>JASVEL010001733.1:0-106851 GCA_032618575.1 Nicotiana noctiflora
GCTAGCGGGAGGGGCGGATAGTCCTGTGCCGGCAGAGGTGGCTGTAGTGGCATGATACGCTGCCACGCCCAAACCTAACAAAAAATATTGATGTAAATTATCAGTCATTTTAAAATATATAATTTGTGCTTAATTAATTTTGAAAGTATTTTTCACCTGCAGTAGTGGCAAAAAACCACCAATATCAATAGCTGCACCGATGCTAGCCCGGCACATGCTCCTGTAGAGATACGCCAGAACAGCAGCTGCCCAACTGTACTGATGCACCTGCTCCATATCCTCCAGAGGCTGGAGAAACCGCATCGATATCTTGTTCCCCGACGTGTTGGGAAACAAGACACACCCAAATAGCACGAGTAATGCCATCCGAGTGAAACGGATAATCCACAACTCCTCTGTCTCCTGCGTGAACTGTGGATGCAACTCCGCCATGAAATCTCTAATGACGGATATCTGGAGACCACAACCACCAACGTTGCCCTCCGGGTGCAAACCTGTCATCCGTGCCATCGCATCCGCCAGCTGTGCGCGGGTCATCCGTCTCCACTCCTCGGACACTGTCAATGCGCGGCCCTCAATGCGCAATCCATACAACACTTGCACATCCTGGAGAGTGATCGTAGCCTCTCCAGTAGGCAGGTGAAATGTATGCGTCTCTGGTCGCCACCGCTCTATCAACGCTGTGATGAGCGACCAGTCAAGCTGCATCCGTCCCAGCTCAAATATGCTGTATAAGCCGGTCTGCTGTAGAAGGTCTACTACTCGTGGATGAAATGGATGCTGCGCCAAAACTCCCACAGATCGTCCGGCCTCCTGGGGCGTATAGTCTGAAGAGCTAGATGGCCGTGCCAAATAGACTCAGATCTATGGTCACCCTGCAGTACTAATAATCCTGCTGCCATAGGTCCAGGGTGTGCAGGTTGACGAGATGCCATGTCGTGTACTATAAATAAGAAAAATTAATTATTACATAGAAAAATTTTATATTTTCATAATTTTGTTAACTTAATTAATTAAATTACATATAATTTAATATAGTGGTTGTTTAAAGGTTCCAGGCTTGATTTTTGAGGCCCGGGACCACATAATAATGATTAATTATTATAAATCTCAATTTTAATATTTTCATAATTTTGTTAACTTAATTAATTAAATTACGTATAATTTAATATAACGGTTTTTTAAAGGTTCCGGGCTTGATTTTTGAGGCCCGGGACCACATAATAATGATTAATTATTCTAAATCTCAATTTTAATATTTTCATAATTTTGTTAACTTAATTAATTAAATTAAGTATAATTTAATATAACGGTTTTTTAAAGGTTCCAGGCTTGATTTTTGAGGCCCGGGACCACATAATAATGATTAATTATTCTAAATCTCAATTTTAATATTTTCATAATTTTGTTAACTTAATTAATTAAATTAAGTATAATTTAATATAACGGTTTTTTAAAGGTTCCAGGCTTGATTTTTGAGGCCCGGGACCACATAATAATGATTAATTATTCTAAATCTCAATTTTAATATTTTAGAATTACGTATAATTTAATATAACGATTTTTAGAGGTTCCAGGCTTGATTTTTGAGGCCCGGGACCACATAATAATGATTAATTATTCTAAATCTCAATTTTAATATTTTCATAATTTTGTTAACTTAATTAATTAAATTACGTATAATTTAATATAACGGTTGTTTAAAGGTTCCAGGCTTGATTTTTGAGGCCCGGGACCACATATTAATGATTAATTATTATAAATCTCAATTTTAATATTTTCATAATTTTGTTAACTTAATTAATTAAATTACGTATAATTTCATATAACGGTTGTTTAAAGGTCCAGGCTTGATATTTGAGGCCCGAGACCACATATTAATGATTAATTATTCTAAATCTCAATTTTAATATTTTCATACTAAAAGACTACGCTAAAATTAAATAAGGCTCTACGCTACAAGGCTCTACGCTAACAAGCTCTACGCTAACAGGCTCTACGCTAACAGGCTCTACGCTAACATGATATACAATAACATATTAATGTAATACTAAAACAATAAATATACCAACATTAACATATTTTCTAATAAATTATAAAATAAAATTAATTCAAATACCTCAAATTAAAGTTGTAAAACTGAAATTTTGTTACCGAATTCGTGTCCAACAGTATCTTCGGGTGGGCCCCACTTATATTGCACTTGAAGGGGACGGGTGGGACTTCGAAATCAAAATTTTGGCAAAAATTTGAAGGGAATTTGAGGGGGGGCCGAGGAGAATTGGGTTTGAGAAAATTTGAAGTGTGAGAGTGGAGGAGAGGAAGGAAGGGGCGGGCGGATATAGCAAGAGTAGGTATTTCGCAGTTTTATACTGCGAAATGCAATTCGCAGTACAAAACTGCGAATTGCATTTCGCAGTACAATACTGCAAAATGCCTTATTTTAAAAAAAAAAAAATTTATTATTCTTTTACACTAACGCCTATTTTTCAAAAAAAAATTTTTTTTTAATCCATTTCGCAGTATAATACTTGCGAAATGGGTAATTGTGTATTTTTTTTTTTGGTTTATTTTGGTATTTTTTGTGTTTTTTAACATTATTTCGGTTCTGGACCCCTTTTCTTGGCATTCGAGAATTGAAGAATAATGGCCTAATCATGGCTATTTATAGGCCTAATGAAAGCTTCTTATATTGACAAATGTTTCATTGCTTAGAAAGAGGCGATTGCCACTTATTTATGGCTTTGGCTACATATCTTCATGCAAAGTGCCACATGGTGGGTAGTCATAGCCAGAGGCGGAGCCAGAATTTGAAATTTGTGGGTTCGGGATTCTTGTTCGTTTATGTTAGTGGGTTCTAAATTAACAATTTATGCATATTCAATGAATTTTTTAACACAAATACAGGTTTTAGATCAAAGTTACTGGGTTCGATTGACCCACAAGTGCTATGCTAGCTCCGCCCCCGGTCATAGCCACTTGGCTTAGTAGAGCATATTTGTCACACAATCTTCTAAATCAATGCCACACGTAAAAAAATCTTTACATTACCAATAATTATCAAACAGAACAAATCTTCATCATCCCTAAATCATGATATTTTAAGTACTTACAATTTAGCTATTTAAGTATAGTGCACTCGTAAGTAGAGCCACAGAAGAAAAATGAAGAAAAATGTTTCATTAAAATAAACTTCAATTACAATTTCCACAATTCGAGAGCAAAACAAAAACAGAAAAAAGTGAATAAGTTAAACAACAAAATCAATGCATCAATATATCACTCCTGATCTTTGCGTAAAAACTGTTTATTAATTTGAAAGATAATAGGAGATTTATATTTGGGAAATAATTAAGCATAACGTGCAAGAGCAACTGAAATATCAACGGAGATTCCAAAAAGAAGGATGAATATAGCAAGGAAGTTAATCAAAAGTGATTCTCCAGAAAATAATTGGAGCTGCATCAATGTGATTTTCTGCATTAATCCAGTCAAAGCTGCAACCATTGTCATGTAAAATATTGCTCTACCACCTGTTATGTGCCATGGAAGATTCACTGCCCTTGTTTCTTTTCTTGTGTATGGTAACATGTACATACACAGCCCAACCAACCACTGCAAATTTGAATTAAGAATAATGAGTCCATATATTAGAGGACGATTTGAGAAACTCGTTTAAAGGTTTAACCGAAGAATAGATGATAAGAAAAATTAAATATTTTTCATGAAAAGAGAAACAATAACAAGAATAATAGAGAATATAATGTATACAGGACGTATGCAGCCCTATAACACCGCGTTCAATTGCACCCATAACTTTCGATGAGTATAAATTTATATGCAAAAAATCACTAAAATCGCAATAAATTATAAATATGAACCCATAATTTTAAGGATATGAGTTCAGTGGTAAGAAACTCAAAGGTTGAACCCACAGATTTTAAATCCCCGATATTCGCCATATTTATGTACTTTTTTGGGTCCTAAATATTTAGTTGATAAAATATATACCTGGAAAATGTATAGGCAGATAGTGGCAATGCCAATCCAGGAGTGGAAGCTAAACATGTCTCTTAAATTCCTTCTATCATGGTACTTGAAAGCAGCATGTATACCAACGATCCCAAGACATATTGCAGCTAAATGTAGTAAAAAATGTGCTGCTTTCTGCACTTTCCTATCTCCTCTTACTGTCTTGTATGCCATCAGTGCTGCAAATACAAAACATTTCATCTTATTAAAAACAACATCGTTTTAGTTTATGTGAATTTTTCGAAATACAAAGACCTTACTTTTTTAATGTAAATTCGGATATAGAATTTCTTTCCAATTAAATTTACATATTCAAAAATTACATAAAAGTATTATAAATCATAATAATCAATAATCTAATGTATTTAATAAATTTTAGCAAAAAAATATTTTGGTCAAACAAAACCTTGTTTGCCTGGTTTTGTTTGACTCTCTATTAGTAATAGTGCCAGGTAAAGGTACAACATATGGAGTATTTGTTGATGTTGAGACTGATCATTTCTAAGCACAAATTTAGTTTATTTAGTAAGCTGACTCATTAAAAAACAAATAATTACTATAGAAGAGTACTAATGTTTATTACTCCGTAGTATAGTATTCTTATTTGAGTCCACGTGGTATACACTAGTATTAATTTTCGACTGATCACCAGCAATTCAACTTTGAAAAGTACATAGTAATATATAGTAAACCTATTTCTATTGTTTCTTTTTTGTTCATGTATTAGGGGAGTGAGTGCATGGAGAATACAACGAAATATTTATATACCTTTGTTACGAGGTATAACAAGGTATAAGGGTGATACAAAAATTTAACACCAGCTTAATACTTTGTTTGGTTAGCAAACTAGGTATAAGTTATATTGGTGTTAATTTTAACACCGGTATAACTTATACTTTATTCTTAGAAATTATACAATTTTCACTCTTAATACGACATACCAAACAATGAATAAACAGCAATCTCACCATAACTTATCCCAATAAAATTTATACCGATATAAATCATATTCCAACCAAACGAACCCTAATTATATACCTTGGCCAGACAAGAAAATCATCCCCAAGAACATCAAAAGTGGGTGAACCTGCAGAAAGTAACACTAGTGGTTAACAATTCTAAAGTATCTGACAATGATTAACTAACTGGATATAACAAGGTAGTATATACATACATTAAATATCTGATTTGGATAATAAGAAAAAAGATTAACTCCTTCGCGATAATGAAGCAACCAAACAAGCATAAGAATCAAAGCCAAAAGACCAAACAAGTGTGCAAAATTTGTTATCCTTGAAGCCGGTCGATAATACTGGTATGTTACAGGATCCATGGCTTCTAAGTTGCAGAAAAATGGGGTTTGTAGCTGAAGAAAATGAAGAGAAAAATCCTGTTAGATTTTTATTTTATTTTTATTTTGATATTTTGGTGTATGATTTGGTCACTATATATAGAAAGCTAGCATAAGAAAATAAAAGAGCAGATGATGTATTACTTTGTTTAAATAGGTTTGCTTCTTATGAAAGGTTGGTATACATTTCTTAACTTTGTACATTGGCAAGGCATAAGGGAGAGGACAAAGCCAGCACTTGTAGGTCTATTGCCTTATAAAATTTTAAAAAGAACAATTTATTTTGCTTTTTCATGTTTTTATTTTCCCTTCGTCTCCTTATGCATGTTAATCTTTTGAAATATATATATCTTCAAGATGTTCAGTGACGAATAATCTTTGGTTAATTAAAATTAACATTCTCTAAAGAAAGCTGAACTGCACAAGCGATTCTCAAAGGATTAAATCTATCTATATAGAATAGGAGAAGCAAAGCCATATTATTGTGCCAAGTGGCACACAACAATTAGCCAAGTGGCACTCCTTTAGGACAAAGCTCCAAAAAGTTTGGAGTTTCAAAATATTATTATGTCTAAAAAAGGTTTAAAACAAATAATAACAAAATAACAAAATAGAGAAAAACCTAATTGAATCCTCTAAATCAGGTACCCACTTTGCACCCCCTATTTCGCTTGCACGTCCACACAACCAGCTACATATATGCAACTGAAATATAGCATATTACACGGTATAAAAATGACAGAAATATATATGGGATCCATTACTCCTTCAATTTATGGGATCCATTACTCTCACACTTACAAGTAACTCCCACGTTTATGGGATCCATTACTCACTCAATTTGTGGGATCCATTACTCTCATACTCATAGGTAATTCCCACGTTTTGCCTTACTGCTACCATGGAGTCCCTCCTGCGCTATTGCTCATCTCCAATTGAGAGTTAAGAGTTACTCCCTCCGTTTCAATTTATGTAAACCTATTTCCTTTTTAGTCCGTACCAAAAAGAATGACCCCTTTCCTTATTTGGAAACAATTTACCTTTATGCAATGATTTATAGCCACACAAAATAAAGGTTCCTCATTTTACACCACAAGATCAAAAGTCTTCTCTATTTTCTTAAACTTCGTGCCCAGTCAAATGGGTTCACATAAATTAAAACGGAGGGAGTATATGTTTAATCATGTCCAGGTATTTCTATTCATTGTAGGTTATCATGTTTTCTCTCCCTTTGCTCCTCGGATTGGTTGGGACACTCCTCATATTGTTATTACTATACTCTTATTTTTCTGCAAAGCTGGTTGGGAGAATGGGGATGGCAAGAATTAGTTTTCTGAGTCGACATGCTTATTGTTGGTTGTGTTGCTAACTGGTATGTGTGTTATGACTTCTATATAGGATCTTGGATTCTCATTATTCATCTCCCAGTCTGAGGGATGAATTTTCGCCTCTTATTCCAGCTCAACCTAAGATGTACAAATGGCATGATTTTAGTTGATCTGACTATCAACTCTGTCACACCTCCTTTTGGCGCAAGGCCCGCGAGGGCGCGAGTATAAAAAGGAGTTTTTCCAATTAAAGGACAATCAAAACGGGATTCATTTATTGAGATATTCAGAATCGCCACTTGGGAGATTTATGGTGTCCCAAGTCACCTGTTGAATCCTGAATTGAGGAAAGGTTTGACTCTATTTAAAATTCTACGTACCAGAAATACGGATAAGGAATTCTGTTAACCCGAGAGAAGGTGTTAGGCATTCCCGAGTTCCGTGGTTCTAGCACGGTCGCTCAACTGTTATATTTGGCTTGATTATCTGATTTTAATACAAATATGAACTAGTGTGCAAACTACCACTCCAAACCGTTTTAATTGTTAGAAGAAAATTATAATGTCGTGAGAATATATCTCGAATTTCGTCACATAAATGTGTCCGTAATTTTTAATAAATTCCGACTTCATTGGGATTTGGATTGGGGTCACATAAATGTGTACCCGAGTTTAAGGAGGTCCAATTATTAAATATGCGCTTAAAACTATTAACGCGTTATTATTTTGAGAATGCCGTGAAAATTTACTAAACGGCCAATCTCGAATTTCTAAATATATACACTTATGAGGGCTTCACAGTTTTTGCGATTTATTTGGCGAGTCTTGTCTCATTTATTAACAAAATAATCCTAAAATGACTACATTTCTTTTTTTTTTTTTAGTTTTTATAAATAAAGAAATCTCATAATTAATTTAGAAATTAAAAACGCAATACTTATCTAATTTATGACAAAGACTTAATGAAACAGATTTTAATCTATGTTTAAACAGAAAATATTTTTTTTTCGGAATTATTTATTATTATTTTTTATTATTAATATTATTATTTTTTATTATTTTTTGTAAATACGAAATTTCTTAACTTAATAATAAAAGAAACATAATTAGAACAATATTGAAAAATCTTGAGTGGTAATATATATAAAAGAAAAACCAATAAAATCATTTATTCAAAATTATCAAAATTATAGCCATATTAAAGCTTGTATGGTAAAATTATTTTTTATTTCCAATCGTTCAAAACTAAGTTTATTTTTTAGAAAAACAGCAATTATAAATTAACTATAATTTTATTTAAATTCATTTTTTTATATTAGCTTAAAGAAAAACATATTATTTGTTATATTTAGATAAATGTTTAATAAAAATAGACATTACTTAAATAAAACTGAAAATATAAGTGCAAAATCGACAATTAATATATATACAAACTAAACCAATTATCTTACAACTAATTTAAACTCATTTTTTTTAAAGTTTTTACTATTTTTGACTTAAACCCTTGATATTAACTATTTACAACTATTTTTCAAAACCATAATCAACCTTAATTATTTAAACCTATATTTGGAGATTTGATAAATTTGAAGAAAACAATTCTTTTATCATTTAAAACTTAAACCGTACCTAAATGCCTAAATTACGCAAAATAATTACAATTCACATTTTTTTTTAAATTAACTACATATTTACAAATTATCTTAAAAAAAATGATGTTAAAATATTTGAAGCTAATGAACTAACAAGTTTTAATTAATCCAATTAATAAAGAAAAATAACTCATTCTTACTTCAATTACTAAACCATTTGAACATTAAGAAACATATTTATAATTATATTATTTAATAACCATTTTTGAAGTGAATTATTATTGCTACAACAAGATTTAATTATTTAAATTTATATCAAAAACTTACAAAATATTAATATTGAATTTATTTAAACATAATCTGTAAAAGAAGATAGAAATAGAAACTACTTAAAATTTCCGAATTTGCATACTTCCCATGTATTCATCTTATCATTTAAACATAATTAGGTATGTACCTGATATTGGAAATAAAAGAACACCGGTGATCAACACACCAAATAACAACACAGCAATATCACAGCAACAACAGTACAATCAAGAAATACCCAAGTATCCGAATTTCAGCAATAAGAATTAATAACCCGAATTGAACTTCAGAATAAGATTTGTAAAAATGGAAGACTAATTTTTTAGATTTTTTTTTTCATTTTTTTTTGTTTTTTGTTTTTACTATTTGCTAACACTCTTTAAGATTTTTGTTTTTCAGATTCTTCTCTCTAAATTTTTTTCTTCTCTTCATCTTATATATATATATATATATATATATATATATATAAAATTAAACAAAAGCCAAAATATATAGAGTGAAAAATTTAAATACGGTCAAACATTTTTGTGGGGGTTTTTGTGTGTGTGTGTTAGGATTTTTTGGTTTAGGGTGTGTTTTGAATTGTGTATAGTAGTGTAATAAATGGGTCGTGGGTCATGGGTTTGGGTTATGGTGTTTTGGGTTGGGTAGAATATGTTTGGGCTCAAGTTTAAAATTTAAGAAGAGGCCCAATTCCGAATTTGTCTTCTCTATAAAAAAATTATTTATTATGAAATAAATTAAAACAAAATGTTAAGATTAAATTATAAAACCAAAATTATCTTAAAAACACCAATTAACTCATAATAATTATTATTACAAAAAAAATTAGACGTTAATTAAAATAAAATCGCACAAATTGGATATTATAGGCTAAAAATGCAAAAATACATATTTTTGTGATTTTATAAAATAAACTTAATTATTACTAATTATAAACTTGAATTTTATATAAATACAATATATTTTTATATTTTTTATTTATTTAAACAAATAAATATGCACAGATATAAATGCAAACAATTCAAGAAAAATAACACAAAATTCACAAATATTGCAAACAACACAAAACTCTTTTATTTTGAATTTTTGGGAGTAATTCTCATATATGGCAAAAATCACGTGCTCACAGCTGCCCCTCTTTGCGCGTAAACACGAAGAGTTTCTGTGCAAAGACGAGTGAGCGGATACGAGCGACTTTTGCCCGTTTGAGCACTCCGTGAGAAGCATTTTTTTTTTCAAAATTTTGACCGAACCTTTGCTTCAAAAGGTTTCCTACATATCCCTGGCTAAAAGGGAATCATGTCAATGTAGTTCGGAAAGTTTTGGTAGCTCGGACTACCAATGAAACTGCGATTTTTGCTGTTACTGTTGCTGTTGTTGCGGTTACTGCTTGCTGACCTCCTTATTACACCATGCAAAAGCAAAACAAGAAGCTAGACTAAATTATAATTTATGAACTGTAAACTCTTATCTATATCTTTAATTTGTTTTTCTGTTAGGGATACTACTTCCTTGATTTAAAGTTTGTTATGCAAGGGGTTCTTGTTTGTAACCCTCGGTATTTATTGAATTCTGCTTCGATTTTGAAATGTATTCCTCTGTTTTGCAGGCGGGCTCCCGATTGTGATAACTTGCAATTAACACCTCCGTTCTACAAACGTGCTCCTGATCTTCTTCAACTGGAAATAACACCTCCGTTCTACAGGTAGGCTCCTGACTTCTTCAATTTGAAAATAACACCTCTATTCTACATGCGGGCTCCTGACTTCTTCAATTTGAAAATAACACCTCTGTTCTACAAGCGGGCATCCTGACTTCTTCAACTTCAAAATAACAACCTCCATTCTACAAGCGGGCATCCCGACTTCTTCAATTTGAAAATAACACCTCCGTTCTACAGGCGGGCATCCTGACTTCTTCAATTTGAAAATAACACCTCCATTCTACAGGCGGGCTCCTGATTTCTTCCACTTAAAAATAACACCTCCATTCTACAGGCGGGCTCCCGATTTCTTCAACTTAAAAATAACACCTCCATTCTACAGGCGGGCTCCTGATTTCTTCAACTTGAAATAACATCCTCCATTCTACAGGCGGGCTCTTCAATTTGAAAATAACACCTCCATTCTACAGGCGGGCTCCTAATTTCTTCCACTTAAAAATAACACCTCCATTCTACAGGCGGGCTCTTGATTTCTTCAATTTAAAAATAACACCTCCATTCTACAGGTGGGCTCCTGATTTCTTCAACTTGAAATAACAACCTCCATTCTACAGGCGGGCTCCTGATTTCTCCCAATTAAAATCTCTCTAATTGATTTCCTTGTTTTCTTTGAGAAAATTTTCGACAATGGCAAAAATTTTCTGCCCCAGTTTTGGTAATATTCTTTGCGGTATGTCATTCTTCTATCATCGACATTTCCTTTCACCTGCTTCAAATCAAAGAAAATTTGTTAGTTTAAAATGCGGTGAATGGTCGTGCCACTCCTGCCGGGGATGGCTTTTCCTTCTTCTGTTCTAAGTTCCCGAAACTTGTCGGGGATGATGTTACTTGCTGGGAATAATATTTCTGCTGGGGGATGGTTTTTCCATTCATCCCTTCCAAACTTGCTGGTGAGACTCAAAATCACTTTCTTCAAAAGGTTTGATTTTCCTTTAATATTGCTGGAAAAAGAAATGTCATCAGCTAGGGATGCATTTTCCTTTTTCCTTCTCCGCTTTGTGTTGTCCGATCATCTTGAGAATCGGTTGATAATCTGTCGGAGTTATTTGCGCATCTTGAAAATTCACATGGGATTCTTTTGGAACTTGGTCCATGATTTTTCGACTGCATCTTTCAGGTCTTCTCCATTTCCTGACATTCCAGACCAATTTGGTCTGTCCTATCCTCGTTTTGCTTCGCACCAATTCGGCACTGATAGTAAGCTCCGAAAAGTCTTTCTCAAAATAGACTTGGATAAAAACCTTTAAACAAAGAAAACTGAAAATATAGAAAAAGAAATAAGCTTTCTGAACAAATGTAGCCAAAAACAAAAAAGAACTTATCTGAATGGTATAACCGGTCCCAACGATCACGTCGTGCATTCCGGATTAATCAACCCAGTCTATTTGTATCAATCCATCTTCTGATGGTCTCATTTGCTGGGGACGAACATATGCACGACTCTTTGTCAAATGCGGGTCCTTTGTGCCACTCTATCTTGTCGCCTCATAGTGCCCTTCGAGGGGTTTTCACTAATGAGACTCTCTCATTTCTCTCAACTCCCGTCGCCTTATGGTGCCCGTGAAGGTTTTCACCGATAAGACTCTCTCATTTTATTTTTTCTCAGCTTTCGTTGGAGATTGGAAAGGTACCGATAAGGTTCTCTTCACTGGGGATTCTTCTGGCTATCAATTCCTTCAACTTATTCCCTTTATGTTGGGGATCAACGTGTTACTCTTGTTTTTTACTTGCCTGACTGGGCATTTCCCGGATACTGATCGGGAGGTCTTTTTCGGACATCTCATATGGGTTTTTGGGTGGGTCTTAAAAAGAAAAAAGTATCAAAAATTCACAATAACTCTGAATGGGTGAAATATTACAACTCTCGGAATTAAATTTTTTTTTTTCATAAAACAACATAACTTCTGCCCAGTTTCTTATTTGGGGAAGGATTAACTTTTATTCCTTCTATGACCGAGCCGTGAGGCGCCTACGTATCCTATTTGAGGAATCAGGTCAAACGTAGTTCCTTGATTCATTTAAATCTCTTGTGACTTTCTTTTATCTATTTATTATTTTTTTCTTTTCTTTTCTATTTCCGTTATTGATTCCAAGAGAGGGATATGAAAGAATAAATAAGGCTCAAAGGGGGAAACAAGGGTTAAAAGTGTTTGGATAGAAGAAAGAATTGCCTCCGTCATTTCATTATCCGATAAATACCTAGTACAAACAAATAAAATGAACCAAAATCATAAAAAAATTACACGTAATATCTCTTGACTGCATCAGAATTGATAGCCATGTCGGTGCATCTTCCCTCAATATCGGTCAGATATAGAGCTCCATTGGATAATACTCTGGTTACAATAAGCGGCCCTTGCCAATTCGGGGCGAACTTTCCCTTTGCTTCGGCCTGATGTGGGAGGATCCGTTTCAATACTTGTTGCCCTACTTCAAATTTTCTGAGGCGTACCTTCTTATTGTAAGCTCTTGCCATTCTCCTCTGATACAATTGGCCATGACATACTGCTGCCAATCGCTTTTCATAAATTAAGCTTAACTGCTCTAATCGGGATTTGACCCACTCATCGTCGTCAATTTCAGCTTCAGTGACAATTCGGAGGGATAGAATCTCAACTTCTGCTGGTATTACTGCTTCAGTTCCGTATACCAGCAAGTAAGGAGTTGTACCTATTGAAGTGCGAACCGTAGTGCGATAACCCAACAATGCAAATGGTGGCTTTTCATGCCATTGCCTAGATCCTTCTACCATTTTTCTCAGTATCTTCTTTATATTCTTGTTTGTTGCCTCAACCGCGCCATTTGCTTTGGGACGATATGGGGTGGAATTACGGTGTGTAATCTTGAACCGTTGACACACTTCTTTCATCAAACCACTGTTAAGATTAGCACCATTGTCCGTGATAATCATCTTTGGGATCCCAAATCTACAGATGATATGGGAATGGACGAAGTCTACCACGGCTTTCTTGGTCACTAACTTGAATGTCTTCGCCTCCACCCACTTGGTGAAATAATCAATGGCTACTAGAATGAACCTATGACCGTTGGAAGCTGCCGGCTCGATCGGTCCAATGACATCCATGCCCCACACAACAAATGGCCATGGTGCTGACATCGTGTGCAATTCCGTTGGCAGAGAATGAATAAAATCTCCGTGCACCTGACACCGATGGCACTTCCGTACAAAATTTATACAATCACGCTCCATGGTGAGCCAGTAATATCCTGCCCGTAAGATCTTCTTTTCCAATACATACCCACTCATATGTGGCCCACAAACTCCGGCATGCACCTCTATCATCACTGTCGTGGCTTGGCCTGCATCTATACATCTTAGCAATCCCAAATCCGGGGTTCTCTTGTACAGAACTCCTCCACTAAGGAAAAATCCATTTGCCAATCGCCGAATAGCCCTCTTTTGATCTCCAGTTGCCTGCTTTGGGTATATTCCCATCCTGAGATATTCTTGGACATCATAAAACCATGGCTCGCCATCCATTTCTTCCTCCACCACATTGCAATAGGCATGTTGATCCCGAACTTGAATATATAACGGATCAACATGAATCTTGTCCGGGTGATGCAACATCGATGCTAGAGTAGCCAAAGCATCGGCGACCTCATTATGCATTCTTGGGATATGTCTGAATTCTATTGACCGGAAACGCTTCGTCAAGTCATGCAAACATTGGCGATACGGGATAAGCTTCAAATCTCTTGTTTCCCACTCACCTTGAACCCCTGATGTACCAGAAGGTCCGAGTCTCCCAAGACCAAGACGTCCCGGACATCCATGTCCACAACTAATCGTAACCCCAAAATGCATGCTTCGTATTCAGCCATATTGTTGGTACAATAGAAGCGCAACTGAGCCGTAACAGGATAATGATGTCCTGTTTCAGAAATAAGTACTGCTCCTATTCCGACTCCCTTTGCATTTGCAGCTCCGTCAAAGAAAAGCTTCCACCCTGACTCTTAGGTTAGTTCCAACTCATCAATTTGCAACACTTCTTCGTCTGGAAAATACGTCCTTAAAGGTTCGTATTCATTATCAACAGGATTCTCAGCTAAGTGATCGGCTAGTGCTTGGGCTTTCATGGCCGTCCTCATCACATAGATGATGTCAAATTCTGTAAGTAATATTTGCCATTTTGCTAACCTTCCTGTAGGCATAGGTTTCTGGAAAATATACTTTAATTGATCCAAACGTGAAATGAGATAAGTAGTGTAGGTAGACAAATAATGCTTCAACTTCTGTGCCACCCAAGTTAGGGCGCAACATGTCTTCTCAAGATGAGTGTACTTAACTTCATATGCGGTGAACTTCTTACTGAGATAATAGATGGCTTGTTCCTTTCTGCCGGTAATGTCATGTTGCCCCAATACGCAGCTGAAAGAATTGTCCAAAACTGTTAGATAAAGAATAAGAGGCCTCCCGGGTTCCAGGTGGAACCAACACAGGTGGGTTTGACAAATACTCCTTTATCTTATCAAAAGCCTCTTGGCATTCTTCAGTCCACTTGACTGCAGCATTGTGACGACCCAAAGGGTCATCACTTGTTTTATTAATCATTCCGAGCTTTGGAGGTCTTGAAAACCTCATTTATAGTTGCCTCGATTTGCGTGCACAGTCCGGGCACAAAGCTGGAAAATATTTATGTTGAAATATGTGAAATATGTGAAAAAGTTGAAGAATTTTGATATTAATATTGATATGGTTGACTTTGGTCGACATTTTTGGTAAACGAACCCGGATCCGAGATTTGACTGTCTCAGAAAATCCGTAGAAAAATATGGAACTTGGGCATATGTCCGGAATTGAAATCCGAGGTCTAGAACCCCGGTAAAAGAATTTTTCTGTTAAATTGTTTTCTGAAAATGTTTAAGGAAAATGAAACTGAATTTTTATTAAAAAGTACTGGTATCGGGCTCGTATTTTGGTTCCGACGCCCGGTACAGGTCATATATATTGGTTAAGCGCTTCCTGTAAAGTTTGGTTGAAAACGGACGCCGTTTGACGTGTTTCGGCCTTAAATTGGAAATTTTGAAAGTTATGAAAATTTGGAAGGATTCTTGAGTTTTAAGGCTCAATTCATGGATTTTGATGTTATTTTAGCGATTTGATCGCGTGAGCAAGTTCGTATGATGTTTTTAAGTTAGTGTGCATATTTGGTTTGGAGCCCCGAGGGCCAGGGAGTGTTTCGGAGGTGGTTCGGGGTGTTTTTGAACTTAAGAAAAACTACAGAAATCTGCAACAGTCAATTCTTCATCGCGTTCGCGTCCAGGCAGTCGCGTTCGCGATGGCCAACTTCTTCCCTTCATCGCATTCGCGACCATAGGATCGCGTTCGCGTACAACAAATTTGGACCCAACCATTTTCCTCTACGCGTTCGCGTAAGGTGCCACGCGTTCGCGTAGGCCAATTTGTAAGCCCGGATTTTATTCTTCGCGTTCGCGACTGTGTACACGCGAACGTGATGCATTTCAGTCCAACCCTTCGCGTTCGCGACTATGTCCACGCGAACGCGATGCCCATTTTGCCCAACCCTTCGCGAACGCGACACTGTCCACGCGAACGCGAAGGGCAAACTTTTGCCCAGTCATTTTAATCCCAAAACAGAACAGAAACGGGATAACAAATCCCATTTCTGTTCAACCCCCTTCTTCACAACCCCTTGGACGATTTTTGAGCTATTCTTCACCAAACTTCTTGGGTAAGTGATTCTTAACTCGTTTTCTTCATTTTCCATCAATATTATTTGAATTCCTAAGCCTAAATAGGTGTAAATAGGTAGAAAAATTGAGAATTTAGTATAGTAAGGGTTTTCAATGAATTTGCGATCTAGACCTCGTTTTGGAGTCGAATTTAAGAACAAATTGTATATTTGAACTCATGGAAGATTGGGTGAACTTATTTTGGTTCAAAACTTGAGTTTCGATTATGTGGGCCCGGGGTCGATTTTTACTATTCCGGGCAGAATATTGTAAAAATCATATTTAGCAATATGAACTAGTTTGATAAGTAGAATTGATGATATTAAATCAATTGTGTATAGATACGATTGGATTGGAGTCAAATTTAAAAGGAAAAGGCATTGCTACGGATTGAATCGTTCGTAGACTTTCGAGGTAAGTGTTTGTTCTATCCTAGGTTGTAGGAATATGAATTTAGTTATGAATAAATTGTTGAATAAGAGTTATTGGTGTTATACCGATAATGAAGGTAAATTGTTGAAATTATTATAAATTATTGGTTTAAAACCGGTAATTATAAATATTGTTGATATAGAGATTATTGGCTAAATGCCGGTAATATATATATTTTATGAATTGGGATCGTGTGGCGCGCCGACCACTTATATATATTTATGAATTGGGATCGTGTGGTACGCCGACCACAAAGTGATTTTAAATCTTGGCATTGGCCATAGTTGCCGGTAGCCTATTGATATATTAGGGAGCGGGTGGTACGCCTACCACACGATATAATTATTGATATATTTGGGAGCGGGTGGTACGCCTACCACAAGATATAAGTATTGATATATTTGGGAGCGGGTGGTACGTCTACCACAAGATATAATTACAGTGATAGTTGGGAGCGGGTGGTACACCTACCACGAGATATGAAATGAGAGAGGAATTGAGACATGGAAGTAAGATTTATTATGTTGATTAGATTATTCTGGATATCATGAGTTATTGACTGTTATTTCAGAGCAGAGTATTTCCTTATAAATGTATTGTATATATATATGTCTATAATGCAACTGTACAGGTTTAAGTGGGTGACTGGCCTTAGCCTGGTCACTAGTTCGCTGGGATAGGCCAGGCACTTACCAGCACATGGGGTCGGTTGTGCTGATACTACACTCTGCGCTCTCTTTGCGCGGATACAGGTTACGGACAGCAGCAGCGGCAGTAGAGACTTGTGGATTTTTCAACTACGGAGACTACGAGGTAGCCTTGCAGGCGTCCGCAGGACCCGTTGTCTCTTCTATCTATGCTTTTCATTCTGTTATCTCATGTAATCGAGATAAACAACTTGTATTTTCTTTCAGACAATTATGTGTATTATTCTTAGAAGTTCGTGAGTATTGTGACACCAGTCTTGGGTAGTGTATCATGTTTGGGTTTTCTTTATCATACTTGATTAAGTCTTCCGCTAATTTTGATTATTCCGCTGTAATTTATGTTTTTAATAATAAGAAATCGGTAATTAATGGAGATGTAATTAATATTTGGCTTGCCTAGCTTCCATTTAGTAGGCGCCATCATGACCCCGATGGTGGGAAATCCGGGTCGTGACAAGTTGGTATCGAGCACTAGGTTGCACGGGTCTCACAACTCACGAACAACCTTAGTAGAGTCCGAAGGATCGGTATGGAGACGTCCGTATTTATCCTCCAGAGAGGCTACGGAGTTAGGAAAAATATTCCCTTTATTCTTTTCGGTCGTGCGACTTGATCTTTTGAATGTTAATTGAACATCTACTCCGTTCTTCCGCAGATGGTAAGGACACGTGCATCCTCATCTACCGACCAGCAGCCCGAGGTCCCAGCGGCGGCAGCTCTCGCTAGGGGTAGAGGCCGAGGTCGAGGCCGTCCTAGAGGACAAGGTAGGGCAGAGCTCAGCCCCGAGCAGAAGCACGAGTGGTAGAACCTCGGGTTCATATCGAGGAGGAAGTTCCAGCCCCAGCAGCTCCGGTAGGCCCGGCTCAGGTCCCAGGAGGAGCTGTGTTTTCACCGGATCTACGGGATGCTTTGGTCCGTATAGCAGGTTTTATGGATCATATCACCAGAGCAGGTTTATTACCGGTAGCACCAGCCACTTCTCAGGCCGGAGGAGGTAATCAGACTCCTGCTACGCGCACTCCAGAGCCAGTAATTCCCCATGCTCAAGATCCTGTGATTCAGCCAGCTGAGGCGGTTCAGCCTATTATTGCGACTCCGTCTAATGATGGTGCAGCTATGTCTGCTGATGCGTTGTGGAGATTGGACAGGTTTACCAAGCTGTTCACTACCACATTCAGTGGCACTCCTTCAGAGGATCCACAAGATTTCCTATACAGCTGCCACGAAGTTCTCCGTACTATGGGTATTGTGGAGACTAATGGTGTGGATTTTGCTACTTTTCGGTTATCTGGTTCCGCCAAGACTTGGTGGAGAGATTATTGTCTAACCAGGCCGGCGGGATCGTCATCTTTGACTTGGGAGCGGTTTGCAGAATTATTCTTGGAGAAGTTCCTTCCAGCAACTCAGCGGGAGGTTATGCGCAGACAATTTGAGCGTCTTCATCAGGGTTCTATGTCTGTCACTCAGTACGAGACTAGGTTCGTGGACCTGGCTCGTCATGCTATTATCATACTTCCCACAGATCGAGAGAGAGTGAGGAGGTTTATTGATGGCTTGAATCAGCCAATTCGGCTACAGATGGCTATGGGAGCAGGAACTGAAATCACTTTTCGGGAGGCGGCTAATGCAGCCCGCCGGATCGAGATGGCTCTGTCACAGGGAGCGAGACATGGATCGGATAAGAGATCTCGTAATTCGGGTAGATTCAGTGGTACCTCGTCTGGAGATAGAGATTTTTATGATAGAGGCCATCCTCCTAGGCCTTATCAGTCAGCTCTTCAGGTTTCTCATGATGCTTCAGGTGATCGTAATTCTCAGCCACGCTACTCTGATCAGCAGCCTATCAGTGCACCACCACTTCGCCATTTTCAGCGGCCGAGGGCTTGTTTTACGTGCGGTGATCTTAGGCACATTGCAAGGTATTGCCCTCGAGCTTCCGACAGATCTCATCAGCAGGGTTCTCGTGCCATGATTCAGGCCCCAGTTCCCTCACAGCCTGCCCAGCCGGCTAGAGGCGGAGGTAGAGGACATAGAGGTGGAGGTAGAGGTCATAGAGGTGGAGCTCGGACCGATAGAGGTAGAGACCAGCCAGCAGCTGATCGTCCTAGAGATACTGCTCAGGGTGGTGGGGCACAGCCTCGATGTTATGCACTTCCCGCCAGACCAGAGGCTGAGTCTTCTGATGCCGTCATTACGGGTATTATTTTGGTTTGTGATAGAAAGGCATCAACATTATTTGACCCTGGGTCTACATATTCGTACGTGTCTTCCTATTTTGCACCATACTTAATTCAGCCTAGTGATCCACTGAGTGTTCCTGTTCATGTGTCTACACCAGTGGGCGACTCTATTGTGGTTGATCGAGTTCATCGGTCATGTATTATAGTAATTGAGGGTCTCGAGACCCGTGCTGATTTATTACTCCTAAATATGGTGGACTTCGATATTATACTAGGCATGGACTGGCTATCTCCGTATCATGCTATTTTGGATTGCCATGCCAAGATTGTGACTTTAGCCCTGCCGAATTCGCCTCGTATAGAGTGGAAAGGGATTTCAGGTCATACTAGCCGTAATGTTATTTCTTATGTTAAAGCTCGGCGTATGGTTGGAAAGGGATGCTTGGCTTATTTGGCCTATGTCCGTGATTCTAGTGCTGAGGTTCCTTCTATTGACTCTGTGCATGTGGTTCGTGAATTTCCTAAAGTATTTCCTTCAGATCTGCCAGTATGCCGCCCGATAGGGACATTGATTTTTGCATTGACTTGACACCAGGCACTCAACCCATTTCCATTCCCCCATACCGTATGGCTCCGCCAGAGTTAAAAGAATTGAAGGAACAGTTGCAGGATTTACTTGAAAAGGGTTTCACTAGGCCCAGTGTTTCGCCGTGGGGTGCACATGTATTATTCGTAAAGAAGAAAGATGGTTCGATGAGAATGTTCATTGACTATCGACAGTTAAACAAGGTGACTATCAAAAATAAATATCCACTTCCGCGAATTGATGATTTATTTGACCGGCTTCAGGGTGCCAAGGTATTTTCAAAGATAGATTTGAGATCTGGCTATCATCAGCTGAAGATTAGGGCATCCGATGTCCCTAAGACAGCGTTCCGCACTCGGTATGGACATTATGAATTTCCGGTCATGTCTTTTGGGTTGACAAATGCTCCAGCAGCTTTTATGGAATTAATGAATCGGGTGTTCCGGCCTTATTTAGACTTGTTTGTAATAGTCTTCATTGATGACATATTAATATATTCCCGCAGTCAGGAGGAGCATGCGCAACATCTCGGAGTGGCCTTACAGACTCTGAGAGATAGCCAGCTATATGCAAAATTTTCAAAGTGTGAATTTTGGCTAAGTTCAGTTGCATTCCTGGGTCATATTGTGACGGCAGCAGTATTCAGGTTGATCCGAAGAAAATTGAGGCAGTCAAGAGCTGGCCTAGACCGACATCAGCCACAGATATTCGGAGTTTCTTGGGGTTAGCGGGTTATTATCGCCGATTCGTAGAAGGATTTTCTTCTATTGTAACCCCACTGACCAGATTGACCCAGAAGGGTGTTCAATTTGAATGGTCCGATGAATGTGAGGCGAGCTTTCAAAAGCTCAAGACAACCTTGACCACAGCACCGGTATTGGTTTTACCCACAGGTACGGGACCTTATACCGTTTATTGTGATGCTTCCCGTATTGGGCTTGGTGCATTGTTAATGCAGGATGGCAAGGTTATTGCCTATGCTTCGAGGCAGTTGAAGATTCATGAGAAGAACTATCCAGTGCATGATCTAGAATTGGCGGCGATTATTCACGCATTGAAGATCCGGAGGCATTATTTGTATGGTGTAGCATGTGAAGTATACACCGATCATAAGAGTCTTCAGTATTTGTTTAAGCAGAAAGAGTTGAATATGAGGGAGAGAAGGTGGCTAGAGTTGCTAAAAGACTATGATGTTACTATTTTATATCACCCAGGTAAGGCCAGTGTGGTGGCCGATGCATTGAGTAGAAAGTCTGCCAGCATGGGTAGTCTTGCATATATTCCGGTCAGTCAGAGACCATTGGCTCTAGACGTCCAAGCATTAGCCAACCGGTTCGTGAGATTGGACATTTCTGAGCCTAGCAGGGTGTTAGCCTGCACGGTCACTCGTTCTTCTTTATTAGAGCGTATCCGTGAGAGGCAATTTGATGATCCTCATTTGCGTAAGTTGAGAGATACGGTACAGCAGGGAGGTGCCACACAGGTAAATCCAGATGATGATGGAGTATTGAAATTGCGGGGTCGAGTTTGTGTCCCCAATGTCGAAGGGATTCGAGAGTTAATCTTAGCAGAGGCCCACAGTTCGCGGTATTCTATTCACCCAGGCGCCGCGAAGATGTACCAGGACTTACGTCAGCACTATTGGTGGCGCAAAATGAAGAAAGATATCGTTGCGTATGTTGCTCGGTGTCTAAATTGTCAGCAGGTGAAATATGAGCACCAGAGACCTGGTGGTGTATTCCAGAGGATTGAAATTCCCGAGTGGAAATGGGAGCGGATCACTATGGATTTCGTTACTGGACTTCCTTTGACTAGAAGGAAATTTGATGCTATTTGGGTCATTGTTGATAGGCTGACCAAGTCAGCACACTTTATTCCAGTATCCGTCTCCTACTCATCGGAGAGGTTAGCGGAGATTTACATTAGGGAGATTGTTCGTCTCCATGGAGTGCCAGTATCTATTATCTCTGATCGGGGTACGCAGTTTACCTCGCGGTTCTGGAGAGCGGTCCAGCAGGAGTTAGGTACCCAGGTTCAGTTGAGTACAGCATTTCATCCTCAGACGGATGGCCAGTCCGAGAGGACTATTCAGATTCTAGAGGACATGCTTCGAGCCTGTGTTATTGATTTCGGAGGCTCGTGGGACCGGTTTCTGCCATTAGCAGAGTTCGCCTACAATAACAGTTACCAATCTAGCATCCAGATGGCTCCGTATGAGGCGTTGTATGGTAGGCGATGTCGATCATCAGTTGGATGGTTTGAACCGGGAGATGCTCGGTTGTTAGGTACAGACTTAGTCCAGGAAGCCTTAGATAAGGTCAAGACTATTTAGGAGAGATTGCGTTCAGCTCAGTCCAGGCAGAAGACGTATGCAGATCGTAAGGTTCGAGTTGTAGATTTCATGGTTGGCGAACGAGTATTGCTCCGAGTGTCGCCTATGAAGGGTGTGATGAGGTTTGGGAAGAAGGGCAAGCTCAGCCCTAGGTATATTGGCCCATTTGAGATTCTAGATAGAGTGGGAGGGGTGGCTTACAGATTAGCTTTGCCGCCTAGCTTATCAGCCGTGCATCCAATTTTTCATGTATCTATGCTTCGGAGATACCACGGCGATCCCACACATGTGTTAGACTTCAGTACTATCCAATTGGACAATGATCTATCCTACGAGGAGGAGCCGGTGGCCATTCTAAACCGGCAGGTTCGACAGTTAAGGTCGAAGAGTTATACTTTTGTGCGTGTTCAGTGGAGAGGTCAGCCTCCTGAGGCATCGACCCGGGAGTCCGAGTCCGATATGCGGAGCCGCTACCCTCATTTGTTCCCCAACTTACTTCTTTCTTTTGTCCGTTCGAGGACGAACGGTTGTTTTAGAGGTGGAGATTGTGACGACCCAAAGGGTTATCACTTGTTTTATTAATCATTCCGAGCTTTGGAGGTCTTGAAAACCTCATTTATAGTTGCCTCGATTTGCGTGCACAGTCCGGGCACAAAGCTGGAAAATATTTATGTTGAAATATGTGAAATATGTGAAAAAGTTGAAGAATTTTGATATTAATATTTATATGGTTGACTTTGGTCAACATTTTTGGTAAACGAACCCGGATCCGAGATTTGACTGTCTCAGAAAATCCGTAGAAAAATATGGAACTTGGGCATATGTCCGGAATTGAAATCCGAGGTCTAGAACCCCAGTAAAAGAATTTTTCTGTTAAATTGTTTTCTGAAAATGTTTAAGGAAAATGAAACTGAATTTTTATTAAAAAGTACCGGTATCGGGCTCGTATTTTGGTTCCGACGCCCGGTACAAGTCATATATATTGGTTAAGCGCTTCCTGTAAAGTTTGGTTGAAAACGGACGTCGTTTGACGTGTTTCGGCCTTAAATTGGAAATTTTGAAAGTTATGAAAATTTGGAAGGATTCTTGAGTTTTACGGCTCAATTCATGGATTTTGATGTTATTTTAGCGATTTGATCGCGCGAGCAAGTTCGTATGATGTTTTTAAGTTAGTGTGCATATTTGGTTTGGAGCCCCGAGGGCCCGGAAGTGTTTCGGAGGTGGTTCGGGGTGTTTTTGAACTTAAGAAAAGCTGCAGAAATCTGCAGCAGTCAATTCTTCATCGCGTTCGCGTCCAGGCGGTCGCGTTCGCGATGGCCAACTTCTTCCCTTCATCGCGTTCGCGACCATAGGATCGCGTTCGCGTACAACAAATTTGGACCCAGCCATTTTCCTCTACGCGTTCGCGTAAGGTGCCACGCGTTCGCGTAGGCCAATTTGTAAGCCCGGATTTTATTCTTCGCGTTCGCGACTGTGTACACGCAAACGCGATGCATTTCAGTCCAACCCTTCGCGTTCGCGACTATGTCCACGCGAACGCGATGCCCATTTTGCCCAACCCTTCGCGAACGCGACACTGTCCACGCGAACGCGAAGGGCAAACTTTTGCCCAGACATTTTAATCCCAAAACAGAACAGAAACGGGATAACAAATCCCATTTCTGTTCAACCCCTTCTTCACAACCCCTTGGACGATTTTTGAGCTATTCTTCACCAAACTTCTTGGGTAAGTGATTCTTAACTCGTTTTCTTCATTTTCCATCAATATTATTTGAATTCCTAAGCCTAAATAGGTGTAAATGGGTAGAAAAATTGAGAATTTAGTATAGTAAGGGTTTTCAATGAATTTGCGATCTAGACCTTGTTTTGGAGTCGAATTTAAGAACAAATTGTATATTTGAACTCACGGAAGATTGGGTGAACTTATTTTGGTTCGAAACTTGAGTTTCGATTATGTGGGCTCGGGGTCGATTTTTACTATTCCGGGCAGAATATTGTAAAAATCATATTTAGCAATATGAACTAGTTTGATAAGTAGAATTGATGATATTAAATCAATTGTGTATAGATACGATTGGATTGGAGTCAAATTCAAAAGGAAAAGGCATTGCTACGGATTGAATCGTTCGTAGACTTTCGAGGTAAGTGTTTGTTCTATCCTAGGTTGTAGGAATATGAATTTAGTTATGAATAAATTGTTGAATAAGAGTTATTGGTGTTATACCGGTAATGAAGGTAAATTGTTGAAATTATTATAAATTATTGGTTTAAAATCGGTAATTATAAATATTGTTGATATAGAGATTATTGGCTAAATGCCGCCGGTAATATATATATTTTATGAATTGGGATCGTGTGGCGCGCCGACCACTTATATATATTTATGAATTGGGATCGTGTGGTACGCCGACCACAAAGTGATTTTAAATCTTGGCATTGGCCATAGTTGCCGGTAGCCTGTTGATATATTAGGGAGCGGGTGGTACGCCTACCACACGATATAATTATTGATATATTTGGGAGCGGGTGGTACGCCTACCACAAGATATAAGTATTGATATATTTGGGAGCGGGTGGTACGCCTACCACAAGATATAATTACAGTGATAGTTGGGAGCGGGTGGTACGCCTACCACGAGATATGAAATGAGAGAGGAATTGAGACATGGAAGTAAGATTTATTATGTTGATTAGATTATTCTGGATATCGTGAGTTATTGACTGTTATTTCAGAGCAGAGTATTTCCTTATAAATGTATTGTATATATATATGTCTATAATGCAACTGTACAGGTTTAAGTGGGTGACTGGCCTTAGCCTGGTCACTAGTTCGCTGGGATAGGCCAGGCACTTACCAGCACATGGGGTCGGTTGTGCTGATACTACACTCTGCGCTCTTTTTGCGCAGATACAGGTTACGGACAGCAGCAGCGGCAGTAGCGACTTGTGGATTTTCCGACTATTGAGATTACGAGGTAGCCTTGCAGGCGTCCGCAGGACCCGTTGTCTCTTCTATCTATGCTTTTCATTCCGTTATCTCATGTAATCGAGATAAACAGCTTGTATTTTCTTTCAGACAATTATGTGTATTATTCTTAGAAGTTCGTGAGTATTGTGACACCAGTCTTGGGTAGTGTATCATGTTTGGGTTTTCTTTATCATACTTGATTAAGTCTTCCGCTAATTTTGATTATTCCGCTGTAATTTATGTTTTTAATAATAAGAAAACTGGTAATTAATGGAGATGTAATTAATATTTGGCTTGCCTAGCTTCCATTTAGTAGGCGCCATCATGACCCCGATGGTGGGAAATCCGGGTCGTGACAAGCATCCTTCTTTAACAGCCTAAAAATAGGTTCACATGTTGATGTGAGCTGAGCAATGAATCGACTGATGTAATTCAATCTTCCCAAAAGACTAATCACTTCAGTTTTGTTCTTTGGTGCTGGCAATTCTTGTATGGATTTGATCTTTGATGGATCCAACTCAATACCTCGCCGACTGACAATGAATCCTAGCATTTTTTCCGAGGGAACCCCAAATGCACATTTGGCTGGATTGAGCTTAATGTCGTACCTCCGAAGCCTTTGAAAAACTTCCTCAAATCTGCTACATGGTCTTCCTGTCGCCTGGATTTTATGATTACATCGTCTACATACACCTCAATCTCTTTGTGTATCATGTCATGAAACACAGTAGTCATTGCTCTCATGTATGTCGCCCCGGCGTTCTTCAAACCAAACGGCATTACCATGTAGCAATAAGTTCCCCAAGGAGTGATGAAAGCTGTCTTTTCTGCATCTTCTTCATCCATTAGGATCTGATGGTATCCTACATAGCAATCCACAAAGGATCCAATCTCTCGCCCGCGCAGTTGTCTATCAAGATATGGATGTTGGGTAGTGGGAAGTTATCTTTCGGGCTTGCCCTGTTCAGATTGCGATAATCGACACATACCCGAAGTTTCCCATCCTTCTTCGGCACTGGCACCACATTGGCCAACCATTCGGGATATCGAGTAACCCGAATAACCTTTGCTATCAACTGCTTGGTTACTTCTTCTTTGATCTTTACACTCATATCGGTTTTGAACTTCCTCAATTTCTGCTTGACAGGAGGACATGCCGGATCAATAGGCAATTTATGTACCACTAGATCCGTGCTTAACCATGGCATGTCATCATACGACCATGCAAAAATATCTTTGAATTCAAACAGTGTTTTGATTAGCTCTTCCCTGATACTCGGCTCAATGTGAATGCTGATTTTGGTTTTCCTAACATTATCCTCATCTCCTAAGTTGACAGCTTCAGTATCGTTTAAGTTAGGCTTAGGTTTTTCTTCAAAATGAGTTAATTCCCTGTTAATCTCTTCAAAAGACTCATCTTCCTCGTATTCCGATTCATCCTCATAATTGACTTCGTGCATAATTAATTTGGATTCAGATTGACTTCTTAGACTAGGTTAAAGATCCGTTGTGCATGCCATGACATTGGAACCGGTGAAAACAGAATTGTTCAGAAATGAAAAGATACAAAAATCAAAAATCAAGAAAATAAAGGAAACTTTCGTTTTTATTGAAAATGAGGGATAACAGAGTTTCACACTACAAATAAATCAAAACTGGATTACAACTCCGGAATAATCCAGGAAACAAAAGAAAATCCAGAGTCTACTACCAAGACTTCTTCCAGATGGGAAGAGGAGTAGCCGTCCAATTGTTGGTTTTGACCTTGGGCCCCACATACTGTACGTCTGCATTATTGGAACCTTCTCCAGCTTCGATCATGTTAACATCAGCGAACAACCTTTCAAAACTCTTATCCAGATCTCCATCTGGCCCAATTGACGGTCCGAGGATCTTTGGGTTTAACATCCTCCTGAAACCTGCTTTCACAAAAGACCGGGAGAGGCGTGGAACTGGCTTGGGAAGGACCCAGACTTTCTTCTTCATTTTGTGAGCTCTCTTCACATCCGCTACCGTCGACTTGAACCCTAACCCGAATGTCTCCAAATTCTCAGGCAAAGAAACGGGTTGAATGATACCTTGGAGTTTGGCTCCCAAACCTTTTCCTGGTATGAACCCACAGTTCATCATTTCTGAGGCAATCATGAAGGTCGAAGCTGAGATCCTGGGAAAAGCAAGGTCCTCGCCTTCGGAAACCTTGTCCACCTGTAACCCCTTCGAAGATTTGGTATACCCATGGTCCCTTGTCATCCTCCGTTTCTATGAATGGCACCACGTTATCACTCATAATGCCTATGCCATCATCCCCGTGCAATACTATCTCCCGTCTATCCCACTCGAACTTAATCATCTGGTGCAACGTAGAAGGCACTGCTTTGGCGGCATGAATCCAGGGTCGCCCCAATAGCAGAGTGTATGATGCAGCCACATCCACCACTTGGAATTCCATGGTGAAATCGACTGGGCCAATGGTCAGTTCCAATATGATATCACCCACCAAGCTAGTATTCCCTCCATCAAATCCTTTGATGCAAACGTTATTCTTACGGACTCTGTCCTGATCAATCTTCAGTTTGTTCAGAGTAGCCAAAGTACAAATATTGGCACTTGAACCATTATCCACCAATACACGATTGACCACCGAGTCTTCACACTTCACGATCAAGTATAAGGCTTTATTATGTTCTGTGCCCTCTTTTGGCAATTCATCATCAGAAAATGTCACTCGGTTGACTTCAAAGATTTTATGCACAATCTTCTCCAAGTGATTTACAGAAAGCTTTTCCGGAACATGGGCCTCATTCAGGATCTTCAACAAAGCCTGGCAATGATCCTTGGAATGGATTAACAAAGATAACAATGAGATTTGGGTTGGGGTTTTCCTCAACTTCTCCACAATAGAGTAGTCTTGGGCTTTCATCTTCTTCAAGAACTCTTCAGCTTCCTCTTCTATTACTGGCTTTTTCACCGCCGTGGGATTAGATTTCCTTAACTCTACGGGAGCAAAACACCGTCCCGATCGAGTTAAACCCTGGGCTTCACAACTGACTTCATCCACTGACTTCCCTTTGTATATCATTGTTGCCTTTTCATACTTCCAAGGTACGACCTTGCTATCTGTTACTGGCAACTGAGCTACCGGCTTTATGATGACCGGTTCCCTACGGACTCCTTTCACGATCATTTCTGGTGCAGACGGTGCTCCGGACACAACCAACTTTGTTGTTTTTGGTTTCTTCGTAGTGGCCGATGGGCTTTTCCCCAATATTATCACAGGCTTGACAACCTCCCTCTTAGTTGGTACCTCCCCTTCCACACTAGTTGATTTCTCTTTTGTACTCTCCTTGATCATCATCACTGTCTGCGATGGCTTCTTGGGTTCTTCCTCTCCTTGCACGATCTCGATCATACAGGCCTCATGGTGGGTTGGTAGTGGGTTTTGGTTAATGTTGGGTACTTCGGTTGCCTGAACCTCAATCTTATTAGCATCAATAAGATCTTGGATTGCATGCTTTAGTTTCCAATATCTCTCAGTAGTATGCCCGGGAACCCCCGAACAATATTCACATTTCACTGAGTGGTCCAAATTTTGAGGTAAGGGATTTGGTAATCTGGGCTCAATAGGACTCAACAAACCTATCTGTTTCAATTTGTGAAATAAAGCAGTATAAGCTTCTCCTAATTTGGTAAATGTCCTCTGTCTCTGAGTCCTCTCATTCCTGAAAGTCGGATTTCCCCGGAAAGTTGGCCCTGTGGGATTTCTGTAGGCCCTTGGTGGTGGGTAGTTGTTATGGGGAGCTGGGTAGGCATTATGTGGGGTTGGCGCGCGCCATTGCGGGCGCGCTGGAGGTTGGGTGTATGCTTGTGCTTGATGGACAGAAAAATGATGTTCTTGAGGAGGGTAATAAGATTGTGCGGGATAATTCGGAATGTGTGGGTAATTTGGGTGAGGGGCCTGAATTGGTGATGGGGGGTAGGACCTTTGGATCGAGACCAATTACCAGCTTCTACCGTTGTGACATCCTCTTTTTTCTTCTTTCCGAGCGTACCTCCTGTGCCGCTCTGAATAGCCTGCGTTGTTGCCTTGATCGCTGAATAACTTAAGATTTTGTTGGTCTTGAGGCCTTCTTCTATCATGCCTCCCATTTTGACCACTTCGTTGAAGGTTTTTCCCACTGAGGTCACCAAATGACCGTAGTAAGTTGGCTCGAGAGTCTGTAGAAAGTAATCTACCATCTCCCCCTCTCTCATAGAAGGATCAACTCTAGCCGCTTGTTCTCTCCAACGAAACCCAAATTCCCGGAAGCTCTCCCCCGGTTTCTTCTCCAGCTTTAACAATGTGAGACGGTCAGGGACGATCTCAAGATTATACTGAAAGTGCCCAGCAAATGATTGCGCCAAATCATCCCAAGTGTACCATCTGCTAGGATCCTGCCTTGTATACCATTCCAGCGCAGACCCGCTCAAACTCTGTCCAAAATAAGCTATCGATAGCTCATCTTTGCCGCCTGCACCCCTCATCTTGCTGCAAAATCCTTGTAGATGAGACATGGGATCACCGTGTCCCTCATATAGATCAAACTTTGGCATTTTGAATCCCGCCGGCAATTGAACATCGGGGAAAGGACACAGGTCTTTGTAGACCACACTGACTTGGCTGCCCAACCCTTGAATATTCCTAAGGGATTGCTCCAGGCTCTTGAATTTCCGTAGCATCTCATCTTGTTCTGAGCTATTGGCCGGTTTTCCACTGGGGCTTCAAAGGGAGGAGTGTAGGTGGATGGTTCGGGTGCCTTGAACGTGGGTTCTGGGGGGTAATACTGAGTGTCGTGAACCTGAAATAATGGTTCACTTGATGATCTTTGCAATGGAGCTGGGGGAGGTGCCACAAAGACAGGGCCCTTCGGTGGTGGAGGGTTCTGATTTTGTGGTGGAGCTGGGTAGTCGTGAGCATCTCTTCCCTGGTGGTAATGGAGGTCTGGGACTCTTGTCGAGGGACCGGGAGAAAAGTATTCTGGGGTAAAACCTGGTAGGAAAGTAGGAGTAGCGGGTGCGTCAGGACTCTTTTGTGCTTTGGCTAGCGCCGTCTGCATTTCGCTCATTTCCAACCGCATCTGTTCCATTTTTTCAAGAGCTTCTTTGAGCATCTAGCTCATTGCTTTTTCTGACTCGCTGCTGTGGTCTGACCCAGTCATACTTTTAGGTACAGGTCTTTTCGATCTTGTATGATAATTGTGTGATGCCAGTACACTCTAACACTAACTGAACAGGAATAGCAACAAACTTGTTAGTGTTGAAATTTTAACAGATATGGTAAAAGCACATTGGGTATGCAATGTCCCTATGTAATGAACCATTTCTATTATGATTTTGCTTAGACCGCATGCGTCATCCCAGCTTATCGTCTACGCCTATCCATTATTTCTCTTATTTTTCTTATTTATTTTCCCCTTTTTTACTATAAGTAATGGTCGAATCTTACGTAGATTGCCTACGTATCATGTCCCCGCATGAATCAGACCCTAGCGTAGTTCGTGTGAATACAATAAAAAATATTTTTCAAAAGGTTTTCCAAAAACAAACTGGATTTAAAAACAAGTCAAACTTACAAAAGATGGTCGAAATACATTCAACCCTTTTATACAAAAGTCTCATGACTAGAGCCAAAAAGGAAATACAAGTTCATAACTAGGAAAGTTCTAAGATTTTGAGCTTTTGCGCCGGTGGGGCCCTGTTTGGCCTGGCTGTGGTCCTTGGTGCAAGACTTCTTTGCAGATCTTTCAATTCTTCCATGATCTGACGGACATAATCCATGATAGAGGAAAAAAGGACATCCCGGGGCATCCTTTCACATGATAGGCACCTCATGTGAATGTAGTGTCCAATCTCGTCAATCCTTCTCCGAATGTTATCCCTTTCTCTGAATAACTGCTCTATCTGTCGGTTTTTTAATCCCAGTATTCGCGCCTCATTCGTAAGTCGATCTTGGAATCTTTTCATTTGTCCCTCCATTTGGGCCATCATCCTGTAGCACCGCTCCTTGTCTTCTCTAGCTTCAAGAGCCTGTCTGTGGATCTATTCTTGGAGAGTGAAAATTGTCTCTCTCAATGCCCGACGCTCATCTCACAATCCCTTTTGACCTGCCGCAAGTATTCTCTTCGCTCCGCTGCGCCTCTTGCCCATCTGGCCTGCATCCCTTCCTTGCTAGCCTCGGACCTCTCCAACTTTTCTTGGCTTTCTCCGAGCTGTTGGTTTAGCTCGTCTATCAACCTTTGATCAGTTCGGCTTCTTGTTTGGCTATTAGCTTCTTTTCTGATCCGCCAGATTCGAGCCTTGAGAGTGTCCTTTTCTTGAGTCAACTTCTTTTTGATCCCTTCGTCAGCTCTACAATCTGTAAGCCATTTTCATATTGGAGATTCTGTACACATTTCTCTAGTTCTCCAATACGATCTTTGTATTCACGTTCTTTAGCTAGCCAAGCTAATCTTTCTTGGATTTTATCATCGAAAGCTTGAACGTGAGGCCTTTTGGTAGGTCTGATCACCTCGAGCTCGGGCCTCGGACTCACACGAAAACTTCTTTGAAACCAAGCAACATACTCGGGATCAAACTCGCCTTTCATTGGGTCTGGCACTATGGTGTTACTCTTTAAATACCGGCAACAATGCCAATCTTCATTCACCATCTTCTCAGGGATAGCTGCCTCTCGATGCAATTCGATGGCTATGTTGCTCAAATCCATCTTATCTGGTATCACCTGATATCTCCCAAGTTGTCTCAAAACTCTTTGAGGCGCATAGGGTTGTATACTTCTTGCCCCTATTATCATCAAATAAGCCCTTTGAAGTAGTCATGTGAATGATCTCCTTTATCGGGAGCCACCCTATAGTCCATTCGATTTAATCCGCCCTCAATTTTCTTAGATAGAAAATCCATGCTTCAAACCCCTTGGGTGTTATAAAATCTCCCACCCTTTCTTCATATTTAACGATGAAGTTGGTTCCGTCTGAAGCATGTTTTAAGAATTTAGGGTGGTGCCGAACATGTTCAATCATCCACATTTGCAGAAGAATGCTGCAGCCTTCAAAAAGCGGGCTTCCAGATTTGCATAAGGTCAAAGCCCGGTACATATCGGATAATACCAGTGGGACAATGGTGTGGTCTTTTTTATCCACAAGAACCTGTGCAATTCTTGCCATGCGAGTGTCTATGGAACCTTCCGAGTTTGGAAACACCATGATTCCTAGAAATGCCACAATAAAAGCGAATCGGCGATGAATCTCCCATAGGCCTTTGTTTTGTTGGTTATTCAATCCCTTTTCATGTGTTTCAAATCCGTCTGAGTTTCCGAATCTGTAATACAAGAAGTAGAACTTGCAACTCCCGTTTTGTACGCGATCATTGCTTGTTTTCTTGCTGATCTTCAAGAGATCAAAGAATTTATGCACCGATGGGGCCCTGGGAAATATGAGCTTTTTCTCCTTTAAATCTTGGCCGAAAGCAATGTAACCGGCTATTTCCTCTAAGGTAGGAGTGAGTTCGAAATCGGAGAAATGGAACACATTATTAACAGGATCCCAGAAGGTCACCAAAGCTTTGATCAAGTCATCCCGTGGCTTGACATACAGTATGTCTAGCAGAGGGCCCAAATGTTTTTTCACCCACACTCGACCATCTTCCTCTAGATCATTCCACCATTCTTGTAGTTGTATCCGGGCTCTTTCCATGATAACCTGAGGTGATTCTTGGATAGCATCCATCTGATCCCGGAGATTCAAGGTTTCAGGGGTGACTCTTAAACCTTTTATGAAAGCATATTTCCTTAAATAAAACAAATTACCGACTTATTTATGACCGAAAATCTTTGACACATTTTTTAATGACTGTTTTTGTAAAAAGGGAGATTGGACCCGATGGGAGTTGCCTACGTATCTCACATCCGGTGAGAATCAAATCGGCGTAGTTCGCCAAAGGAAACAAATCGAGTTTAAAAAAAAAATCTTTTTAACACCCAAAAAAAAATATTATTTTTTGAAGAAACACTAATAGGATTTTGACATTGTTTGGACAAAACTTATTGTTATTCAATTTTAAGTTGGTCAGCATGCCGATCTAATCAAATAAATGCACATAATCTCATGTAGCAGGATGGTCTTTTCATTTCAGGTTACCTGTCCTAGACGGACCCAACCCCTGTGTTGAGTCCCCTAAGTCAAATGCAACATGATGCAAACAAACGTTTCTACTAGGGATCCGGCATGAAGCTTTGTTATTCTAAGTTTAAAAACTGGGTTTATTGTTCTAAACCTGGCTTACCCGAGTGGACAACTAGGGCTGAGGAGGGGGTGACGTAACGGGAGCACTAAAGTCTGCCGGCCTTGTCACTTACCCTAACACTCACTTATTTGGAATAATTTTGAAAAGTGGACTACGCGAACGTATGCACCATTTTTAGAACTCAAAAAGAAGTAGGATTTCGGCACAGTTTATATATACAGTTCAAATAATATTAAAGTGGTAAAGTTATCATTTTGCACATAAAAAAAATATCATATAATAAATAAAGCCAAATACAACAATTATTCTAAGCTCGAATTTCTAACCCTGAACCAGTGGTTCTGGGTTAAGGCTCCCCAACAGAGTCGCCAGAGCCGTCACACCTCCTTTTGGCGCAAGGCCCGCGAGGGCGCGAGTATAAAAAGGAGTTTTTCCAATTAAAGGACAATCAAAACGGGATTCATTTATTGAGATATTTAGAGTCACCACTTGGGAGATTTATGGTGGCCCAAGTCACCGGTTGAATCCTGAATTGAGAAAAGATTTGACTCTATTTAAAAATTTGCGTACCAGAAATCCGGATAAGGAATTATGTTAACCCGGGAGAAGGTATTAGGCATTCCCGAGTTCCGTGGTTCTAGCACGGTCGCTCAACTGTTATATTAGGCTTGATTATCTGATTTTAATACAAATATGAACAAGTGTGCAAACTACCACTCCAAACCGTTTTTATTGTTAGAAGAAAATTATAATGTCGTGAGAATATATCTCGAATTTTGTCACATAAATGTGTCCGCAATTTTTAATATATTCCGACTTCATTGGGATTTGGATTGGGGTCACATAAATGTGTACCCGAGTTTAAGGAGGTATAATTATTAAATACGCGCTTAAAACTATTAACGCGTTATTATTTTGAGAATGCCGTGAAAATTTACTAAACGGCCAATCTCGGATTTCTAAATACATACACTTATGAGGGCTTCACAATTTTTGCGATCTATTTGGCGAGTCTCGTCTCATTTATTGACAAAATAATCCTAAAATGACTACATTTCCTTTTTTTTTTAGTTTTTATAAATAAAGAAATCTCATAATTAATTTAGAAATTAAAAATGCAATACTTATCTAATTTATGACAAAGACTTAATGAAACAGATTTTAATCTATGTTTAAACAGAAAATATTTTTTTTTCGGAATTATTTTTTATTATTAATATTAATATTAATATTATTATTTTTTATTATTTTTTGTAAATACGAAATTTCTTAACTTAATAATAAAAGAAACATAATTAGAACAATATTGAAAAATCTTGAGTGGTAATATATATAAAAGAAAAACCAATAAAATCATTTATTCAAAATTATCAAAATTATAGCCATATTAAAGCTTGTATGGTAAAATTATTTTTTATTTCCAATCGTTCAAAACTAAGTTTATTTTTTAGAAAAACAGCAATTATAAATTAACTATAATTTTATTTAAATTCGTTTTTTTATATTAGCTTAAAGAAAAATATATTATTTGTTATATTTAGATTGACAAGAGGGGTTGCTCTGATGGTAAGCAACCCCCACTTCCAACTGCAAAATCAACAATTAATATATATACAAACTAAACCAATTATCTTACAACTAATTTAAACTCATTTTTTTTTAAAGTTTTTACTATTTTTGACTTAAACCCTTGATATTAACTATTTACAACTATTTTTCAAAACCATAATCAACCTTAATTATTTAAACCTATATTTGGAGATTTGATAAATTTGAAGAAAACAATTCTTTTATCATTTAAAACTTAAACCGTACCTAAATGCCTAAATTACGCAAAATAATTACAATTCACATTTTTTTTTAAATTAACTACATATTTACAAATTATCTTAAAAAAAATGATGTTAAAATATTTGAAGCTAATGAACTAACAAGTTTTAATTAATCCAATTAATAAAGAAAAATAACTCATTCTTACTTCAATTACTAAACCATTTGAACATTAAGAAACATATTTATAATTATATTATTTAATAACCATTTTTGAAGTGAATTATTATTGCTACAACAAGATTTAATTATTTAAATTTATAACAAAAACTTACAAAATATTAATATTGAATTTATTTAAACATAATCTGTAAAAGAAGATAGAAATAGAAACTATTTAAAATTTCAGAATTTGCATACTTCCCATGTATTCATCTTATCATTTAAACATAATTAGGTATGTACTTGAAATTGGAAATAAAAGAACCCGGTGATCAACACAGCAAATAACAACACAACAATATCACAACAACAACAACCTCAAAAATACCCAGTATCCGAATTTCAGCAATAAGAATTAATAACCCGAATTGAACTTCAGAATAAGATTTGTAAAAATGGAAGACTAATTTTTTAGATTTTTTTTCGTTTTTTTTTGTTTTTTGTTTTTACTATTTGCTAACACTCTTTAAGATTTTTGTTTTTCAGATTCTTCTCTCTAAAATTTTTTCTTCTCTTTATCTTCCCTAAATTTCTCTTCTATTTATAGCAAAAAATTTCGAAATTTTCAGATTTTATTTTTATTATTTTTTATTTTTTTATTTTTTTTATCTTTTTTTAATTAAAAGAAATCCCACTTACTAAATGCTTTTATTATTTTATAAAAAGAAATCCCACCTTGCTTATCTTTTATTTTTTAAAACACAACTTTAATGATTTTTATATTTTTAATTGTCCACTTTCTTTTATTTATTTAAAAGAAAATGCCACTTTCTTTTCTTTTCTTTAAAAAAAATAACTTTCTTTTACTTTTGATTTTTTTAATTTTCAGCCACTTTTGACTTTTATTCCAACTTTCATTTTCAATTATTTAAAACCAACCGAAAATTTTAAAAAAATATTAATATTTTCAGTTTTTTTTAAATAAAAAATAAATTATTTTTTCTTTAAAAAAAATTAATAAAAAAAATTAATAATAATAGCAATAATATGAATAGTAATAATTTACTTTAAAAAAAATTAAATCATATATATATATATATATATATATATATATATATAAAAATTAAATCATATATATATATATATATATATATATAAAATTAAACAAAAGCTAAAATATATAGAGTGAAAAATTTAAATACGGTCAAACATTTTTGTGGGGGCTTTTGTGTGTGTGTGTGTTAGGATTTTTTGGTTTAGGGTGTGTTTTGAATAGTGTATAGTAGTGTAATAAATGGGTCGTGGGTCATGGGTTTGGGTTATGGTGTTTTGGGTTGGGTAGAATATATTTGGGCTCAAGTTTAAAATTTAAGAAGAGGCCCAATTCCGAATTTGTCTTCTCTATAAAAAAAATTATTTATTATGAAATAAAAAAAATGTTAAGATTAAATTATAAAACCAAAATTATCTTAAAAACACCAATTAACTCATAATAATTATTATTACAAAAAAATTAGACGTTAATTAAAATAAAATCGCACAAATTGGATATTATAGGCTAAAAATGCAAAAATACATATTTTTGTGATTTTATAAAATAAACTTAATTATTACTAATTATAAACTTGAATTTTATATAAATACAATATATATTTATATTTTTTATTTATTTAAACAAATAAATATGCACAGATAAATGCAAACAATTCAAGAAAAATAACACAAAATTCACAAATATTGCAAACAACACAAAACTCTTTTATTTTGAATTTTTGGGAGTAATTCTCATATAGGGCAAAAATCACGTGCTCACAACCCCGAAAACACACTTTGCTGGATTGAGCTTGAGATTATATCTTCGGAGCTGTCACGACCCCACCCCCCCCCCCCCCCCCCCCCCCCCCTTAATTAGTTCTGTTTGAGATCTTTTGGTTGGAGCATTGGAGCTCAAGTTACTGTGTCGTTTGAAGTAGGGATAATCTGAATTTGCACCTTGAATAGTTTGAGGACCACCTCAGTACATCAGTCGGCTTAGATAAGGGATATTGAGCACCAGCACATGCTAGGACTGTAGAAATGTGACCACGAAAATTCAGAATAAAAAACTAGGGAGATTCATTTTTTTCGCAGAGCGTTGGCTTTGCTATATTGTATTTGGGTAGATGGAGTTGAAGAGAGAGGCCTTTCAGTTAGGGATAAGTCATCACAAACGGTCACACCATGCATCATTCTGAGTCATTGCAATAATAAGTGGCAAGACTTTAATTGCACGAGCTGCTCATCTGAAATGTAGAAATGATGAATGTTGATCCTTGAGCTCAACCTCTTTGTTTATTTGAGTACAAATAATTAGTGAGACATGTCTTACTCTTCAAATATGCCGCAGAAGATATTTAATTTGTAACAGTGGAATAATGTAAGTTATATACATAGTTATTGTAAATAATATATACACTATTATTATTTTAACATATTATAACAGGTTATTTACCTTACTCAAAAATTGCATACTCGATTTTTATTAGCGAGAATAAGCATATTAGGAGGCAGTATCCACCTAATTATTTAGCGTATGAATGAGCTTTCAACTAAAATACAAACAAAACTCAATAGAAAAAGGAAAAACCCCATCTTAAATTCACTAATTTGTAGAGTGAAATAAAATACGATCAACATATTTGAAGTTAAAGTTAGATAATAAGAAGTTTTAAACATGAATAGTTCAAGGTGTAATCGAGGTTGACTTTTGAAATAAAATGTACTAACACATAAAAGACAACTAAATTAAAAAAAAAAGGGGAAAATAGCAAAGGAGGCTCCTCCCCTCAATTGAATTTAGCGTTATGATAATCCAGGTTAGTTTCACTAATTTATACCAGTTAAACAAAAAAACTATGTATGTAATATTTATTTAAAGGTAGAGACTAGAGATAAAAGAAATCAAATATACGAGAAATAAGCAACAATGAGTAATTTAAGAATTGGCAAGTCCCAAACAAGTTGAAGTTGAATTATTTTGTATAATATCAACTTAATAGAGATTACACTTCAAGTATTTGGCATAAATGGTACAAACTACATATATTGGAAAACATTTAGTAATGACTAATGACAAAAAAAAATGAAAAAAAAAAAAATAGTTCAGTAATTCACCCAAAGTTTGTGTAATTTATTTGGAAAAATCTCACTTTATACCCATTAAACCCAAATTACCAAAATTACACATTGTTCATCATTACTAAGAAAGTTCCCTTGGAATAAGCTTTAAACATACAAGAGAAGAATATTTGATTGTCTTGCCAATTTCTAATGATGAAGGATGATATGCAGGTTAACAAAATGGGTGAAAAGATTAAAGTTGTAAAGAAAAATGGACCAGGGACAGTGATGCAACTATACCTTCAACTAAACTGTCCTGCAGAGTCAGCGGGCACCATTGCCAGTTCAATGTTGAAGAACATAAACTTAGGGTAAGTAGAACTATGAAATGACGTGTTTTAGTACCGCACCAACATAATGATGTATTTGTAGGTATACGTGGAGCATAACCAAATCATCTTAGGCTAACTTATTCATTATATACATAGATATTTATGTGAGTTAGTTTCATCCATTGTAAATGCAATCATCTCTAATCTTATATAATTTGGTATTACCCATCATAGCATTCAATTTCTAAAACACCTAAGTTCAGAATTTACACGCATTGTTGGTCTTCTAATTATTCTAACAAGTCGCACTCACTTTGCTAGTCCGCTAGGCTCCTCCATTTTAGTCATACTGTTTGAATTCTATGTATTATATCTTCATCTACCATACCGTTCTTCTAATGACTGAGCCTGGATATCTAACTTTCCTTCATTTTAAGGACGCAATTTGGTGCACCGCTATAAGGGAAGTTTGCGGTTCAAATCTCACTCTGGCAGACTAAAATGAAGTAGTTCTTATTCAATTTAACACATGTTATTTGAGGTACTTAAAAAATCAATTGATGGTAATTTAAGTAAGTTGGTCTATTTATTTGATGAACTAATGTAGAAGCATACTTTAAGTCCTCATGGATTAGTCGAAATTTTTATTTTGTTTCTCTTTAATTTTTTTTTATTTTTTTATTTTCAGGTCGCTTATTAGAAAGAAGTGGCAAGCCGCTGGATATATTATCTAAGCTAAATGAGTTAGCTGGTGTTTAGCCTACGAAAAAATTAAACTTTTTGAGGTTAATTTTTGTTTTCTTCTTCTCTTGCGGCTAGGTTTTTAACTCATGCCCTTTTTAACAAGTCACTTGGGATTGATAGTCCTTGGCAACATTACCTGATAAATTCATCTATTTGTTTTTTGTCTTAATTATTTTGATTGTGATCACTAAATTTAATCTACAATATACTTATGTTTTTCCTATCTTTCTTAGCTCTTTATTCATTGAATCGATCCGCATATCGCGCGGGTACATATACTAGTACCAGAGAATAAGAGAAGTAAATGCGGCGCCCCTTGTAAAAGTAAAAGAATTAGTCAACTTCACCAACCCTTATATATATAGTGAAGCATTCCCTTTCCCTTTCCCTGCAAGGATAAATATGTTTATGACAACATGAATTAATTTACAAGTGCCCCCATATATGAATATTACAACAGATCCATGCATCTACAAACACTCTTTGAATGTAGAAACATCACTATTTAACCAAAAAATATGAATTTTGGTCAAAGCTTATTATTAGAAGAACTCGGTTTACCGATAATTAAATAAAAGTAGAGTAATTGATATAAACAATAGTTGGATAGAAAGCAAAGTAAATCAGTGTATTCCAATAGTATTTCGCATCCTTACAAATATTTATTCCTCACCTTTTATAGTTATTTCTAAGCAATACGTTTCCTTCCTCCCAAAATGGAATTATTATGGACAATTAATGACATTTATTGTAACGTTATAATTGGCAATCGTAACTGTTCAATACATATTCTATAACGTTTCTTGTAATGAATGCTCATTAAGTATATATATATATATATATATATATATACACACACATTTTTGCTATCTAGGTTCATTCCCCCGATGCTTTTATAAATTATCAAGAGGTTCGAGCACCCATGCCTTCTAATTTTCTTGGATCTTTGCCCGTGTCCGTTAAAGCTCGTGCCTCTTCGCCAATTATCTGCCAACTCTCAATTATTCATTGATCCACGTGTTATGACATATCATCACATAATTAATTCAATATACTAATTTGATTTTTTCACATACAGATATCTCCCCACTTGCCATTTATTCAATAATAGAATATTTGGAAAGTGGATCTCATTAAAGCGGAAAGTTTTGCCGCCATTATACCTTTTCCAGAACTAATGCTTCATATGTCACTTCCATTTAATGCTCGTGACATGTGGCATCTTCTGATTAGATCTGCAATTCTTGAGTGTCTTTTAGGGCTTTATTACGTCTTCATCAATTGCGAAGTGATAGTTTCCATCATGGCGTTTCAATCATTACATCTTTTTCTTGACAGTTGCTTCTGAGTATAAATATAGCCTTTGTGAGCACGTGATTTTTGCCTAACATGAATTACTCCCACAAAATCAAAACAAAAATTTTCTATTTTTACGTTGTGTATTTTTGTGAATTTTCGTGTTATTTTTGGTAATTGTTTGCATTTGTATATGCATGATTATATGTGTTTAAATTAAAAAAAAAATACAAAATAGGTCATATTTACATTTTTTTATCTAACTTTGCAATTAGGAGTAGTTTAAGTTTATTTTACAAAATAAAAAATCACAAAATATGTATTTTTCGCTTTTCTAGTATTTAATGTCTCAATTGTGTGATTTATATTTAATTGATGTTTAAATTGAGTGTGTTAATTGTTAATATAACTTAATTAGTATTTCTTATAATTTAATTGATGTTGTAGTGTAATTAGAAATTTTTGTTTTAATTAGAAAATTAAATTAAAGAGATTAGGAAAACAAAAGAAAAGAAAAATCAAAGAAAGAAATCAAAATTGGACCAAAGTCCACGCCCAAATCAGCATAAACCAGCCCAAACCACCCGGTCCAACCCCCCAGCCCGTTTCAATTCGATCTGGACCGTTGATTTCCCATGATCCAACGGCCTACATCATTGGTCCATTTTTAATTACCCCAAAACCCCCAAAACCCATATCACCCGTTCATTCACCCCCTTCATTAGAGACCCCTCTTCTCCAAAGAACCCTAGCGCCGCCTCCACACTCCATCGCCGGAAAGCCGGCGGCAACAACGCCGTCGGCCGTGAAAACGACACCCTAGATCCCCCGTCTTCCCCTGAACATGGATCCCATACCCGTTTACCTCAAATCAACACGCACCGTCTCGAATCTTCATTTGAAGATTCGAGCAAAACCGGAATTCATCCCAATTGAGCCCAAAATGATACCACACCCTCACCTCGCCTCCCTAACACCCTAACCATCGTTGGTTCCGCTCAAATCTAACCGGAAACCATTAAGCCTCAAAAACCGAGCTAAGAACCCTAAAAATCGATTCGGGAATTTCGTTCGCCGGATTTTATCGAATTGAGGTCTAATAGACCTTAATTGATATGTTTTCACTTAGAAAACATTTCAATTAAGGTCCTTTCGACCTCGAATGCCGAAGACCAAGTCGGCCGAGCTCCATTTTTGGTTTCAAGGTATTTTTTTTCTTTTCTTTTCTTTTTCTATTTTTATTTACCTATAGTTGTCAATTTAGTTTAATTGTTTTTTATTAGTTTCATTTGTTTGATTGATTTTTCCTCGGACATCTTCAATTTCTTCTTCTTTTGGGACCTTTTATTTGGTCGACTTGTTTGCTTCTGATTGTTTGTTATAAATGACGTAGTTATAAGATAGGAATTCGATTCGATATTTCGTCGAATAGCTAATTCTTCATTTTTGATTACTTTGGCCGAGAGTTTTGAACTCACTGTCTTTGCGATTGGTTTGTTTATCAGTCATACATGTTGTGATTCGACTTAAAGAATGTTGTTGTTTAAATTCGCGAATTTGTTGTTTTAAATCTCGGGCTGTGCTCTGTTTTGCTTGAATTGAACTATTCTTTTTGTTTGCTTGATTCTGTCGATTAAGTTTAGATACTAAGAATGGGTATAGCTGATAGTTTAGTTAAGAAAATCAGAAAGTTAAACAGTCATGATGCAAGGTACATGGTACAACCTAGTGGAACCTACTGTACAGCAAGGTATCCCATTAGCACCATGTGTTTAGCATTTTGTATCAATAACCCATACTCAGACAAGATTTAGTGGTTAACAGAAGGAATAACCTGGCTGGACAGTTGATTAAAATAATTAAAAGAAAGGGCTGGGGGTTGGATCTGTAGGTTATAAAAACAGACACTAGAACATTCTCTGCAAAACCAGAGATACACACACACTCACTGAAAAACAGAAAAACAAACACACATATAGAAAGAAACAAGGAGAGTTCATTAGAGAGAGTTTAAGAGGATACACACAGTAGGGAGATACACTTAAGAGTATTCTGAAACAAGAGCAGTCTGAGGGAGATATAGCTATTAAGAACATTTTTTGAAAAGCAGTGAGTTCTGGAGAGCTTTGAGAGTTGAAAGAGAAAGGTTACTGTTTCATTACCACTTTTCGTATCATTTCTGGTTGTTTGCATTTCAGATCCTAGTTTCAAATTTGACTCTTAGTATTATTCTTGGGGTTATTCTATTGATACTATTTGGTTTTCAAACCTCTCGGCTCTTTGAATTTGATTTGGAGTGTAGTGGTAGACTGTTATTTGGTTGCTGGAAGTTGATATTGCTGCTGCTGCTGCTTCCTCACTGATTTCTTTTTTTTTTTTGCTCTTCAATATCCAGGTATACTCTTTGTAACCATGTTGATTATGAAGTAAAAATTTTAGAAAAATGGGCTGACATGAAGAGCAGTTCATATGAATAGAGAATTGTATTAATACAGTAGTTAAAACCTTCATATATCATTATATATGTGCTGAACATGGACTGTTGCGGTACTGTTGTTTTGATAATCCATTATGAGGTTCCAAATGTGCCTGGTATTATTGCCAATTGTATGTATGTTTAGGATTTGTTTCTTTGTTCCATGACTGATTTGAACATGCATTTATGTGGAAAGATTCATTTCCTTTAATAAATTGCTGATCTTAAATAATTATTGGAATGTGTTTGCTTGATTCGTATACGTGCTATTTGCTGAGTTAATGTATCACTGGAATCTTGAATCGAAATAGCCATGCTGAATAGAAATTTGCTCCATGTGCGTCGAGATGTATCATGCTACGCTAGATTCATGTATTTTGTTCATGTGCGTCATTTTAAAATCAAAGGTTCATTTAAATACTTGGTATTTTGAAATATTCTCCATGTGTGTCAAAAGGTTCGTTTCATTTAACAAATCAAAGGAGCCTTTGTATTTTGTTTCATGTAGTTTTTTTTATATACTTAGCATGATAAGAATTGTCCATTGTTGTTGCTTTTCATATGTCTTAATTATGTACTAAGTTCAATGTTGGTCGTTTGTTTACTCGTATCCTGTTTGGCAGAAGTTTGAGCCGAAAATCCATGGCTTTTGGCTTTCACGAGCGATTCCAAATTTAGGAAAAATTATTAGTAAATGCGCATGGGTTACTTTAGACGTGGTCAATTAAATAAATTGTCACAACTACAACTACGGTTCCCGATGACATAGTTGCGATACTTAATCCCTAATTAGTTAAATTAAATATTTGTATTTCATTTAGTTCGTCGTTTTCCCTTAGATTCCGAGGTGTGCCATTTAGCAAATTTCTATGGCCCTCGCAAAGTTAATAAATACGCTAGTTGCTTTAGGCGCGTTAGTTAATAATAATACCTTCCTAATCACGGGTGCGCATTTATGTGACTCAAATCCAAATCTCAACGGAGTTGAAATGTGTTGACAACCATGGGTGCACTGGTGCAACGTGGTTCGAGATACATTTTCACAACGTTGCAATTCTTTGTAATAATAATAATAATAATAATAATAATAATAATAATAATAATAATAATAATAATAATATTAATAATAATAATAATAATAATAATAATAATAATAATAATAATAATAATAATAAGTTTTATAATAATAATATCATAAGAGGTTAAAAATCAAAATTTGCACATTAAGTTAAGGCATCAGATAAAGAAGCCAAGTACGATAATTGAGCGACCGTGCTAGAACCACGGAACTCGGGAATGCCTAACTCCTTCTCCCGGGTTAACAGAATTCCTTATCCGGATTTCTAATTCGCAGACTGTTAAACAGAGTCATTCTTTTCCTCGATTCGGGATTCAACCGGTGACTTGGGACACCATAAATCTCCCAAGTGGCGACTCTGAATTAATTAAATAAATCCCGTTTCGATTGTCCTTTAATTGGAAAAAACTCCATCGCGCCCTCGCGGGTCTGCGTAAAAAGGAGGTGTGACAGCTCTGGCGACTCTGCTGGGGAAACAAACCCAGAACCACTGGTTCAGGGTTTAAGAATTCGAGCTTTGAATAATTATTTTATTTGGCTTATTTATTATCAGATTTTATTACATGTTTATATTTGATATGCTAAATGTTGCTTTACCGCTTTGATATTTTGTGAATCGTATATAAATTGTGCCGATACCCATTTTTTCTCTTCTGAGTCTTTTGAAATATAATATCGGGCATTTGCTGGACATAGCCCGTTTTTCTCAAGATAGCCGTGGTGCTTGGCACCCGGTGAAGGATTTTGTAGTCACACATGTTTAGGCGGAGAGTCTGTCAATTAAGCCGGAAAGCCATGCTACCGGTGCATTGACACTCTTCGGCTCGAGTTGTCCGCTCGAGTTAAAGCCAGTCTAGACACTTTTTCTAACAGGATGATGACTTAGAATAACAAAACCTTATGCCGGATCCCCGATAGGAACGTTTATTTGCATCATGTGCATATTTGACTTAGGAGGCTCAACACAGGGGTTGGGCCTGTCTAGGACAGGTGTACCTGAAACAAAAGACCAACTTGTGGCATCTTTCTGTGTGCATTTATTTGTTTCGATCTTAATGACGACCGGTTTGTTAAAAAGAGAGGAAGAAGTGGAAAATGTCGCGGTATATAGTCAAAATAGTTTTATGGAAAATAGTTAGTTCTTTGAAAATAAATTTTGAAAAAATGCAAAAAATTCCAAATAAATTTTCTTAATTTTACGAAAATAGTTAGTTCTTTAAAAAATAAATTTTTGAAAAACTGCAAAAAAAAAAAAAATTCCAAATAAATTTTCTTAGTTCCTTTGAAAATAATTTGTTTTAGAAATGTTGTTTAAAAATAGTTTGTTTTCTTTTCTTAAAATGATTTAGTCCTTTTATTTTCGAACTACGCAAGTTTGATTCTCACCAAACATGAGATACGTAGGCAACCCATATCGGGCTCAACTAATACTGATTTTTTTTAAAAAAGAAAACAATAATAAAAATATTAGAATTAGGATTTTTGGTTTTAGTCGAGAGTTAGGAAATTTTGCAAAAAATAGCCAAACGCCTCAAAAGGGGCGCCGGAGGACTAATTTTGCAAAACGAAATATAGACATCACACTGGTGTCCTGTTATACAGCCTTCAAATCTTCTTCAAGTGCTGAAAGGCCGTATTAACAAGACTCGTTTTTTTTATACATAATGAAAAAAAAATATATAAAAAAAAAATAAAAAAAAAATTTTGAAAAAAATCTTAAGTTCATTTTTATCTTTTCTAGGATCAGCATGACTTCCTCGCAACGAATCGGCCAGAAAAGGGCAAGAGACGAAATGCCACCCATGTTCATGGTCCAAGACAAGACCCCGGATCGGCTCTGTAAATGGTGGACTAGTTTCTCGGCTTGGGAAAGAAATCAAGTTCACAAGCACCTCAAGTTTCTTCCGGACATCATGATGATAAAACCGGACAAAAATGTGATCCGAGCTTTAGTGAGTTTTTGGGACTCAACAAGCAATGTGTTCAGATTTCGGGACTGCGAAATGACACCCACTTTGGAAGAACTGGGCGGACTCACAGGACTCGGAAGAGATTTGCACAAGATGAGACCTGCAGCTCCTAGGCAGATGGGTGTAAATAATTTCTTGAAAAAGTTATGTCTCCGGCGGGTTCCCATGGGTTGTTTGGAGAATGGTTGGGTACCACTGGATTATCTCTACGACAGATTTGGTGATAAGAATGGGTTCGCGAAATTCTCAAACACTGAATTTGTCAACCAGTTGAATTATGACGCCTGGGGAGACTTGAGGGTTTATGCCTTTATGATTGTTTTTTTGGGAACCATGGTTGTCACACCTCTTTTTTACGCACCCGCAAGGGTGCAAAGAGTTTTTCCAATTAAAGGACAATCGAGATGGGATTTATTTTAATTATTTCAGAGTCGCCACTTGGGAGATTTATGGTGTCCCAAGTCACCGGTTAAATCCCGAATCGAGGAAAAGAATGATTCTATTTAACAGTCCGCGAACCAGAAATCCGGATAAGGAATTCTATTAACCCGGGAGAAGGTATTAGGCATTCCCGAATTCCGTGGTTCTAGCACGGTCGCTCAACTGTCGTGTTTGGCTTATCTATCTGCTTTTACAATTATGTACTTAGTGCAAATTAATATCCCTTTACCGCTTTTATTATTGGTTGTGATTCACGAAAGAGAAAGTTGCTTAAAAATATGCTTTCGAATCACGTCACATGAAATGCACCCGGATCCTCGACATATTCTTATTCAACATTTCGGGGTTTGGATTTGGGTCGCATGAAATGCACACCTGTATTTAAAGGGTAGAACTAAAATATGCGCCCGGATCGACTACTTATTTACACTGTTGAGAAAGGCGTAATATTCGTTAAGAAACGACGCGCCTCAAAATCTAAGTATTTTATATGTACATTTATGACGGCTATGTGATTAGTGTAATTATTGGACGAGGCGCGCCTTTGATTCAAATATAAAGCGAACTACATCCCACTGTATCTTACTTAAGAGTTGATTCCAAATTATTTAAAAACTTGCTACGAACCACACCACATGAAATGCGCTTGTGGTTCCCGACACGCTTTGTTTACTCTTGCCCAAAATTGGGGTCGGGTCACATGAAATGCACCCCCGACTCTTTTTAATCTAATTACGTCATGCCGTTGAGTAACAACTCCCTAGCTGATCTTGCTTTTAACATAAGGTCTATCATTTAACAAATTTGGAGATTACACACATGAGTAGAGAAGATTGAACAGAGATACAACAGACTAATTCGAGTTTACGTGCATATCTAATGATAGTGTATCTTTGGTCTAGCTACATTTTCCATAACAAAACTAGCAATACAAATTTAATTAGACAGTAACAGAATGTAATCAAGCATAGACTTTGGACGACTACATGATTCAACAGACTTCAAACATAAACTTCAGGCTTCATTCTTTTTGAACCAAGGAATTACAATAACAGAGATGTGTACCTGGAATGCGAAAGAACAAAGAAGAGTGAGCAATGGCAATGCCGCAACAGTAACAGGAACAGTAACAACAACAACTCCACACCAAAACAAACGGTGAACCAGCTAATAACCCCAACAACCCAACAGTGATCAAATTCTTCGAACTCTACCAACTAATGGACCAATGGAACAGTAATGGCCAGGCAGCAATCAAACAGTATCCAAATCAATGGAACAGTGATAGCCAAACCAAATCCCCAAGAGCAGACCACAAGGGGCAAAACAGTGGTCGATCAACAAACAACACCCAATAGACCAGCAACACAATAGCAGTTGCAGCCAAGTAGCATAGCAACAGACAACCACAGAAGAACAATACCGGACTAGCCTCAACAACACTGAACCAGCACAATGTTGGACCAAGAAGCAATAAACAGACCCAACAGCAATAAAAATAACCACCAGTAACAACCTCAACACAGCAACAGCATACACTCAAAACCAGCAACACTAGCAATTAACAGACCGCCGCAAACTATAGCCTAGCCGCAACACAATAACCACACACGACCCACAATGTTCCAACAGCAACACAGGACAAAAGAAGAACCAGCACTGAACCAACAACAATGTGCACAGCAACACAAACGACCAACAGCACCCAAACGAGCACTGCCACCAATAGACAAGCACAACCACAACACACGAAACAGTAACCTGGAAACCAATGAAACAGTAGCCTCTCTCAGCTCTTTCTATCTATCTTCTTTTCTGGCTTTCAAGAATGGATCTTTGATGCTTATATTTCTCTAAGTATTCTCCAGTTATGACTGTGTTTTTGCTCTCCAGGTACTCTAGTTATCACTGTCTATCTTCTCTCTAGTTACTCTCAGGTGTTCTCCCCCTCCCTCTCTGTTAGCCCCTTATACTTATAGTTAAAAGAACTCCTAAAAACCAGATGACTCAGAACCTCCCCTCTGCCCATCCCTATTCCCTGAACCCCACTATCTACTGTCCAATGTATGGACTCAAGCATTAAATAATGCTGGTGGCAGGAAACTCAGTGGGATGCCCTGCTGTGCAGGTTCCACTAGCCTTTGTATGGGTATGTGATTTAAAAATTAACCTATTAACTACAACCAATTAACCCCTTTTAATCTGAATCAAACAGTAACAAGCCCCTACACCAATGAATTGCATACAGGCAGATTCAGGGATCAATACTACGAACTAATTCCTTGACGACTTTAATCACATTGAACCTATGATTCATTTTAACTACTGAAAACAGAGGGAATTGGCCAAATAAAAGGCCTCAAAGGAGGAGAACAGATCAACGGATATGAGAAATTAAAAGCATGATAGATGAGAACTGAAACAATGAATAAAACAAACACACATATTCACACAATCGAATTAAATCGACCAAAGAAGAAATGAATACCTCGTAAGAAATCTGCCGACCCAAGCTTCGAACTAAGATTTGGAATTATTGAAGCCAAACGGGCTTTAATCAAGATGTTCTCGATTAAGAACACCTAGACTAAAGTCCCTTGGACTTCAATTACGGCTAACCCGGCTCGAATTGGGTTTCTTCAAAACTAGGGTTCTTGGGCTCGGATTTGGGGCTTTTGCATTTCTGGTTAGATTCGAAGCAAACGAAAGCCGGCGGGGGTACGAGGGAGGCCATGTGAGGGTTTGGGGTGAGTTTGGGGTGATTTGGCATTGGTTCGAGTTTGACTCGAATCTTCAAATGAAGATTCGAGGAGCTCCGGAGTGATTCGAGGTTAGCGGAGGCCAGATTCGTGATGGGGGAGGTGATGGGAAGATTTTGGCATTGGTTTGGTGGCCATTGGCCTACCGGAACCGCCGTGAGGCGATTTCCGGCAGGCGGGGCACGGCGGCGTTACGCTGGGTCTTTGAGAGCTCCTGAGGGAGATGAAGGGAGAGGGGGGGGTCTGGCTTGGGGGGGCGGGGTATGGAATGAGCCTTATATACGAGATATGAGATTGAATCCGGATCGTTGGATCATTTACGATCAACGATCAGGATCCCCTCACTTAAACCAAACGGTGTCGTTTGGTTAAGTCATAGTCCGAGTGTATATTGGAATTAAAGGATTAATCTGGGCCGTTGGATAATAAACTCCAACGGTCCAGATCAAGCGTTACACAGGCTGAAGCTTGGACGGGTATTTGGGCTGGATTAGAGGAAATTCGTTTGGGCCTGGTTTTTAGACTAAGTTTTGGCCCAGATCGGATCTTCATGATGTACTATATGTGTATGTGTATATATATATATATATATGTATATATACATATATATATATATATACACACATATGTATATATACTAACCTATAACACCACTATTTTTTACTACAATTAACGTACATAATTACATATCACCTAAAAAATGTAAATCACATGACTTCGATATCAAACACTAAAAATGCAAAACCTAGCATATATTTTTTGTATTTTTAATTTAAATAAATAAACGTGCACACAAAAGATAAAATAACACAAAATCACAAAAATCATGCCCAACACGAAACTATTTTTATTTTTGCATTTTCTGGGAGTACTTCTCAAGTAAGGCAAAAATCACGTGCTCACAGCTGCCCCTCTTTGCGCGTAAACACGCAGAGTTTTCGTGCAAAGATAAGTGAGCGGATATAAGCGATTTTTTCCCATTCGAGCACTCCGTATGAAGCATTTTGGAAAAGTTTTGACCGAACCTTGCTTCAAAGGTCTCCTACATATCCCCGGCTAAAAGGGAATCAGGTCAATGTAGTTCGGGAAGTTCTGGTAGCTGGGACTACCATGACTGTTGCGATCTCGCTGTTACTGCTGCTGCCGCTGTTACTGCTGTTATCACCGCTCAGCTGATTTCCTTGTTACACCGCACTAAGCAACGAAAAACAAGAAGCTAGACTAAGTTACAGTACTACAAGTTCTTATCTATCCTTTTTAACTTGATCTTGTCGCGCTCCTTGCCATCCCGTCTGACTTGGCGTTCCTTCTGATGCTTCTTCTCTTCTTATGAACTTGGATTCATGCCGGAGATTTCTGTTACATTCTACCGCTTTCTTCTACCAAATTAAAACAGATCGCCACTCCATTCTCCAGGCGGGCTCCCTGACTTCCACTACTACTTCAAAATTAAATCGCCACTCCATTCTCCAGGCGGGCTCCCTGACTTCAACTACTACTTCAAAATTAAATCGCCACTCCATTCTCCAGGCGGGCTCCCCGACTTCAACTACTACTTCAAAATTAAATCGCCACTCCATTCTTCGGGCGGGCTCCCGACTTCAACTACAACTTCAAAATTAAATCGCCACTCCATTCTCCGGGCGGGCTTCCGACTTCAACTACAACTTCAAAATTAAATCGCCACTCCATTCTCCGTGCGGGCTCCCGACTTCATCTACAACTTCAAAATTAAATCGCCACTCCATTCTCCAGTGCGGGCTCCCGACTTCAACTACAACTTCAAAATTAAATCGCCACTCCATTCTCCGGGCGTCCTCGACTTCAACTACAACTTCAAAATTAAATCGCCACTCCATTCTCCACGCGGGCTTCCGACTTCAACTACAACTTCAAAATTAAATCGCCACTCCATTCTCCAGGCGGGCTCCCGACTTCAACTACAACTTCAAAATTAAATCGCCACTCCATTCTCCGGGCGGGCTCCCTGACTTCAACTACAACTTCAAAATTAAATCGCCACTCCATTCTCCAGGCGGGCTCCCTGACTTCAACTAACTTCAAAATTAAATCGCCACTCCATTCTCCAGGCGGGCTTCCTGACTTCAACTACTACTTCAAAATTAGATCGCCACTCCATTCTCCAGGCGGGCTTCCTGACTTCAACTACTACTTCAAAATTAAATAGTCTATCGGTTCTGATCCTTGTTGCCTCCCTCTGCTTACGAACTTGGATTCATGCCGGAGATTTCTGTTCCATTCTACCGCTTTCCTCTACCAAATTAAAACCGATCGCCACTCCATTCTCCAGGCGGGCTCCCTGACTTCAACTACAGCTTCAAAATTAATCGCCACTCCATTCTTCAGGCGGGCTCCCCGACTTCAACTACAACTTCAAAATTAAATCGCCACTCCATTCTCCAGGCGGGCTTCCTGACTTCAACTACAACTTCAAAATTAAATCGCCACTCCATTCTCCAGGCGAGCTTCCTGACTTCAACTACAACTTCAAAATTAAATCGCCACTCCATTCTCCAGGCGGGCTCCCTGACTTCAATTACAACTTCAAAATTAAATCGCCACTCCATTCTCCGGGCGGGCTCCCTGACTTCAACTATTACTTCAAAATTAAATCGCCACTCCATTCTCCAGGCGGGCTCCCTGACTTCAACTACAACTTCAAAATTAAATCGCCACTCCATTCTCCAGGCGGGCTCCCTGACTTCAACTACAACTTCAAAATTAAATCCTATCTTGATTACCTTCCTTTGCCTCTTGTACCATTTTCTTCTTCTTGCGTTGCCTCTCGGACCACCTTCTCTTCTGAATTAACCTGTCTTGGAATTGCCTTCCCCCGGGTCGTATTACTTTTCTTCTGGCTGCCGGGGGGTATTTTGGAACTGTTTACTCGTCTGCTGGGGATGGTGATGCTGCTGAGGAAGTATTCTTTGTTTCCTTCACCCCTCATTCTCTTCCTTCTTCCCCTACCTCTTTTGGGACTCACGCTTTTGTTTCCTTGATCAAATTACAGGATGTAATACCGCTGGGGGAATCTCGAAGCCATTTTTTTCTCTTTCCAATAACTGCTGGGGATGATACCGAGCTCAAAGATCACCCCATCTTGTGTTGCTTTCTACCCTTATCCACTGGGTCTTTGCTTTCAAGAAAATTTTCGCAACAGGAGAAAATTTTCTGCCCCAGTTTGATAAACTTCCGGACGGTATGCTTTTCCGCCAACGAACCCTCTTTTCCTGCTTTTAAATCAAAGAAAAAATTGTTAGTTTCAAAATGCGGTGAGTGGTCGTGCCACTCTTGTTGGGGCCATTTTCTTTCAACTGCTTGGCCTCTCTCGAACTTTGAGGGCGACGTTGACGCTTACTGGGGACGATGCTTTTTCCCCGAACGACCTCTCATCTTTCCCTTTATTCCACTCTTTGGTTTGATCCGACTCTTTTAGCCGGTGATCTGTTGCGTGAAATCATCTTTCGGACATGCCACATGTGTCCATCATACTCCATAATTCTTGCGAACCTTCCCCTCAGCCTGTCATCCCAATCTTATTATCGTAACGACTTCTGTCTTATTGCCTCGTTCCATGCCTATTCACTTTCAATATACTGCTTTGGGAGACTTGGTAGTAAGCTTTGAAAAATCAATTTTCGAAAATGAAAGAAAAGAAAAGAATACCGACCGCAAATGACAAAAGAAGAGAAAAACTTTTCTGAACTCAAAAATAGGAAAACTTATCTGAATGTGTGCCTGATCCAATGGTTATGCCGTGCCTTTGAGATTAAACTACCCAGTCTATTCATATCAATCACTTTCTGATGCCGCGTCCTGCTAGAGGTAAACGGATGTCCAAACCTTGTCTCATGCAGACATCTTGTAACCATCTCGTCCTGTCACCTCACAGTGCCCTTCAAAGGGTTTTCACTAGTGAGATTCTCTCATTTCTCTCTATCTCCCGTCGCCTTAAGGTGCCCGTAAAGGTTTTCACCGTAAGACTCTCTCATTTTATTTCTCTCAACTTCCTTCGCCTTAAGGTGCCCGCGAGGATTTTCACCGTTAAGACTCTCTCATTTATGCTTTCTTTCCCTGCGGCGGGGTATCACCCCTGAGATTCTCTCTAGAGCGTTATCCCCTTTCGGCTTGTGCATCCTGAATTCAATCGAGGGTCGGGATGTCACTCTTGGCTTTCATTCACATGACTTGGCACTTCTCAAATACTGATCGAGAGGTCTTTCCGGTTCTTGATATGGTTTCTGCGCGTGAGGCTGAAGAAAGGGGTTTAGCCTCAACGGTTAGCTTATTACAACTTTCGGAATCCACACTATCTTTCCAACGAAACAATGACTTCTGCCCCAGCTTTGTTGCTTGGGGGATTTTTTGATTTTTATTTTATTATGACCGAGCCGTGTGGCGCCTACGTATCCTTCTTGAGGAATCAGGTCGAACGTAGTTCACTTTTTCTTGTATTACTTCTTTGTTTCTTTTCTATTCTGTTACACATCTTCCTTGATGATTCCGAAAGAAGGTATATGAAAGAATAATTAAGGCTCAAATGGGGAAACAAAGGTTAAAGTGTTTGGGTAGTAGAAAAATTGCCTCTGTCATTTCATTCTCCGAAAAATGCCAAGTACACACAAACGAAACCAAACGTTGACAAACGCATTAAAGAATTACACATAATATCTCTTGATTGCATCAGAATTGATAGCCATATCGGTGCATCTTCCCTCAACATCCGTCAGACATAGAGCGCCGTTGGATAATACTCTAGTCACCACAAATGGTCCCTGCCAATTTGGAGCGAACTTGCCTTTCGCTTCGGCCTGATGGGGTAGAACTCTCTTCAGCACATGCTGTCCCACTTCAAATCTCCCGGGACGTACCTTCTTGTTATATGCTCTCGCCATTCTCTTTTGATACAATTGGCCGTGACATACTGCTGTCAATCTCTTTTCATCGATCAAGCTTAATTGCTCTAATCGGGTTTTGACCCACTCGTCGTCATCAATCTCAGCTTCAGCGACAATTCGGAGGGACGGAATCTCAACTTCTGCGGGTATTACTGCTTCAGTCCCGTATACCAACAAGTAAGGAGTTGCACCTACCGAAGTCCGGACGGTAGTGCGATAACCCAACAGCGCAAATGGTAACTTTTCATGCCACTGCCTAGACCCTTCTATCATCTTCCTCAATATCTTCTTTATATTCTTGTTTGCTGCCTCGACCGCACCGTTTGCTTTTGGGCGATACGGTGTGGAATTTCGGTGTGTAATCTTGAACTGTTGACATACCTCTTTCATCAATCCACTCTGTTAAGATTTGCACCGTTATCCGTAATGATCATCTTTGGAATTCCAAACCTACAAATGATGTGGGAGTGTACGAAGTCCACCACCGCCTTCTTGGTCACTGATTTGAATGTTTTGGCCTCTACCCACTTGGTAAAATAATCAATCGTTACCAGAATGAACCTATGACCGTTGGAAGCTGCAGGCTCAATAGGTCCAATAACATCCATACCCCATGCGACAAACGGCCATGGTGCGGACATTGTATGCAATTCGGTCGGCGGAGAATGAATCAAATCTCCGTGTATCTGACACTGATGGCATCTTCGCACGAAACTTATACAATCCCGCTCCATAGTGAGCCAATAATATCCTGCTCGAAGGATCTTCTTTGCCAATACGTATCCGCTCATGTGTGGTCCGCAAACTCCCGAGTGTATATCCGTCATAACTGTTGTGGCTTGACTTGCATCTATACATCTCAATAATCCCAAGTCTGGGGTTCTTTTGTACAGCACCCCTCCACTAAGGAAAAATCCGTTCGCCAACCGCCGAATAGCTCGCTTTTGATCTCCGGTTGCTTGCTCTGGGTATACTCCTAACCCGAGGTATTCCTTGACATCATGAAACCACGGCTCACCATCCACCTCTTCCTCTATCACATTACAATAAGCATGTTGATTCCGGACATGGATATGTAACGGATCGACACGAACCTTGTCCGGGTGATGTAGCATTGATGCTAAAGTAGCCAACGCGTCGGCAACCTCATTATGCATCCTTGGGATGTGCTTGAACTCTACCGATCGAAAGCGTTTGGTCAAATCATGCAAACACTGACGATATGGGATAAGCTTTAAATCTCTGGTTTCCCATTCTCCCTGAATCTGATGTACCAGAAGGTCCGAGTCCCCCAAGACCAAGACGTCCCGTACATCCATGTCCACCGCTAATCGCAACCCCAAGATACATGCCTCGTACTCAGCCATATTATTGGTACAGTGAAAACGCAGTTGAGCAGTAACAGGATAATGATGTCCTGTTTCAGATATGAGCACAGCCCCTACTCCGACTCCTTTTGCGTTTGCCGCTCCATCGAAGAAGAGCTTCCATCTTGGATCCTTGGTTGGTTCTAACCCCTCAATCTGCAATACTTCCTCATCTGGAAAATACGTCCTCAAAGGTTCGTATTCGTCATCAACGGGATTTTCAGCCAAGTGATCGGCCAGGGCTTGAGCTTTCATAGCCGTCCTTGTCACGTATATGATGTCGAACTCCGTAAGTAATATTTGCCATTTTGCTAACCTCCCCGTGGGCATAGGTTTCTGGAAAATATACTTCAACGGATCCAGACGCGAAATGAGGTAAGTGGTGTAAGAAGACAAGTAGTGTTTCAGCTTTTGGGCTACCCAAGTCAGGGCGCAACATGTCTTTTCTAGATGAGTGTACTTGACCTCGTGGACTGTGAACTTCTTACTGAGGTAGTAAATGGCCCGTTCCTTCCTGCCGGTAAGATCATGCTGCCCCAGTACGCAGCCAAACGAATTCTCCAAGACCGTCAGATAAAGAATCAGGGGTCTACCTGGCTCAGGCGGAACTAGTACGGGTGGATTTGACAGATACCCTTTGATCCGGTCAAACGCTTCCTGACATTCTGCCGTCCATTCTATCGCAGCGTCTTTCTTCAATAGGCGGAATATGGGTTCACAAGTTGCCGTAAGTTGGGCAATAAACCTACTGATGTAATTCAACCTTCCCAACAGACTCATTACCTCTGTTTTATTCTTCGGCGGGGCTAACTCCTGAATGGACTTGATTTTGGATGGGTCCAACTCAATGCCCCGTCGGCTGACGATGAATCCTAGCAACTTTCCTGACGGAACTCCGAATGCGCATTTGGCCGGATTGAGCTTGATGTCGTATCTTCGAAGTCTTTGAAAGAACTTCCTGAGGTCAGCAACATGGTCTTCTTGACGTCTGGATTTTATGATCACATCATCCACGTACACCTCAATTTCCTTGTGTATCATGTCATGGAATACCGTAGTCATCGCCCTCATATATGTTGCTCCTGCATTCTTCAAACCAAACGGCATCACTCGGTAGCAATAAGTCCCCCACGGTGTGATAAAAGCCGTCTTTTCTGCGTCCTCTTCATCCATCAAAATCTGATGATATCCCGCATAACAGTCCACAAAGGATCCAATTTCGCGTCCGGCGCAATTATCAATCAGGATATGGATATTGGGAAGTGGGAAATTATCCTTAGGACTTGCCTTGTTGAGATTGCGATAGTCCACGCATACCCTGATCTTTCCGTCTTTCTTTGGCACCGGTACTACGTTAGCCAACCATTCAGTGTATCGAGTGACACGAATGACTTTCGCCTGCAACTGCTTGGTTACCTCCTCCTTAATCTTCACACTCATCTCCGTCTTGAATTTCCGCAGCTTTTGCTTGACGGGAGGATATGCCGGATCAGTGGGTAATCTATGAACCACTAGATCAGTGCTGAGTCCCGGCATGTCGTCGTACGACCATGCGAAAATATCTTTAAACTCCATGAGTGTTTTGATCAATTCTTCTCTCAGATTGGGTTCAATATGGACACTTATCCGGGTTTCTTTGACGTCATCCGCATTCCCTAGATTAAAGGCCTCAGTATCATTTAAATTCGGTTTGGGTTTTTCCTCGAAGTGACTTAATTCTTCACCGATTTCTTCCACGGCTTCATCATCGCCGTACTCCGACTCACTCTCGTCACTTCTTATTTCATGCGTTATTATTTCCAAACCCGATTGACTTTCTAGACTGGGTTGATTAATCTTTAAGCACGCCATATCATTAAGATCAGTTGCAAGAAGGCTGTTCATAAAAGTAAAAAGAAGGAAAAAGATAAACAAAATTAGACACGAAGGAACCAAATTTCATTAATGGGAATTGTACAAAGGGAAAACAAACTGCAAACTTAAATCAAAAACGAACTAAAAACAAACTGGATTTTACTCTGGGGACAAAACCCCCCAACACAAAATTTCGAAAGAAAAACAATCCAAGACAAACTACCAAGACTCCTTCCGGACAGGGAGAGGAGTAGCCTTCCAGTTATTCAGTTTTGCCTTTGGTCCCACAAATTGTATCTCGGCATGACTGGATCCTTCACCGTCCTCGAGCATACATACATCTGTGAATAGGTCCTCGAACTTCCTGAAGAACTCTTCGTCTGGCCTGACCGTAGGACCGGGAATCTTTGTCGCTGGATGTCCTCTTGCTCCGGACCTGACAAAAGATTGGGAAAGGCGTGGAACAGGCTTTGGGAGCACCCATGTCTTCTGCTTACTCCTCTTTGCTCGCCGGATGTCCTCTGAGGTTGGCTGGAATCCCAAGCCGAAGGTTCCCAAGTTTTCGACCACCGATACCGGCTGTATGATTCCTTGCAGAGATGCACCTAGACCTTTACCGGGTATGAACCCATGTCGCAACATTTCATGCGCCACCATGACATCCGCAATAATTGTTCTGTCGCCCGGAATGCATTCCCCTTCCGAACTCGGTGAGCGGACACCACATCGCAGAACCCGATATACCCACGGCCCGACATCTTCTTCTCGTTTCAACAAAGGGAATGATGGTGCTCGATTGTGGATCGTTCTCTCCATGGACGACGATCTCCTCTTTGGTCCCACTCGAACTTGACGAGTCGGTGCAAGCTGGATGGAACCGCTCTTGCGGCATGGATCCATGGTCGCCCTATCGAGGAGGTTATATGACACCACCATGTCCAGCACCTGGAATTCCATGGTGAACTCCACCGGCCCAATTGTCAAGCGATTAGCACTATGTCACCAACCGATGCTTTGCCTCCTCCGTCAAACCCTCGAACACATACGCTGTTCTTGCGTACCCCGCCGATGTCTACTTTTAATTTGCCCAGTGTAGAGAGAGGACAAATGTTAGCACTCGGACCCATTATCGACAAGGACTTTGGTAACCACCGCCTCTTCACACTTCACCGTAAGATATAAAGCCTTGTTGTGCTCGGTGCCTTCCTCATGCAACTCGTCATCGGTGAAGGTGATCCGATTTGCTTCGAAGATCCGATTGGTGATCTTCTCCAAATGGCTTACCGAGATTTTATCCGGTACATGTGCCTCATTCAGGACTTTCATCAATGCTTGCCGATGTTCTTCGGAATGTATCAGCAAGGATAGCAATGATATTTGCGCCGGAGTCTTCTTCAACTGCTCTAAGACGGAGTAGTCGTGCAGCTTCATCTTTTTCAAGAATTCTTCCGCTTCTTCATCGGTGACCGGCTTTTTCAATACTGCCGGAGTGGTCTTCCTCAATTCCGCAGGGGCAAAACATCTCCCCGAGCGGGTCAACCCTCGGGCTTCACAAACTTCCTCTTTCACCTCCTTTCCTCTGTAGGTCGTTGTAATCCGAGCATAATTCCATGGGACAGCCCGGCTATCAGTTACTGGCAACTGTGTTGCCGGCCGGATGATGAAAGGATCCATTCGAACGCCTGCTACTGTCAAGATGGGCTTGATTGCTGCCCCCTGGTACAACTATCTTGGCCGGCTTCACCGGTACTTCGTTCACACTTTCCTTTCCTGCTTCCGACTCTCCTGGTATGTCTTTCTTGCAACCGGGCGACTCATCACAGCTTGGCCCTTTTCTCGTTCCTGCCCCGCTAGACTTAATCATCATTACAGTCTGAGAGGCTTTCTCCTTTCCTTCCTCCGCCCGTACCAACTCGATCATATTGGTCTCATGATGAGTCGGAAGCGGGTTTTGGTTGATGTTGGGCTCTGTTGGAGTCTGGACCTCGATCCTGCGGGTGTCAATAAGCTCCTGGATGGCCGTCTTCAGCCTCCAACACTTTTCTGTATCATGTCCCGGACATCCCGAGCAGTAGGCACAATTTACTGAATGGTCCAGGTTCTTCGGAAGAGGGTTTGGCAGCTTAGCTTCAACCGGATTCAGCAACCCTACCTGCTTTAACCGGTGGAACAGACTGGTGTAAGACTCTCCTAAGGGAGTGAAAGTCTTTGGCCTCGGCGCCCTGTCGCCCCTGAATGCCTGGTTCGGACGGAAACTCGCGCCCGAGGGGTTTCTGTAAGCTCTTGGGGGTGGATGATTGTTCTGGGGGTTTGGTGCACGCCACGGTGCATGAACGGGAGGTGCAGAATAGGACTGTGCATGGTGGACAGTAAAATGGGGATCAGGTGCAGGATAGTAATGTTGCGGGTGGCTATATGGGTTGTGGGAGTAATTTTGGTGGTGATGTTGGGGTGGGCTATATTGGGGTGCGGGGCCTCTATTTCTGAACCATGCCCCGGACTCGACGGCCGCAACTTCCTCTCTCCTCTTTTTCCCCAGTACTCCTCCAGTACCACTTTGGATAGCCTGAGTGGTGGCTTTCAGTGCTGAGTAACTCATGATCTTGTTGGCCTTCAAACCTTCCTCGATCATACCCCCCATTTTTATCACCTCGGTGAATGATTTGCCTACGGACGTTACCAGATGTCCGAAGTAGGTGGGCTCTAATGTCTGCAAGAAGTAGTCCACCATCTCGCTCTCTCTCATCGGCGGATCTACCTTGGCCGCCTGTTCCCTCCAACGGAAACCAAATTCCCTGAAGCTTTCAGCGGGCTTCTTCTCTAATTTTAACAATGATAGGCGGTCGGGGATTATCTCAAGATTGTACTGGAACTGGCCGATAAAAGCTTGAGCCAAATCATCCCACGTAAACCATCTACTGGGATCCTGTCTAGTGTACCACTCCAGCGCAGATCCTCCCAGACTCTGGCCGAAGTAAGCTATCAGAAGCTCGTCCCGTCCTCCGGCCCCTCTCATTTTACTACAGAACCCTCGGAGGTGGGCTACTGGGTCACCATGCCCCTCGTATAGGTCGAATTTGGGCATTTTAAATCCCTGCTGGCAACTGGACGTCCGGAAATGGACACAGATCCTTATAGGCGACGCTGACCCGGTTGCCTAAACCGTGCATGTTCCTGAAGGACTGCTCCAGGCTTTTAACTTTTCTGGCAACTTCCTCGTGTTCCGAACTTTGGAAGTGTTTTTCCGGTTCTGCCGGATTATCCCAATGAGGTGTATGTGATTGTGGTTCAGGAGCCCTGAAAGTAGGCTCTGGAGGATAGTAAGAGTTGTCATGGATCTGAACATATGGCTCGCCGGCCGGCCTTTGCAGAGGAGCAGGTGGAGGTGCCACAAAAACAGGGGTGACCGGAGGAGGATTTGGTTTGGCTGGTGGAATGTGGGTGGCATATGGGTTTTCCCCCTGAAAGTATGGATAGCTTGGGGCGCTTGTTGAAGGATCGATGGGCGGATGTTCCGGAGCTGAGGCGAGAGTAGGGCGGTTTGGTGAAGACTGTTCCCTGGCCCAGGCCAGGTGCATCTCTGTTATCCGTTGTTTTAACCGGTCTACCTCTTCTTTCATGATTTGTAGCTCGGATTTTTCTTCCTCGAGACTCTTGCCAGAACTCGACATGCTTACCGTAACTGGTCCTTTGGATCTAGTACGGTAGTGATGGCTGGCCAGGATATTCCGTCAAACCAACTGCTAAACTTTCCGGAATACGCAACAAACTTGTTAGTTCACCGAGTTTGACGGATATGTTATAGCACGTTGGATGCAATGCACCTAACCAAATAACCCTTTCTACGTGTACTCTTTAACATGCGTCATTCCGGCCCTTTTTCTTTTTCTTTCTTTTTCTTCTTTTTTTTTTTTTTTTTTTTTTTCGACTATCTTTGCAAGCCTTTATTGTTATTTAACCTATGGATTCCTTTCTTTTTTAGTGGTGGTCGAATCTTATGTGGATTGCCTACGTATCACGACCCCGCGTGAATCAGACCGAGCGTAGTTCTGGCAACAAGATTGTGGCAAAATTCAGTAACTTTTATATCAAATAAAACCGTGTAGTTACAAAACACGTCTTACAAAAATCAGCAAAACAAAAGAAAATGCTTGACTTGGGAAAGTAAAGATAAAAATGCCAACTAGCTTGACTCAACATTTCAAGATACATTTTCAATCAAAAATCTAATGCCCTAAAACTCCTGGGGGCCTGCGAGGCATCATTCGGCCTTGCCGCAGGCCTCGGTGTGAGGTCCTTGTGCAGTTCCCTCAAATCTTCCATGATCCGATGAACATAACCCATAATTGAAGCGAAAAGGTCGGCGCGGGGCATTCGTTCACAAGCTAGGCACTTCATGGTGACATAGTGCCCGATTTCTCCGATTCGATCCTTGATCATGTCCCTTTCTCCGAGTAGCCGCTCTATTTGCTGGTTTTTCGCCCCCAATCTTCGAGCATTGTTGGTGACTTGATCTAGGAGCCTATCCACTTGTCCTTGCAGTCGGGCCATCAAATTGTGGCAGCGGTCGAGGTCTGCTCTGGCATCTTGGGCTTGCTTGAAAACCCGCTCCCTAAGGACAACATTTGCTTCCCTCAGGCTAGTGATGATATCGGTGTAATCTTCTTCCACCCGCTTTAGGTGAAGTGCATGTTGATGTGCCTCCTTTTTCCAGCTAGCACGGATCCTCGTTATTTGGGCTTTTGACTCGTCCAATTCTCTTTGGATGTCGGTGACTTGGCTTCTCAAACCCCTTATCAATTTTTCGTCGGCCCGACTCCTCGACTGTCTGTCAACATCTCTTTTCATTTGCTGGATTTGAGCTCTCAAGAAGTCATTTTCTTGTGCCAACTTCTTTTTGTCTCCTTCGTCGGTGGCAGCTTGCATGTTCTTCTCGAATTGGAGGTCCCGGACCTGCTGTTCTATCCTGCCAATCTTCGTCCTGTACCCCTCCTCCTTTGCTAGCCAACTCCATTGTTCCTGTGAATCTTCCGTGAACTGTTGGACATGGGCTCTTTTAGAACATTTCCGACGAATCCGAAATCTTTTCCCGAACCACACGTTGTACTTTGGGTCCACCTCTCCCTTAGATAGTTCCCGGACCATGGTTTTAGGTTCAAGGAACCGACATTCGTGCCACAGCCTTCTAACCTTCTCTTCGGGGAATACAACTCCCGGGCTTAACTCAATGGCGTACTTCCTCAGGTCTTGATCGGTAGGAATAACCTGAAACCTTCCTAGTTGACGTAATACACGGTGAGGGACATATGGTTGGACACTGCGAATCCCCATCAGAAGGATATAACACTCCTCGGCTGCCATATATATTACTTCAGTATCGGGTAACCACCCGAATGCCCATTCAATCCGATCGGCTTCTATTGAGCTCAGTCGTGCAAGCCATGCCTCGACGCCTTCAGGGAATACAGCACCCATCATCCGTTCTTCGAAACCCCTGATACAGTTTTTCCCGGTCAACCCATGGTTCATGTATTGTGTTCGGTGATGGAGGTGTTCTTGCATCCATAATTGGAGTAACAGATTGCAACCTTGGAAGAAATTGCCCCCTTCTCGGCATACAGTCAAGGCTCGATAGATTTCGGACAAAACCAAAGGGACCACCGTGCCGGTAGCCTTTTTGATTGCAACATCGGCTATTCCTACCAGACTTATCTCTATTTTCTTATCTTCGCGCGGACAAATCACAATCCCCAAGAATGTCGTTATGAATGCTAGAATTCGTCTGGCCTCCCACTTGGTTCTATTCCCTGCGTGAGTCAGTCCAAGGTTTGACTCTTCAAAACCCCGAGGAGTGCCGTACCGTTGATATAAGAATTGGAGGTCGCAACACCCTTTCAGCAGATCATCATTTTTCACCTTCCGACTAATGCTCAGCAAATCCAGAAACCCATGTGGAGATACCGGTCTTGGTGAGAGCAGGTATTGCCCTCTTAATTTCCCATTAAGTCCTGCATAGCCCGCAATTTCCTCTAATGTGGGCGTCAATTCAAAGTCACCAAAACGGAACACATTGCGGGTCGGATCCCAGAAAGATACCAGTGCCTTGATGATGTCCTCCCTTGGCTCGATATTCAACAGATCAACCAAACCTCCCAAAATTCTCCCTACGACCTTTTTGCTACTGTCTTCCAAATCGTTCCACCATATACGGAGCTGCTGAGGGACCTCACTAAAGATTGAAAATGATTTATTCTGATTCGTGCTCATCCCGCACATTTATTAAGGTGATTTAAATAAGAAAACAACTTTGTTTTGCTAAAAATAAAAAAAAATCAGTTTTCAATCACGGCCTTTCAACGTCTCGGGGACGAAGGCTTTTAAGGCTGTGGGGTAAATTGATCGAAATCAAAATTGACCCAAAGGTGGCCGTTTATACGAAATTAGCCTTCCGGCGTCCCTTTCGGGAACATTCGGCTATTTTTTAAAAACAGCGTCACCGACTTATTTAGTACAAAAGTTAGTTTTGATTTTTCGGCCATTTTCAAAAGGTGAAGTTGGACCTGATGGAGGTTGCCTACGTATCTCACATCCAATGAGAATCAAACCCACGTAGTTCGGTTTTGACGAAACAAACGACATTATTTATTCATTTTACTAAAGGAAAACAAATAAGCTATTTCTATCTTAAGAACAAAACACATTTTTTTTTCTTTTTTTTTTTTTTTTTTTTTTTTTTTTTTTTTAATCTCTAAAGCCGGTCAGCATGCAAGTCTATAACAGATAAATGCGCAAGACAAACAGGATGCAGCAGGATAGTCTGTTCATTTCAGGTCACCTGTCCTAGACGGACTCAACCCCTGTGTTGAGTCCCCTAAGCCAAAATGCGACATGATGCAAATAAACGTTTCCTTCTAGGGATCCGGCATGAAGCTTTGTTATTCTAGGTTTAAAAACCTGGGTTTATTTGTTCTAGACTTGGCTTACCCGAGCGGACAGCTCGAGCCGAGGAGGAGGCAGCAATCCGGGAATACAGAAGCTTCACCGGTTTTGCAACTTATCCAAACCTCGTTCTAAAATGGGAATTAGACACTATACGGAAAAGAAGTCACACGAAGTGCACCCTTCTTCATGATTTAGAAGACTCAGAGAGGAGATTGGTTCCGGCACAATTTATATGTACAGTTCACAAAATATCAAAGCAGTAAAAACAACATTTGCACATTGATGCCAACATGTAAAAGACAGATAATAAAATATGCCAAATACAACAGTTATTCCGAGCTCGAATTCTAAAAATCCATCCCCAGCAGAGTCGCCAGAGCTGTCACACCTCTTTTTTACGCACCCGCAAGGGTGCAAAGAGTTTTTCCAATTAAAGGACAATTGAGATGGGATTTATTTTAATTATTTCGGAGTCGCCACTTGGGAGATTTATGGTGTCCCAAGTCACCGGTTAAATCCCGAATCGAGGAAAAGAATGACTCTATTTAACAGTCCGCGAACCAGAAATCCGGATAAGGAATTCTATTAACCCGGAGAAGGTATTAGGCATTCCCGAATTCCGTGGTTCTAGCACGGTCGCTCAACTGTCGTGTTTGGCTTATCTATCTGCTTTTACAATTATGTACTTAGTGCAAATTAATATCCCTTTACCGCTTTTATTATTGGTTGTGATTCACGAAAGAGAAAGTTGCTTAAAAATATGCTTTCGAATCACGTCACATGAAATGCACCCGGATCCTCGACATATTCTTATTCAACATTTCGGGGTTTGGATTTGGGTCGCATGAAATGCACACCTGTATTTAAAGGGTAGAACTAAAATATGCGCCCGGATCGACTACTTATTTACACTGTTGAGAAAGGCGTAATATTCGTTAAGAAACGACGCGCCTCAAAATCTAAGTATTTTATATGTACATTTATGACGGCTATGTGATTAGTGTAATTATTGGACGAGGCGCGCCTTTGATTCAAATATAAAGCGAACTACATCCCACTGTATCTTACATAAGAGTTGATTCCAAATTATTTAAAAACTTGCTACGAACCACACCACATGAAATGCGCCTGTGGTTCCCGACACGCTTTGTTTACTCTTGCCCAAAATTGGGGTCGGGTCACATGAAATGCACCCCCGACTCTTTTTAATCTAATTACGTCATGCCGTTGAGTAACAACTCCCTAGCTGATCTTGCTTTTAACATAAGGTCTATCATTTAACAAATTTGGAGATTACACACATGAGTAGAGAAGATTGAACAGAGATACAACAGACTAATTCGAGTTTACGTGCATATCTAATGATAGTGTATCTTTGGTCTAGCTACATTTTCCATAACAAAACTAGCAATACAAATTTAATTAGACAGTAACAGAACGTAATCAAGCATAAGACTTTGGACGACTACATGATTCAACAGACTTCAAACATAAACTTCAGGCTTCATTCTTTTTGAACCAAGGAATTACAATAACAGAGATGTGTACCTGGAATGCGAAAGAACAAAGAAGAGTGAGCAATGGCAATGCCGCAGCGGTAACAGGAACAGTAACAGCAACAACTCCACACCAAAACAAACGGTGAACCAGCTAATAACCCCAACAACCCAACAGTGATCAAATTCTTCGAACTCTACCAACTAATGGACCAATGGAACAGTAATGGCCAGGCAGCAATCAAACAGTATCCAAATCAATGGAACAGTGATAGCCAAACCAAATCCCCAAGAGCAGACCACAAGGGGCAAAACAGTGGTCGATCAACAAACAACACCCAATAGACCAGCAACACAATAGCAGTTGCAGCCAAGTAGCATAGCAACAGACAACCACAGAAGAACAATACTGGACTAGCCTCAACAACACTGAACCAGCACAATGTTGGACCAAGCAGCAATAAACAGACCCAACAGCAATAAAAATAACCACCAGTAACAACCTCAACACAACAACAGCATACACTCAAAACCAGCAACACTAGCAATTAACAGACCGCCGCAAACTATAGCCTAGCCGCAACACAATAACCACACACGACCCACAATGTTCCAACAGCAACACAGGACAAAAGAAGAACCAGCACTGAACCAACAACAATGTGCACAGCAACACAAACGACCAACAGCACCCAAACGAGCACTGCCACCAATAGACAAGCACAACCACAACACACGAAACAGTAACCTGGAAACCAATGAAACAGTAGCCTCTCTCAGCTCTTTCTATCTATCTTCTTTTCTGGCTTTCAAGAATGGATCTTTGATGCTTATATTTCTCTAAGTATTCTCCAGTTATGACTGTGTTTTTGCTCTCCAGGTACTCTAGTTATCACTGTCTATCTTCTCTCTAGTTACTCTCAGGTGTTCTCCCCCTCCCTCTCTGTTAGCCCCTTATACTTATAGTTAAAAGAACTCCTAAAAACCAGATGACTCAGAACCTCCCCTCTGCCCATCCCTATTCCCTGAACCCCACTATCTACTGTCCAATGTATGGACTCAAGCATTAAACAATGCTGGTGGCAGGAAACTCAGTGGGATGCCCTGCTGTGCAGGTTCCACTAGCCTTTGTATGGGTATGTGATTTAAAAATTAACCTATTAACTACAACCAATTAACCCCTTTTAATCTGAATCAAACAGTAACAAGCCCCTACACCAATGAATTGCATACAGGCAGATTCAGGGATCAATACTACGAACTAATTCCTTGACGACTTTAATCACATTGAACCTATGATTCATTTTAACTACTGAAAACAGAGGGAATTGGCCAAATAAAAGGCCTCAAAGGAGGAGAACAGATCAACGGATATGAGAAATTAAAAGCATGATAGATGAGAACTGAAACAATGAATAAAACAAACACACATATTCACACAATCGAATTAAATCGACCAAAGAAGAAATGAATACCTCGTAAGAAATCTGCCGACCCAAGCTTCGAACTAAGATTTGGAATTATTGAAGCCAAACGGGCTTTAATCAAGATGTTCTCGATTGAGAACACCTAGACTAAAGTCCCTTGGACTTCAATTACGGCTAACCCGGCTCGAATTGGGTTTCTTCAAAACTAGGGTTCTTGGGCTCGGATTTGGGGCTTTTGCATTTCTGGTTAGATTCGAGGCAAACGAAAGCCGGCGGGGGTACGAGGGAGGCCATGTGAGGGTTTGGGGTGAGTTTGGGGTGATTTGGCATTGGTTCGAGTTTGACTCGAATCTTCAAATGAAGATTCGAGGAGCTCCGGAGTGATTCGAGGTTAGCGGAGGCCGGATCCGTAATGGGGGAGGTGAGGGGAAGATTTTGGCATTGGTTTGGTGGCCATTGGCCTACCGGAACCGCCGTGAGGCGATTTCCGGCAGGCGGAGTACGGCGGAGGAGGGCGGGGGTCAAGAGACCTGGTCTCTGAAGGTGATGAAGGGAGAGGGGGGGGTCTGGCTTGGGGGGGGCGGGGTATGGAATGAGCCTTATATACGAGATATGAGATTGAATCCTGATCGTTGGATCATTTACGATCAACGATCAGGATCCCCTCACTTAAACCAAACGACGTCGTTTGGTTAAGTCATAGTCTGAGTGTATATTGGAATTAAAGGATTAATCTGGGCCGTTGGATAATAAAATCCAACGGTCCAGATCAAGCGTTACACAGGCTGAAGCTTGGACGGGTATTTGGGCTGGATTAGAGGAAATTCGTTTGGGCCTGGTTTTTAGACTAAGTTTTGGCCCAGATCGGATCTTCATGATGTACTATATGTGTATGTGTATATATATATATATATATATATGTATATATACATATATATATATATATACACACATATGTATATATACTAACCTATAACACCACTATTTTTTACTACAATTAACGTACATAATTACATATCACCTAAAAAATGTAAATCACATGACTTCGATATCAAACACTAAAAATGCAAAACCTAGCATATATTTTTTGTATTTTTAATTTAAATAAATAAACGTGCACACAAAAGATAAAATAACACAAAATCACAAAAATCATGCCCAACACGAAACTATTTTTATTTTTGCATTTTCTGGGAGTACTTCTCAAGTAAGGCAAAAATCACGTGCTCACAATGGTTTTTCCCGAACATGGCGGACGCATCAGAATCCGTTTGGCTGCGGTGGTCTCATATCTACAAAGTAACGAGGAACACACTGTTCTTCCAATGATACTAGGAGTCATCTTCCGGGATTTAACTCGGTGCCAAGAAGGACAAGATTATTTTGAGGGTTGCAATATCCTATTACAAATGTGGTTTGTAGAACATCTCTATCATCACCCAATTGTGATAAACTTCAACGCGGATTGGTTGAATTATATTCGTTGTCATACAAACAGAGCCGCCCGTTGTAACCTTCCAGAAGATTTGAGGACTTGGCAAGATCTTCTCAAATATTTAAGAGCAGATCAACTTACCTGGAATTATTATTGGTTCCCTTCTGCTAAAATCATGCATATGTCGACATATCGCCCATTCTACATACTAATGGGTTTTAGGGGTTTTAAACCATATGCCCTGCTACGTGTCATACGGCAGTTGGGTAGAGAACAAAAAAGTCCCCCAATTGAGGATATGCGATCGTTTACATGGGAATTTGTGACGGAGGAGACCCCGAGGGAAACTTATGCACATAAAGTATGGTTCGGTAGTCGACTCTCCGACATCAACGAAATGGTTGCCGATCGAGAACGGGGAGAAGTGAGTCTCGCATATCTCGAATGGTTCCACAACCAATCAATGCCGGAGCAAAGGTCAGAAAGGTCAGTGAAGTATGCCGTAGATTGGGAGAAGGAGGTAGAAGCCAGAGTAAGGGAGGCTAAACATGAGACAGCGCAAGATTTCCAATCTTGCATTAACACTTTAAAAGAAGACAAGGGAATCTTGGAAGCTGCCATGGATATACAACAGGCTGATTTTGATCGGGAAAGGGCCGATTGGGAGCAGGAAAGAGAAGCACTCCGAACTCAAATTCAAGAGATGCAATTGGCCGCAGAAAGGTCAAGGAGAAGTCGGAGTGACGAGATGTTGATAAACGATTTGGAAAGGAAAGCCTTTGAACACCAAGAAGACTTGGAGAAGGCAAAAGCGGCTTTGGTTGCAGTCCGTACAAAATGGAAGAGAGCAGCCCACCAAGAAGCACTCCGTCTACAACAAGTAGAGAAAGACTATGATGCAATCATCATTGATTTAAGAAAAGCAAATGCCACTCTTAGAGAGCGAACTCTCAGGCAAGTCCAGGATGCTAAAGCAGATAGAGACCGTTGTCACAACTTGATGGCACGGATGGAAAGACAAATAGATAGGCTCTTGGACCATGTCTTCGGCAACTCTCAAGTATTAGGGGCAAAGAACAGACACATAGGGCAGCTGCTCAGAGAAAAAGACATGATCAGGACCAGGATCAATGAGATCGGACACTACATCACTATGAAGTGTTTGACTTGCGAACAAACACCTCGGCCTGCCCTCTTCTCTTCAATCATGGAATGTGTCCACCAAGTCATGGCGGAATTGGGGAGTATACAGAAAGATCTTACACCAAGAACTGCAGCAAGGCCAAACAACGCCCCCGGGCGCAAAGATTCGAGGCTTTGGAACATGCTTAGAAGAGTCTGTTTGTCCTTTTAAAAGTTTTTCTCCATTGTTGTCATTTTTGCAAGTGTTTCAAGTTTGAAGTTTGTTGAAATGAAATTCATGAACATTTCATTCATATCTTGTGTCTATTGTATTAGAACTACGCTCGGTCTGATTCACGCGGGGACGTGATACGTAGGCAATCCACATAAGATTCGATCACCACTAAAAAAAAAAAGAAAAATGGGGAGGCTAATAACAATAAATTTTTCAAGGATAAGAAAAAGAAAAGCTGGAATGACGCATGCGAGGAATACATGTAGAAATGGTTAATTGATTAGGTGCACTGCATCCAAACGTGCGATAACATGCCTGTTAAAATTCAGTGAGCTAACAAGTTTGTTGCAATTCCAGAAAAGTTAGCACTTGACTTGACAGAGTATACTGGCCGATCACCCTTACCATACCAGATCAAAAGGTCCAATTCCAGCAAGCATGTCTAGTTCCGGCAAAAGTATCGATGGGGAGAAAACAGAGATACAAATCATGAAAGAAGAAGTGGACCGGTTGAGACAGCAAATGACAGAGATGCACCTAGCCTGGGCTAGGGGACAATCATCACCAAACCTTCCTACTTTTCCACCAGCACCAGAGCATCCGCCCATTGACCCCTCGACCAGTGCACTAATCTATCCTTATTATCAAGGGGAAAACCCATATACCTCCCCGGTTTTACCAGCCAGGCAAAATCCTCCTCCCCCGGTTACCCTTGTTTTTGTGGCACCTCCACTTGCTCCTTTACAAAAATCGTCCAGTGGCCGCTTTTTCAAATCCACGACAATCATTGTTATTCTCCTAAGCCTACCTTTAAGGCTCCTGAACCGCATTCACACACCCCTCACTGGGATAACACGGCAGAACCAGAAAAGCACGTCAAAAGTTCGGAGCATGAGGAAGTTATTCGAAAGGTTAAAAGCCTGGAGCAGTCCTTCAGGAATATGCATGGTTTGGGTAACCATGTCAGTGTCGCTTACAAAGACCTGTGTCCATTCCCGGATGTCCAGTTGCCAGCCGGGTTCAAAACGCCCAAGTTTGACTTATACGAAGGGCATGGTGACCAGGTAGCCCATCTTCGAGGTTTTTGTAGTAAAATGCGAGGAGCCGAAGGACGAGATGAGATTCTGATAGCTTACTTCGGTCAAAGTTTGGGGGGGTCTACACTAGAGTGGTACACTAGGCAGGATCCCAGCAGATGGTTTACATGGGATGACTTGGCTCAAGCATTCATCGGCCAGTTCCAGTATAATCTTGAAATAATCCCCGATCGCTTATCATTTCTAAAGTTAGAGAAGAAACCCGCCGAAAGTTTTAGAAAATTTGGTTTCCGCTGGAGGGAACAGGCAGCGAGGGTAGATCCGCCGATGAGAGAGAATGAAATGATGGATTACTTCCTACAGACACTGGAGCCAACCTATTTCGGACATCTGGTGACGTCCGTGGGTAGGTCATTCACTGAGGTGATAAAGATGGGGCTATGATCGAAGAAGGCTTGAAAGCTAACAAGATCATGAGTTATGTAGCGTTGAAAGCCACCACTCAAGCTATTCAAAGTGGCACTGGAGGGGTGCTTGGAAAAAAGAGGAAAGAAGAGGTCGCGACAGTTGATTCCAGAGCATGGTTCAGGAACAGAGGCCCCGCACCCCAGTATAATTCACCACAGCCCCACCAACAAAATTACTCTCACAATCCATACAGCCATCCACAACACTATTACCCAACACCAGATGCTCACTTCACCGTCCATCATGCCCAATCATATGCTCCATCTCCCGTCCAGGCACCATGGCGTGCGCCAAATCCACATAATAATTACCCACCCCCAAGAGCCTATAGAAATCCCACGGGTGCGGGCTTTCGTCCGAATCAAGCCTTCAAGAACGACAGAGCACCAAGGACGAAGACCTTCACTCCCTCGGGAGAGTCTTACACCAGTTTGTTCCACCGTTTGAAGCAAGTAGGGTTGCCAAATTCGGTCGAGGCTAAGCTACCAAACCCTCTTCCAAAGAATCTGGATCATTCAATAAATTGTGCATACTGCTCAAGATGTCCGGGGCACGACACATAAAAGTGTTAGAGGTTGAAAACAGCTATCTAGGAACTCATCGACACTCGCCGAATTGAGGTCCAGACTCCAGCGGAGCCCAACATCAACCAGAATCCACTTCCAACTCATCACGAGACCAACATGATCGAGTTGGTACGGGTGGAAGGGGGAAAGGAGAAAACCTCTCAGACTGTAATGATGATCAAGTCTAGTGGGGTAAAAATGGAAAAGGGGCCAAGCCTTGATGAGTCACTCATCTGCAAGAAAGACGTACAAGAGGGGTTGGAAGCAGAAAAGGGAAGTGTGAACAAAGTGCCTATGAGGTCAGAGGGAGTAAAAATAGTTGTACCAGGGGCAGCGACCAGGCCCGTTTTAACTGTAGCAGGTGTTCGAGTGGATCCTTTCATCATCAAGCCAGCAATACAGTTGCCAATAGCTGATAGCAGAGCTATTCCATGGAAATATGATCGGGTCACGACAACCTACAAAGGAAAAGAAGTTAAAGAGGAAGTCTGCGAAGCGCAAGGGTTGACTCATTCAGGGAGATGTTTTGGCCCTGCGGAATTGAGGAAGACCACTCCGGCAACATTAAAAAAGTTGGTAACTGACGAAGAGGCAAAAGAATTCCTGAAAAAGATGAAGCTACATGATTATTCTGTCTTAGAACAGCTGAAGAAAACCCCCGCGCAAATCTCATTGTTGTCCTTGTTGATACATTCTGAAGAACACCGGCAAGCTTTGATGAAAGTTCTGAATGAGGCCCACGTACCTGATAAAATCTCAGTGAGTCATTTGGAGAAGATCACCAATAGGATCTTCGAAGCGAATCAGATCACCTTCACCGATGACGAGTTGCCCGAGGAAGGCACCGAGCACAACAAGGCTTTATATCTTACGGTAAAGTGTGAGGAGTCGGTGGTCAGCAAAGTCCTGGTCGACAATGGGTCCAGTGCGAACATTTGTCCTCTCTCTACACTATACAAGTTGAAAGTGGATATCGGCAGGACACGCAAGAACAACATATGTGTCCGAGGGTTTGATGGAGGAGGCAAGGCTTCGGTCGGGGACATAGTGTTAATCTTGACAATCGGACCAGTGGAGTTCACCATGGAATTCCAGGTGCTGGACATGGTAGTTTCATACAACCTTCTGATAGGACGACCGTGGATCTATGCTGCAAAAGCAGTTCCATCCAACCTACACCAACTAGTCAAGTTTGAGTGGGATCGACAAGAGATCGTAGTCCATGGAGAGAATGATCTACAACCAGGCACCATCGTCCCCTTTGTTGAGACAGAAGATGATGTTGGGCCTTGGGTATACCAGGTCTGCAATGCGGTATCCGTCAACTGAGTTCCAGAGGGGGAATGCGTTCTCAATGACAAAGTAATTACTGCAGACGTCATGGTGGCTCATGAAATGTTGAGAAACGGTTTCGTACCCGACAAAGGTTTAGGTGCATCTCTGCAAGGTATCATACAGCCGGTATCTGTTGTTGAAAATATGGGAACCTTCGGCTTGGGATTCAAGACAACACCAGAGGACGTCCAGCGAGCCAAGAGGATTAAACAGAAGATATGGGTGCTCCCGAAGCCTGTTCCGCGTCTTTCCCGATCTTTTGTCAGGTCCGGGACAAGAGGACATCCGACGACAAAGGTTCCCAGTCCTATGGTTAGGCCAGACAAAGAGTTCTTAAGAAAGTTCGAGGACCTATTCGCAGACGTATGCATGCTAGAGGATGGCGAAGGATCCAGCCATGTCGATATACAGTTTGTGGGATCGAAAGCAAAGTTGAATAATTGGAAGGCTACTCCTCTCCCTGTCCGGAAGGAGTCTTGGTAGTTTGTTTTGGATTGTTTTCTTTTGAAATTTTGTGTTGGGATTGTCCCCGAAGTAAAATCCGTTTGTTTCAGCTCATTTTGATTTGAGTTCGCAAGTTTGTTTTTCCTTGTACTGTTCCCATTAATGAAATTTTGTTCCTATTTGTTTCTAATTTTGTTTATTTTCCTTCTTTTTACTTTTCTGAGCAACTTTCTTTCAACTGATCTTAATGATATGGCGTGCTTAAAGATTAATCAACCCAGTCTAGAAAGTCAATCGGGTTTGGAAATAATAACGCATGAAATAAGAGGTGACGAGAGTGAATCGAAATACGGCGATGATGAAGCCGTAGAAGAAATCGGTGAAGAATTAAGTCACTTCGAGGAAAAACCCAAACCAAATTTAAATGATATCGAGGCTGTTAATCTGGGGGACACAGATGACGTCAAAGAAACCAGAATAAGTGTCCATATTGAACCCAACCCGAGAGAAGAATTGATCAAAACACTCATGGAGTTTAGAGACATTTTCGCATGGTCGTACGACGACATACCAGGACTCAGCACTGACCTAGTGGTCCATAAATTGCCTACTGACCCGGCATGCCCGCCCGTCAAACAAAAACTGCGGAAATTCAAGATGGAGATGAGTGTAAAGATCAAGGAGGAAGTAACCAAGCAGTTGCAGGCGAAAGTCATTCGTGTCACTCGATACCCCGAATGGTTGGCTAACGTAGTACCGGTGCCAAAGAAAGACGGAAAGATCAGAGTATGCGTGGACTACCGCAATCTCAACAAGGCGAGCCCTAAGGATAATTTCCCGCTTCCCAATATCCATATCCTGATTGATAATTGCGCCGGACGTGAAATCGGATCCTTTGTGGACTGCTACGCGGGATATCATCAGATCTTGATGGATGAAGAGGACGCAGAAAAAATGGCTTTTATCATACCGTGGGGGACTTATTGCTACCGGGTGATGCCGTTCGGTCTGAAGAACGCATGGGCAATATACATGAGGGCGATGACTACGGTATTCCATGACATGATACATAAAGAAATTGATGTGTACGTGGATGATGTGATCATAAAATCTAGACGTCAAGAAGACCACATTGCCGATCTCAGGAAGTTTTTCCAAAGACTTCGTAAATATGATATCAAGCTCAATCCGGCCAAATCCGCATTCGGAGTTCCGTCAGGAAAGTTGCTAGGATTCATCGTCAGTCGACGGGGCATTGAGTTGGACCCATCCAAAATCAAGTCCATCCAGGAGTTACCCCCGCCAAGGAATAAAACAGAGGTAATGAGTTTGTTGGGAAGGTTAAATTACATCAGTAGGTTTATTGCTCAGCTTACAGCAACCTGTGAGCCCATATTCCGTCTGTTGAAGAAAGACGCTGCGATAGAATGGACGACAGAATGTTAGGAAGCATTTGACCAAATCAAAGGGTATCTGTCAAACCCACCCGTACTGGTTCCGCCTGAACCGGGTAGACCCCTGATTCTTTATCTGACGGTTTTGGAGAATTCGTTCGGCTGCGTACAGGGGCAGCATAATCTTACTGGCAGGAAGGAACGGGCCATTTACTATCTCAGTTAGAAATTCACGGTCCACGAGGTTAAGTACACTCATTTGGAAAAGACCTGCTGTGCTTTGACTTGGGTAGCCCAAAAGCTGAAACATTATTTGTCTTCTTACACCACTTACCTCATTTCGCGTTTGGATTCGTTGAAGTATATTTTGCAGAAACCTATGCCTACAGGGAGGTTAGCAAAATGGCAAATATTACTTACAGAGTTCGACATCATATACGTGACAAGGACGGCTATGAAAGCTCAAGCCCTAGCCGATCACTTAGCCGAGAATCCTGTTGATGACGGATACGAACCTTTGAGGACGTATTTTCCGGACGAGGAAGTATTGCAAATTGATGGTTTAGAAGTAACCGAGGATCCAGGGTGGAATCTTTTCTTCGACGGAGCGGCGAACGCAAAAGGAGTCGGAGTAGGGGTTGTGCTTATCTCTAAAACGGGACATCATTATCCTGTTACTGCTCAACTGCGTTTTCATTGTACCAACAATATGGCTGAGTACGAGGCATGCATCTTAGGGTTACGATTAGCGGTAGACATGGATGTACAAGACGTCTTGGTCTTGGGAGACTCGGACCTTCTAGTACATCAGATTCAGGGAGAATGGGAAACCGGAGATTTGAAGCTTATCCCGTATCGTCAATGTTTGCATGATCTGACCAAGCGTTTCCGATCAGTAGAATTCAGGCATATCCCAAGGATGCATAATGAGGTTGCCGATGCTTTGGCTACGTTGGCATCAATGTTACATCACCCGGACAAGATTCATGTTGATCCGTTACATATTCAGATCCGGAATCAACATGCTTATTGTAATATGATAGAAGAAGAGATGGATGGTGAGCCATGGTTTCATGATGTCAAAGAATACCTCAGGTTAGGAATATACCCAGAGCAGGCAACCGGAGATCAAAAGAGAGCTATTCGGCGATTGGCGAACGGATTTTTCCTTAGTGGAGGGGTGTTGTACAAAAGAACCCTAGATTTGGGATTGTTGAGATGTATAGATGCGAGTCAAGCCACAACAGTGATGACAGATATACACTCCGGAGTTTGTGGACCACACATGAGCGGATATGTATTGGCGAAGAAGATTCTTCGAGCAGGATATTACTGGCTCACTATGGAGCGTGATTGTATAAGTTTCGTGCGAAGATGCCATCAGTGTCAGATACACGGAGATTTGATTCATTCTCCACCGACTGAATTGCATACAATGTCAGCACCATGGCCGTTTGTTGCATGGGGTATGGATGTTATTGGACCTATAGAGCCTGCGGCTTCCAATGGTCATAGGTTCATTCTGGTAACGATCGATTATTTTACCAAGTGGGTGGAGGCCAAAACCTTCAAATTAGTAACCAAGAAGGCGGTGGTGAACTTCGTACATTCCCACATCATCTGCAGGTTTGGAATTCCAAAGATAATCATCACAGATAACGGTGCCAATCTTAACAGCGGATTGATGAAGGAGGTCTGCCAACAATTCAAGATTACACACCGAAATTCCACACCATATCGTCCCAAAGCAAATGGTGCGGTTGAGGCAACAAACAAGAATATTAAGAAGATATTGAGGAAGATGGTAGAAGGGTCTAGGCAATGGCATGAAAAGTTACCATTCGCACCGTTAGGTTATCGCACTACCGTCCAGACTTCGGTAGGTGCAACTCCTTACTTGTTGGTGTACGGGACTGAAGCAGTAATACCAGCAGAAGTTGAAATTCCATCCCTCCGAATTGTCGCTGAAGCTGAGATTGACGACGATGAGTGGGTCAAAACCCGATTGGAGCAATTGAGTTTGATCGATGAAAAGAGATTGACAGCAGTATGTCATGGCCAATTGTATCAAAAGAGAATGGCAAGAGCATATAACAAGAAGGTACGTCCCAGGAAATTTGAAGTGGGACAGCATGTGCTGAAGAGAGTTCTACCACATCAGGCCGAAGCAAAAGGCAAGTTCGCTCCAAATTGGCAGGGACCATTTGTTGTGACTAGGGTATTATCCAACAGCGCGCTATGTCTAACTGATATTGAGGGAAGATGCACTGATATGGCTATCAATTCTGATGCAGTCATGAGATATTATGTGTAATTCTTTAATGCATTTGTCAACGTCTGGTTTCGTTTGTTTGTAGTTGGCATTTTTCGAAGAATGAAATGACAGAGGCAATTTTTCTACTACCCCAAACACTTTAACCCTTGTTTTCCCTTTGAGCCTTAATTATTCTTTCATATACCCTCTTTCGGAATCATCAAGGAAGATGTGTAACAAAATAGAAAAAGAAACAAAGAAAAGACACAAGAAAAAGTGAACTACATTCGACCTGATTCCTCAAGAAGGATACGTAGGCGCCACACGGCTCGGTCATAATAAAATAAAAATCAAAGATTCCCCAAGCAACAAAACTGGGGGCAGAAGTCATTGTTTCGTTTGAAAAGATAGTGTGGATTCCGAAAGTTGTAATGAGCTAACCGTTGAGATTAAACCCCTTTTTCTTTAGCCTAACGCACAAAAACCACATTAATGACCAAAAAGACCTCTTGATCAGTATTGGAGAAATGCCAAGTCATGCGAATGAAAACTACGAATGACACTTCAATCCTCGACTAAATCTAGGACTCACAAGCTGAAAAGGGATAGCCCTTTAGAGGAAATTTCATGGATAATACCCCAACCCACCGCATGGAAAGAAAGCGAAATGAGAGAGTCTTAACGGTGAAAACCCTCGCGGGCACCTTAAGGCGAAGAAAGCTAAGAGAAATAAAATGAGAGAGTCTTACGGTGAAAACCTATACAGGCACCCTAAGGCGATGAGAGATCGAGAGAAGTGAGAGAATCTCATTAGTGAAAACCCTTTGAAGGGCACTATGAGGTGACAAGGCGAGATGGTTACAAAGTGTCCGCATGAGACAAGGTTGGGACATTCGTTTGCTTCTAACAAAACGCAGCCGTCAGAAAGTGATTGACATAAATAGACTGGGTAGATTAATCTCGAAGGCACGGCATAACCATTGGATCAGTTATACATTCAGATAAGCTTTTCCCAATTTGAAGTTCAGAAAAGTTTTCCTTCTTATCTTTTTTGCAGTCCACACTCTTTATTGCATTTTTATTTATCATTTTTCTCTCTTTTAAAGATTTTTATATTTATGTCGAAAGTTGACTTTTCAAAGCTTACTACCAAGTCTCCCAAAGCGGTACAATGAAGATGAATAGGCATGGAATAATGCAATAAGGCAGAAGCCATTCCAATATTAAGATTGGAACGATAGGTTGATTGGAAGGTTCACGGGAATTACGGAGTAGGATGGACACATATTACACACCCGAAAGATAGTTTCTCACAACAGATCACCGACCAAGAGTGTCAGACCACACTGAAGTTTGGAATAGAACGAGAGATAAGAGATCTTGTAGAAAGAGCGCCATCCACCAGCAAGTATCAACGTCGTCCCCAAGTTCGAGGAAAGTAAAGCAGCTAAAAGAGAAAAGGAAAATTGCCCCAGCAAGAGCGGCATGACCACTCACGGTGTTTTGAAACTAACAATTTTCTTTGATTTAAAGCAGGAAAAGAGGGTTCGTCGGCAGAAAAGCATGCCACGTAGAAGGTTATCAAACTGGGGCAGAAAATTTTCTCCCATTGCGAAAATTTTCTCGAAAGCAAATACCCGGTGGATAAGGATAGAAAGCAACGTAAGATTTTGGGAAAATACCAGTTTCAAGCAGAATAGTTTTGAAAGAAGCCAGACAACACGAGGAGGTGATCTTTAAGCCTAATATTATCCCCAGTAGTTCTTGGAGAAATGAAACACTGATCTTCGAGATTTCCCCAACAACAATATATACCATAAGTTTTCAAGGAAGCAAAGAGCAAGTCCCAAAGGAGGTTGGGAAAGAGGAAAAAGGAAAAAGGGAGTCCGTGCCAGGGTAATCCTCAGTCAATGAAAATTCAACCCCCAGCGAGCTCGGGATAGAATAAAGGTTAAAGGAAGTAGAAAAAGAGAAAGTAAAGAATACTTCCCCAGTAGCATTATCTCCAGCAGGTAAGTAAACAATTCCAAAGATATCCCCAGCAGTCAAAGGAAAAATAACACGACCCAGGGGGAAAGCAATTCCAAAACAAGGTAATTCGAAGAAAAGGTGGCCCAAGAGACGATGCAGGAAGAAGAAAATGGTACATGAAGCAAAGGAAGGCGATATGGATAGGATGGAGTTAGTGAGTTGTAATTGAAGTCAGGAAGCCCGCCTGAAGAATGGAGTGGCGATTTAGTTTTGAGTTGTAGTTGAAGTCAGGGAGCCCGCCTGAAGAATGAAGTGGCGATTTAATCTTGAAGTTATAGTTGAAGTCAGGGAGCGCGCCCGAAGAATGGAGTGGCGATTTAATCTTGAAGTTATAGTTGAAGTCAGGGAACCGCCTGAAGAATGGAGTGGCGATTTATTTTGAAGTTGTAATTGAAGTCAGGAAGCCCGCCCGAAGAATGGAGTGGCGATTTAATCTTGAAGTTATAGTTGAAGTCATGGAGACCGCCTGAAGAATGGAATGGCGATTTTTTTTGAAGTTATAGTTGAAGTCAGGAAGCCCGCCTGAAGAATGAAGTGGCGATTTATTTTGAAGTTGTAGTTGAAGTCAGGAAGCCTGCCTGAAGAATGGAGTGGTGATTTAATCTTGAAGGCGTAGTTGAAGTCAGGGAGCCCGCCTGAAGAATGGAGTGGCGATTTATTGGTGAAGTCGTAGTTGAAGTCAGGGAGCCCGCCTGAAGAATGGAGTGGCGATTTATTTTGAAGTTGTAGTTGAAGTCAGGGAGCCCGCCTGAAGAATGGAATGGCGATTTATTTTGAAGTTATAGTTGAAGTCAGGGAGCCCGCCTGAAGAATGGAGTGGCGATTTATTTGGAAGTTGGCTGAGGAAAGCGGTAGAGTGTCACGGAAATCCCCAACATGAATCCAAGTTCATAATCGAGAGGAAGGCAACAAGGATCAGAAAGATAGGTTCAGACTTCGAAGGAGAATAGTTCAAAGATCACAAAGAAGAGACCAATGCTCGGAGTTCGGCAATCAAGATAAGCCAAAATAACGATTGTCAGAAGAGAAGAAGCATGTGAAGAAACATCAGAGCCAGCAGGATGGCAAGGAACATGACAAGATCAAGTTAAAAAGATAGATAAGAGTTTGCAATACTGTAACTTAGTCTAGCTTCTTATTTTTGTTTAGCACGGTGTAATAAGGAGATCAGCTAAGCAGTGGCAATAGCAGCAACAGTAGTAACAGCAAGATCACAGCAGTCATGGTAGTCCCAGCTACCAAAACTTCCCGAACTACATTGACCTGATTCCTGTTTAGCCCATGATATGTAGGAGGCCTCCGAAGCAAAGGCTCGGTCAAACTCTTTCAAAATGCTTCCCATGGAGTATTCAAACGGGCAAAAATTGCTCATATTTGCTCATTTATCTTTGCACGAAAACTCTTCGTTGTTTCCGCGCAAAGAGGGGCAGCTGTGAGCACGTGATTTTTGCCTAACATGAATTACTCCCACAAAATCAAAACAAAAATTGTCTATTTTTATGTTGTGTATTTTTGTGAATTTTCGTGTTATTTTTGGTAATTGTTTGCATTTGTATATGCATGATAATATGTGTTTAAATTAATAAAAAAAATACAAAAATAGGTCATATTTACATTTTGATCTAACTTTGCAATTAGGAGTAGTTTAAGTTTATTTTACAAAATAAAAAATCACAAAATATGTATTTTTCGCTTTTCTAGTATTTAATGTCCCAATTGTGTGATTTATATTTAATTGATGTTTAAATTGAGTGTGTTAATTGTTAATATAACTTAATTAGTATTTCTTATAATTTAATTGATGTTGTAGTGTAAATAGAAATTTTTGTTTTAATTAGAAAATTAAATTAAAGAGATTAGGAAAACAAAAGAAAAGAAAAATCAAAGAAAGAAATCAAAATTGGACCAAAGTCCAGGCCCAAATCAACACAAACCAGACCAAACCACCCGGTCCAACCCCCCAGCCCGTTTCCATTCGATCTGGACCGTTGATTTCCCACGATCCAACGGCCTACATCATTGGTCCATTTTTAATTACCCCAAAACCCCCAAAACCCATATCACCCGTTCATTCACCCCCTTCATTAGAGACCCCTCTTCTCCAAAGAACCCTAGCGCCGCCTCCACACTCCATCGCCGGAAAGCCGGCGGCAACAACGCCGTCGGCCGTGAAAACGACACCATGGATCCCCCGTCTTCCCCTAAACATGGATCCCTTACCCGTTTACCTCAAATCAACACGCACCGTCTCGAATCTTCATTTGAAGATTCGAGCAAAACCGGAATTCATCCCAATTGAGCCCAAAATGATACCACACCCTCACCTCACCTCCCTAACACCCTAACCATCGTTGGTTCCGCTCAAATCTAACCGGAAACCATTAATCCCCAAAAACCGAGCTAAGAACCCTAAAAATCGATTCGGGAATTTCCTTCGCCGGATTTTATCGAATTGAGGTCTAATAGACCTTAATTGATATGTTTTCACTTAGAAAACATTTCAATTAAGGTCCTTTCGACCTCGAATGCCGAAGACCAAGTCGGCTGAGCTCCATTTTTGGTTTCAAGGTATTTCTTTTCTTTTCTTTTCTTTTTCTGTTTTTATTTACCTATAGTTGTCAATTTAGTTTAATTGTTTTTGTTAGTTTCATTTGTTTGATTGATTTTTCCTCGGACATCTTCAATTTCTTCTTCTTTTGGGACCTTTTATTTGGTCGACTTGTTTGCTTCTGATTGTTTGTTATAAACGACGTAGTTATAAGATAGGAATTCGATTCGATATTTCGTCGAATAGCTAATTCTTCATTTTTGATTACTTTGGCCGAGAGTTTTGAACTCACTATCTTTGCGATTGGTTTGTTTATCAGTCATACATGTTGTGATTCGACTTAACGAATGTCGTCGTTTAAATTCGCGAATTTGTTGTTTGAAATCTCGGGCAGTGCTCTATTTTGCTTGAATTGAACTATTCTTTTTGTTTGCTTGATTCTGTCGATTAAGTTTAGATACTAAGATTGGGTATAGCTGATAGTTTAGTTAAGAAAATCAGAAAGTTAAACAGTCATGATGCAAGGCACATGGTACAACCTAGTGGAACCTACTGTACAGCAAGGTATCCCATTAGCACCATGTGTTTAGCATTTTGTATCAATAACCCATACTCAGACAGGATTTAGTGGTTAACAGAAGGAATAACCTGGCTGCACAGTTGATTAAAACAATTAAAAGAAAGGGCTGGGGGTTGGATCTGTAGGTTATAAAAACAGACACTAGAACATTCTCTGCAAAACCAGAGATACACATACACTCACTGAAAAGCAGAAAAACAAACACACATATAGAAAGAAACAGGGAGAGTTCATTAGAGAGAGTTTAAGAGGATACACACAGTAGGGAGATACACTTAAGAGTATTCTGAAACAGGAGCAGTCTGAGGGAGATATAGCTATTAAGAACATGTTTTGAAAAGCAGTGAGTTCTGGAGAGCTTTGAGAGTTGAAAGAGAAAGGTTATTGTTTCATTACCACTTCTCGTATCATTTCTGGTTGTTTGCATTTCAGATCCTAGTTTCAAATTTGACTCTTGGTATTATTCTTGGGGTTATTCTATTGATACTATTTGGTTTTCAAACCTCTCGGCTCTTTGAATTTGATTTGGAGTGTAGTGGTAGACTGTTATTTGGTTGCTCGAAGTTGATATTGCTGCTGCTGCTTCCTCACTGATTTCTTTTTCTTTTGCTCTTTAATATCCAGGTATACTCTTTGTAACCATGTTGATTATGAAGTAAAAATTTGAGAAAAATGGGCTGACATGAAGAGCAGTTCATATGAATAGAGAATTGTATTAATACAGTAGTTAAAACCTTCATATATCATTATATATGTGCTGAACATGGACTGTTGCGATACTGTTGTTTTGATAATCCATTATGAGGTTCCAAATGTGCCTGGTATTATTGCCAATTGTATGTATGTTTAGGATTTGTTTCTTTGTTCCATGACTGATTTGAACATAAAGATTCATTTCCTTTAATAAATTGCTGATCTTAAATAATTATTGGAATGTGTTTGCTTGATTCGTATACGTGCTATTTGCTGAGTTAATGTATCACTGGAATCTTGAATCGAAATAGCCATGCTGAATAGAAGTTTGCTCCATGTGCGTCGAGTTGTATCATGCTACGCTAGATTCATGTATTTAGTTCATGTGCGTCATTTTAAAATCAAAGGTTCATTTAAATACTTGGTATTTTGAAATATTCTCCATGTGTGTCAAAAGGTCCGTTTCATTTAACAAATCAAAGGAGCCTTTGTATTTTGTTTCATGTAGTTTTTTTTATATACTTAGCATGATAAGAATTGTCCATTGTTGTTGCTTTACATATGTCTTAATTATGTACTAAGTTCAATGTTGGTCGTTTGTTTACTCGTATCCTGTTTGGCAGAAGTTTGAGCCGAAAATCCATGGCTTTTGGCTTTCACGAGTGATTCCAAATTTAGGAAAAATTATTAGTAAATGCGCATGGGTTACTTTAGACGTGGTCAATTAAATAAATTGTCACAACTACAACTACGGTTCCCGATGACATAGTTGCGATACTTAATCCCTAATTAGTTAAATTAAATATTTGTATTTCATTTAGTTCGTCGTTTTCCCTTAGATTCCGAGGTGTGCCATTTAGCAAATTTCTATGGCCCTCGCAAAGTTAATAAATACGCTAGTTGCTTTAGACGCGTTAGTTAATAATAATACCTTCCTAATCACGGGTGCACATTTATGTGACTCAAATCCAAATCTCAACGGAGTCGAAATGTGTTGACAACCATGGGTGCACTGGTGCGACGTGGTTCGAGATACATTTTCACAACGTTGCAATTCTTTGTTAATAATAATAATAATAATAATAATAATAATAATAATAATAATAATAATAATAATAATAAGTTTTATAATAATAATATCATAAGAGGTTAAAAATTAAAATTTGCACATTAAGTTAAGGCATCAGATAAAGAAGCCAAGTACGATAATTGAGCGACCGTGCTAGTACCACGGAACTCGGGAATGCCTAACACCTTCTCCCGGGTTAACAGAATTCCTTATCCGGATTTCTGGTTCACGGACTGTTAAACGGAGTCATTCTTTTCCTCGATTCGGGATTTAACCGGTGACTTGGGACACCATAAATCTCCCAAGTGGTGACTCCGAATTAATTAAATAAATCCCGTTTCGATTGTCCTTTAATTGGAAAAACTCCCTCGCGCCCTCGCGGGTCTGCGTAAAAAGGAGGTGTGACAGCCTTCGTTTTTTGTCTTTCTCATAAAAACTTACCTATCTTAGAATATTCATTCTTGTTTTCTTCCTCGTACAGCCATGTCTTCTTCAAACCCTAATACTCGAAGAGTCCCCATTGTTGATGAACTTTCCCTTGCTGCTGTTAGAAGCAGAATAGGGGAAGATTGTATAGTTTAGGATCTTCATCTACGCGAGGTGTTTCTTTACCTCCAGCAAGTTCTATCCCTCCTTCTAGAACTAGGGGGTTCTCGTTCACATAGATCTTCTTCTAGGAATAAAGACTCTAGTGAACCAGCTCGTGAACTTTTAGTTGATGAAATTATCCCTTATGAAGTATCTGTTTACTCTGATAGAGAATCAATTAGGAATAAATTTTTGTTATGCCTTCTTTGGATCGTGCTGATGTTTATCCTTCTCAGATTACGGAAGGTTTAATCTTTGATGTGCGTTGGGATTGCCATTGGAGATTTGACTTCCCTATCATAATTCCTAATGCAAACCAAAGAATTGCATCTTACATGACTAGATTTTCTTTTGTGTATACATATCATTTTACACTAAATTTTAAACCCCCATTGACCCTGTTATCATTGAGTTGTGCTATTTTTTCAATGTTTGTCTAGGACAAATTGGCCCCATTATGTGGAGGGCTGTTACTTGTCTAAGGCACTTAGCAAGGTTGGCTAATTTGTCTTTTACTTTCTTTCATTTGACCCACCTCTACTTCCCTAAGATTTTTTGACATGGGATTTTCACTTTAGTGGCAAGGAGTAAGAGGGTGCTAGTTAGCCCTAAGGATAACAAGGATCGTGGATGGTATGTATGATTTGTTGCTGCTCTTACTGTAGGTTTAGTAGGTGAAGACAATGTGCCATTCCCTGAAAAGTGGAATTTTGCACGTATGTTTTAATCTTGCAACTTTTTTTTCCTTTTTCTTTTTGAAGGGGTTTATTTTTCCTGCTTCTATTTAACTTTCTCTTTTTTTTTCAGCAACCATGGGAACTATTAACAAGATTCCCAATTTTCGTGGTTGTTGTGCCTATAGAAGGCAGATCTTGGAAAGCCCTTTCACATATGTTTGGTTGGAAAGTTAAAACTCATGGTAAATACTTTACCCTCTTTCTTTTATATTTTTGTTCATATTTCCTTTAGAACTAATTTACCCTTCTTTTTATCAGGGTTCCCCGTACGTGGAGTAAGTGTTGATGCAGTCGTATCTTCCAGAGTTTCTTTGGAAAGAGCTCAAGAGATAATCTTGAGTTCTTCATCGAAAAGGAAGGCTGACCCATAATTCTGAGGAGGAAGAGGAACATGATGGAATTTCATAGGTTAAAAGGCCGCAGGCCAGAAGATGCATCTTTTCAAACGATGAAGCACTCCTTCCCGTTTTATTCCCGTGACCAAGCCTGTTGGTGCTACCATGGTGAGTTCTAACGATGATACTCCTGCGGCAGCTCATGACTCCGATAAACAGTTTTTTCTCGTGTGTTTGATAGTGAGAAATTGGATTTGGTTTTTGATGAAGTACCCATCGTCTCTTTTACCATATTTGTCCACGTGATGAGTTTTTTGCCAGTTGTTACTACTAGTGTTTCTGGTCTACCCCAAGCTGTTATGACTTCTTCTATAGTCCCTACTACTATCATTCCTTGTACTAGGGTTGGCTCTTCAAGTGAAAGTGGAGTGATAAAGCAGATTATCATTGAGGTCCCTGCTGATGATATTTATCTTTTAAAAAATTCAAGTCGGGCAACCGTACGGTTGAAACCCTTTATTGGTCCAGTCAAAACTTCCACACTAGAAAGTTATAGTTCTTTGATTTGGATGAATGATATAGTGCAATCGTCACTGAAGGTATTCACTTTTTTTTACGCTTTATTCCATTGTCCTTTTACTAAGGTTCTTACCTCTTTCTTCTTTTTTTTAGACGAATCTCATTGGTACAGAGACGATGAAGAGGTTTTCTCATGCGGAGCAGTTAATACATGACTATCAAATTGAAGCAGATAATTAGAAAGAACAATATGAAAGTCTTCATCTGGAGATGGAAGTGTTAGAAGAAAATAAGTGTACCTTAGAGCAACAATTGAAGGTCTTGATTTCAGAGTTAGCGATTGAAAAATCTTCTTACAATCAGGATGGTAAGGATAAAAATCTCCCTGAGGCATCATTTTTCTAGCAACTCTCCAAATCCAGTGAAAAGATTAGAGGATTGAAGGCCTTGCAGAACGAAAAAGCAGTTTATGCAGGTGAACTTGTTCAGACACTCACCCAGACGCAAGAAGATTTTTGTGTGTCTTCTGATAAGGTCATATTTTTGGAAAGTTCACTTGCCCCTTTGCATGCTGCTTTGGCTAAGAAGGAAGAGCTCAAGAATGAAATTGTCCATTGGGAAATAGATTATGAGGCTTTTAATGACAAAACCCCTATTGAAGTGAGTTGCGATATCTTAAACACACGCCATGATTTTCTTGTGGAGGCTAGCCAAGAGGGTTTAAATTTGAATGCTGAGTTAGCTAAGATAAAGGAAACCATTAAAAAACTCAGCAGTGCAAAATTTTTCCTTCTCCCGTGGCTGATACTCCTGAGTATGTTGAAGCTGATATAGATGTGATGGATATCCCAGATCCTTCAATATCAAATCGAGCCTTCTATTGCTGATGATGCTGTTTTAGACTCTTCTTCCACCCCACAGTGAAAGTTTATGAAGGCTGATTCCCTTTTTTTCCTTGGTAGAATTTACGGTTTTACCCCTGGTCCCATTAGGGGGTTAGCTTTTTTGGCAATGACAAGTCCCCATGCCATTTCGGGGTATTTTGTAAACAATGACAATCAGTTTATGACTAAGTTCATACTTAGTCTAAACTTAATATTATAAAGTTTTTGTTTCAACCTAATTGTTTTGAGCTTCTATTTTACTCTTTTTGTCTTGTTTCTTTTTATACATAAGTCCAAGGTCTCGCCTTTTAATTCGTGGGTTTCTGTCTTATCCTTTTTGCATTTTCTTTAAAAATGATTTATTAACTTCATGGATCTCTGAATCAAACATGAATTTATGAAAGAGTGCCTTTTTATATAGGACACTAAATGAAGAAGATGTCTCAACTTTATAATGATGTAAATATATGAAAAAAGAAGTAGGAACACACATGTTTCTTGAAATAACTTTGATAAAATTTTCATTTGAACTTTCTAAATTTTAAATAACATCTTACATGTATTTAAATATCTTCTACTACTTTTCCGTAACTGTTTGCTTTACAAATTTGCGAAAAAGAAAATCTAAGGGTTTCTTTATGACCCATGGCTAAATACTATCTTTAACCTAAACATCATAAGATTTTGAAATCTACATGAAGGTTTTTGGGTTGGCTTGTGTTATTGGCTCCTGACTTTGCTCTGAACTTGAGTTGACTTTTGGACTTGAGTTGAACTTTAGTTGTTTTCATTCTTCTTTGCCTTCTTTATACATATATCATATGTATATTATATAGTCCACCAAGTGTTTGATCTTTGAAATATGAAATCTCGAGCACTTGATTATTCCTTCCATACGTTCCTTTTCCTAAAATGAAAATGGGACCTAGAGGTATGATTTTTGAGATGACTGTTTAACCCATTTAAATTTCGATCAAAATATTTGTAACCCTAGACCAGGAATTATGTTCTTTCTACGTGTCTTTCATGTCATAATTCATCATTTAGTGTGGGCTTGATTTTTGCCTATCATCTAAAATCATTACTAAAATTTTAATAATTCGAAAATAAGAATTGTAAGTAGATATTTCTATTCATTAGAAATAGTATCTCTTCATATGAACAACTTTCAATTTGAAGGTAAAATCTTGCCATTCAATGTTTTCAGCTCGTATGCTCCCTTTCCTGCAATTTCATGAATTTTGAAGGGGATATCTTTCTCGAGCAACCTGCACAAGGGAGTGGAAATTTTGAAAAATCTTTAATGTAACGATGATAAAAAACGGCATGGCCCAAGAAACTACGAATGCGTTTGACAGATGTTGGTGGAGAAAATTTTTCAATCGCTTCCACTTTTGCCTTGTCCACCTGCAAACCATTTTTAGACACTTTGTGCCCCAAAACTATACTTTCACATACTATGAAATGGCACTTCTTCCAGTTTAGCACTAAGTTATTTTCTTCACACCTAGCAAGCACTTTATCGAGATTTATCAAGCAGTTATCAAAAGAACATCCAAACACAGAAAAATCATCCATGAATACTTCTACAAACCTCTCGACCATATTAGTAAAAATAGTCATCATACACCTTTGAAAAGTCGCAGGTACATTACAAAGACCAAAGGGCATTCTCTTGAACTCATACGTTCCATAGGGGCATGTAAATGGGGTCTTTTCTTGGTCCTCTAGGGATATAAAAACCTGATTATACCCCGAGTAACCATCCAAGAAGCAGTCTACTCCTGGCCAGCTAATCTATCAAGCATTTGGTCAATAAAGGGGAGGGGGAAGTGGTCCTTCCGGGTGGCATTATTCAGTTTTCATCAATGCAAATTCTCCACTCAGTGACAGTTCTTGTGATGATCAAATTATTATTTTCATTAACTACTACCACCATCCCCCCTTTCTTGGGTACACATTGAATGGGACTTACCTATTTGTTGTCTGAGATATAGAAAATACAATACCTACATCAAGCCACTTAATCACTTCTTTTCTTACCACCTCTTTCAATATTGGATTTAGTCGGCGTTGTTGCTCTACACTAGGCTTGTGTCCATCCTCCATGAGAATTTTGTGCATGCAAAAGGCTGGACTAATGCCTTTATGTCAGACATCATCCACCTATTTGCTCGCTTGTGCTCACATAGCACTCTCAACAGCTTCTCTTCCTACAATTTAGACAAGTCAGAATAAACAATCACTGGTAAAGTGTCAGATTCACCCAAATAAGCATATTGATGGTGAGGTGGGAGAGGTTTAAGCTCAAGTTTTGGGGCTTCCTCAATTGACGTCTTTGGGCATGGTCCTTGTGGCCTGTTCAAATGCTCAAAGAGGTGTATCCCTTCCATGTATGCACAAGATGTATCTAAGATGTGCATCATCTCCTCAACCTTATCATCACTCCCAAGCTATCAAACAACATAAGTGCTTTCTCTAGAGAATCGTCTAGATATACACTTGGGTCATGAATTTGCTCATCAGCCTCAACAACATATATTATTGAGAGCTCCTCCTAGCGGCGGGGAAGTTGGATTGCTTTGTAAACATTAAAACTACTTCCTCGCCATCTACCCTAAAGTTTATTTTTCTCTCTCTCACTTTGATAATTGCATCACCAGTAGCTAAGAGAGGTCGCCCCAATATGATTGAAACCAGCTCATCTACCTCATAATCGAGAAAAATAAAATCAGCAAGGAAGATAAATTTCCCAATTTGCAGCAACACATCTTCAATCACCCCCTCAGGATATGCTATCGACCTATCAACTAGCTGCAACATCATAGTTGTTAGCCTTAGAGCTCCCAGACCCAATTGTTTGAACAAAGATAAGGGCATCAGATTTATGCTTACCCCTAAATCACAAAGAGCATGTCCCACATCAATATTACCAATACGCACAGGGATGGTAAAGTTGCCAGGATCCTTAAGCTTTTGAGGGAGCTTATTTTGGACCCTTGAAGTGCACTTTTCAGTAAGTGCAACTGTCTCAAATTCAGCCAATCTTCTTTTGTGAGCCACTATATCTTTTGTTTACTTAGTATATTTTGGAATTTCATGAACCACATCAACAAGTGGAATATTCAATTGAACCTAGCACGACATGGAGAAAAATTTGCTGAACATGTGATCATCATTATTTTTCTGTAGTCTCTAGGGGAAAGGGGGTGGTGGCCTTGGGGACTTCACTGGCTCTGAATTTAAGCAGCATTCTTGGGCTCTTGTGTTACTTTAGGGGTCAACTCCCCCTTAGGTATGGTTTTGTCTTTTCTCTTATTTGGCACTTCCTCTAGCTCCCTCCCATTCTAAGTGTAAATGCATTCACTTGAGGGTTCTTCTCTATATCACTTGGGAGAGCGCATGCACGTCTAGTGTTTTGATCTGTTGCTAACTGTCCCATCTGCCTCTCAAGATTTTTGAAATCGATCATAAGCTGCTGATTGTCAATCAACAACTTCCTTAGCAAATCATTGGTGCTTTCTTCCATTTGTTTGGGTGGCCTTTAAGGCTGATTGAAACCCCCTAGGGGTCGATGCTGATTCTGATTCTGCTGATTTCCACCCCATGAGAAGTTGGTATGATTTCTCTAATTTGGATTGTAAGAATTTCCATATTGAGCATGCTGATTCGGTGGACCTCTATTTTATTTCCCCACATAATAGATGGATTCTTGATTTGTGGGGCACATGTCACTCATATGATTGTCACCACATAATTCGCAACAAATAGCCATTTCGTGCACAGGTTGCATTGTTTGTGGTTGCTACACTGTCATCATATTCATGTGATTGGCCAGCTTTACAATTTTGGCTCTCACGACTGACAATTCATCGAGAAAGTAATCCAGTTGTTTTTTTTCTTAATTGTCTTTCGTGAATCCCCCTAACCTTGCCAATTATTATCATTAGCCGTGAAGTTATTCTATAAGAGTTGAATTTCACTATATGGGTTGTCCATGCAACTACCCCCACAAGTTGAATGAAGATTCATCTTTGATGCATCATCTAACCCATCTACAAAAGTCTGACCCAATACCTCATCCCTCTGACTATGATGTGGACAGTCCCTGAGCATCTTCTTGTACCTTTCCCATGCTTGACGAAGTGTCTCGCCAGCTTGTTGTTCAAATCCAAGAATTTGACTCCTCAATATATTTTTTTCTTGGTGGGGAAAACTTAATTAAGAATTTCCGTGCCAGATCATCCCAACTGCAGATTGAATTCGCTGGCTCCTTGTTCAACCACTCCTTAGCTCCCTCGATCAGTGAAAAGGGGAAAAGTGTCAGCCTGACATAATCCTTGGAAACGTTCGGATAGTTGTAAGTATCCGTAATTTCCAGAAAATTTTGAATATGCCTTTGCGGGTCTTTATGAGGTAAACCCACAAATAGTCCTATGGATTGGATCAGCTGCACCATGTATTGTTTGAGTTCAAAGTGCCCAATTATGTCAGGCTTCACAATAGCCTGAGTCATATTAGCCAGACTGAGCCTTGCGGCTTCAATCACCGTGCATTCCTCGTTACCTACCATCTCAATTGGTTGTGGTTGAACTTTGATGTCCAACTCTCTTTCAATTCTGGTTCGAATGTCCACCTTCTTCCTAAATATCTGAAGTGTTCGTTCAATTTCGAGATCAAGAGGAAAGAGGTTGTTTGCTCTTCTACTTCTTCGCATCCAAGAAAAGATCATGTATTAGCACAAACAAAGTGAACTAAAAATTAAAACTTGAATAAATAAATAATAAAATCTCAACTCAGTCAAATAGCAAATTTCTAAGTCCCCGACAACAGCACCAAAAACACCCATGCAAGTGCACGTGATCGTCAAGTAATAAAGTAGTGAGTAGAGTATCGTTCCCGTGAAGACTTGTGATTAACTATTGACTTATTTAAACTCAATTAACTTATTCATCCAAGAAGTTTTCCACAAAATAGAGATATCTAATTTGCTACTTAAATTATCAATCAATAATGTAACTAGAATAATTAACCAAACAACGAGTAAAATTTCAAGTAACAAGCACTAAGAGATGATATTCCAGTGTCACGGTCTAGCTAACAATTGTATTATGTTCTTGGCTTAAAACAACTAATTGATTTATTTGGATTGCTGATTGACAGGGTTGATATTACTCATAAGAATCTATCGAGTTCTTACTCGTCTATTCAAGCTAACTGAATGCCTATGTGTCTATGGAATTAAGATTAATAAGAATGTATTTACAGTTCTTGTATTTCAACCAAGCAAGGCAATTGGGTATATGTTTATCCCAATTGCGAATCTGTTCCCCGATGCCCAGGATAAAGAAATTGCTCTATCTAATTCTATTGCAATATAAAGTTCCCACTTCGAGTTCAACCAAAGATACGTAGATAGTATTTCACTGTTAGCTACTCAGCAAAATTTTTAAAATCAGAATTAAATAAATAACCCAATATGATAAACCAGCTTCGTCGAAGTAAACGTGAAACAACAACTTTCATGTTTCACCTATGACCCTAGAATAATAGTTTTAGCTACTCATACTAATGTTTAACACAATTGGGTTCAACTTCATCACAAATCGCAAAACAAAGGGAAGAAAAAAAGAACTTGATGGTCGAATCTGCTCCTTGCCTCTTGCCTCTCTATACCTTGCACTTGCCTATGAAAACATTGATAAATAATCCTTGGGCGAGCTTGACTTTATATAGGTTAAGTGGGGTTTCCTCCAAATTTTCAATTTTACCCCTGAATAAACCTTCCCGAATTTTGGACTAGCACAGTCGCGCATCTAACCGCGCTAGTTGGTATAACTTCTATTTCGGGCGTGCTAATATTAGCGCGGACACACACCTAGGCGCGCTAATATTAGCACGGGCGTCCACCTAGGCGCGCTAGACCAGCTCTTCCATTTCTTGATTTTCTTCCTCGTCTTCGTGCGTACTCAGCTCCGAAGGGTCGTTCTTGCTCTAAAATAGTTGCAATCACCTTTCTAAGTCATCACATAGGCTCCTCGTCCTGCAATATGTACAAATCACAATTAGAGTCCATTTTTGTTCAACTAACCACATTATGACAATGGAACATAATCAAGCTGGAGCATAAACAATCGCTAAATTACCTAGATTCAGCTTATTTTCAAATATAATACGTAAAGGGTAGGCCATCACTACAGAGATGGGATGCCATTGAAAATAAGGTATTAACTTTCTAGATGCCATAATTAACGCAAGTGCAAGTTTTTCTAGATGATGTATCGAGTCTCAACATCTAATAATGACTTGCTAACATAATAAATCGGAGATTCTTTATCTTGGTCTTCTCGAACTAACACCGCATTTACATCCACTTCTAAAATAGCAAGGTAGATGAGTAATATTTCCCCGTCTTTTGGCTTTGCGAGTAACGGTGGATTTAACAAATATACTTTCAAAATTTTAAGCGTTTGTTGACATTCTTTAGTCCATTCAAAATGATCTTGCTTTTTTAGAGCTGAAAAGAACCTAAAGCATCTTTCTGATGATTTGGAAATAAACCTTCCCAAAGCAGCTATTCTTCCTGTCAATCTCCCTAATTCTTTTTTGCTTGTCAGTATATCTGGAATTTCCTCAGTAGCTTTGACATGCGTGGGATTTACTTCAGTGCCACGGTTAGAAATAAAAAATCCCAAAAACTTACTCAACGAAACTCCAAATGCACATTTCTCAGGATTTAATTTAATGTTAAATTTATGAAGAATCTGAAATATATTAGACATGTGTTGAAAATGATCCCCTGCTCGTTGTAACTTGACCAGCATATCATCTACATAGACTTTCATGGTTTTTCTTAGATGTTCTTGAAATATTTTTGTCACCAGCATTTGATACGTGGTACCAGCATTCTTTAGACCAATGGCATTATTTTGTCACAATAAGTCCCCTTATCTGTTATAAATAAAGTTTTTTCCTCATCTATAGGATCCATTTTTATCTAATTATACCATGAATATGCTTCTAAAAAACTTAATAATTCATGACCTGCAGTAGCATCGATTAGATGATCTATAAGCGATAATAGAAAAGAATTCTTACGACAAGCTTCATTTAAATCAGTGTAATCTACACATCTCACCACTTACCGTTCTTTATCGGTACTACAACAGTATTATCTAACCAATTTGGATATTTTACCTCGCGGATGGACCTAGTTTTTAAAAGTTTTTGCACCTAATCTTAAATAACCTCGTTTTTGAAAGATCCTTGCTTTCTTTTCTTTTGTTTGACAGGCGGGTACGATGGATATTCGTTTAATTTGTGGGTCATCACTTCCGGAGGTATACCTGTCATATCAAAATGGGACCAGGCAAAACAATCTGTATTAGTTTTTAAAAATTTAGTCAACGTACCTTTCATTTTTTGACTTAAGTTGGTCCTGATGTAGACTTTCCTCTCAGGCTAAGATAAAAATAGTACTAAGCTTCCAATTGCTCGACTTTTTTTTATGTTTTCATTTTCCTATGGTTCTTCCGCCCGTGCTTAGTTGAGGCTTGTGTTGCAGCATCCTCAACTGAATTCTATGATTGCTATTTTTCTTTGCTTTTTGCGCTTGAACCCACTATGGATAATGCTCCTAAATGCTTGTTGATCACTACAGATTTTTTGTATTCCCCATCATGAAGGGAATTTAATAACTTGATGCAAAGTCGATGGAACAACTTCCATCTCATGAATCCATGGTCTACCAAGAGTCATGTTATAAGCCATGTCCATTTCTACCACTTGAAATTTGGTTTCTTTAACTACTCCTTCAGCGAATGTGGTAAGTGTTATCTCGCCTTTTGTTACGAAGCTCGAGTTGTCAAAATCGGATAATGTTTGAGCCTTGGATATCAAGTTATCATCAACTTTCATCTCATTTACCACTCTTAATAGAATGATATTCATGGACCTGCCTGGATCAATCAAAACTCATTTTATATTAGCATCATGTATAAGTAAAAATATTACCAGTGCATCATTATGTGGGGTTAGCACGCCCACCACGTATGTATCATCGAGTGTAATATTATCTTCTTCCAAAACTTGTGGAACTCGCTTCTAATATGTAACCGTTATTTTTGACACCTTCCTTACTGCTATTATGTCATTGATCTTTTCTCCTTCACTTATAAGGGTCAAAATCGAACCCCTACTTAGAAGTAGTTTTTTAAAGCTTGGTCAAACACTAATTGCTGCTCAGAAATGCTTTTCAAATTAATTAGCCAAACAAACTAAAATTAGTCAACTCTTTGTATGAATGAAAATAGATGACAAAATAGCACCCTACTTTAATAAAACATTGTAAAATTTAAATACAGAAGGTGCTTCTAAAGAAAGCGATAGAAGAAGTGGATTTGAAAGAGTTGTTAGAAATGCAAAAGGTGAATGGCCGGTGTTTGGATTTTATGGTTGCATTCAAGTTCAGTCACACTCATGCAGAATTATTGGCACTGAGATCTGGATTGCAAGTGGCGTACGAACGTAACCTCAATCTCGTGGAGATCGACGCTGACTCAACAGAGATAATGCACTTTTTATTCAACTTACAATTTCATTACAAATCACTGCTGGTGGTTAATATATGCTCAAGTTGGGAATCCGGTTGTGTGGCATAAATTGATCCAGAGAAACTTTGTAGCTCATCTTTTAGCCGAGGTAATTTATTTGTTGGGTGTGTTAATAAAGTTTCTCATGGAAAGTAAAAATGAAAAATAAGTTACTTATAAGAAGTTGGATATTTTTAATGGCTATGAGACCTTTGGGAAAAACCGTACAGCTTGACATAAAGTGTGCATTATCACAATATGTTAAGAGTATCTTTGAGTCATTTAGTCCAACTATTGATATCATAGCCAATTGTTTGGCGAGTATGAAGATGACAGAGCGATGATCAATGACGAAACTAGGAATTTCCCAAAGACGTTTAAATTTGAAAAAGAAAGTGAAAAATTATCCGATAAAGACTGTTTAATATATATTATATACATTTAAAATCTACTATTTTACCTATATACACAATGTAATAAATCGACGAAAGGTAGTCAATTAACCACCCTTAATAGACTCTATTCACCCCTGGTGATATCGTAGGTTCTAGTTTTGTGCCTTTGCCCGTCTATAGGACGGTTTATTACCTTTACTCATAGCTTCAAAGACACGTGCACAACTTATTCTCTAGGCTTTGATTATTATAAATACTCGAATCATATTGGTAAAAGGCCTTTTGGGAAACACCGTGTTGGCATATTCTAAAATGGACCATTGTATACGCGAAGTCACATGCCGCCGGTGTAGAAGCTTGAGGTTCCGCCCTAGGTCCGAGTCATGAAGAGGTCAAGTTCGAAATCGGTGGACCATGCTCGAGTTCGAAGACAGAGCGTAATGCCTAGAGGAAGGAGTTCGAGGAATACCGAGGCCAAGTATGCTCGACCTCGAAATAGGACCGTTATGAATTTGTACCAGAGCAAGCTAGATTCCTGCCACACCTCTGAGATCATGGCACAAATTCCGTAATAAAATCGTACAATTCTGTGCTAGGCGATTAGACAGTTGTAACAATATATTCCTCACTGTAAATAGAAATATTCCTTATTTAGGGTTCCTCTATTATAAAAAATGAGCCCCAATCATTTGTAAGACTATATTTTTACTAAGAAAGAAATAGACTCTCTATCTTTTTCGTCTACTGTTCATTAGCATTGTCCTTGAGCTCTATAATAATATTTTACTTCTCTTAAGTTATTGCTCTTATCCATCTCAAGGTTACTGTCTCGAGGTCATCACTATCAAGTGTTATTGTTTAATTCGCTTGTCCTTTTTCCATTCCTACTCTATATTTCTTGATTACTAATTTGTATTGACTAAATCACATATCTTTAAAACCACAAATATTGTTACTCGTATTTTTTGAGGTAAAAAATTTGGCGCTCACTGTGGGGCTAAAGATAATAGTGATTATTTCTTTATTGATTCTTGTTACACACGTTATCTTTACACTTTTTCTGGTCAAGAATTTTTGATTTACGGGTTGAAACTTGTCTAGCTCACAAATTGTACAGGTTCATGACAATGAGAGTCTTGGAAAACAAAATAATATAAGGGTACCACTAATAAACCCCGGGGAAGTATCAAACATAGAACCAGTTGATGTTGGTTCTCATATTGCTATAAAAACTAGCCTAGGCACAAACCCTGAAGGGAGCGTACGTAAGGATGCTCGACCAAGGGACCACGGAACGCTAGGAGCAGGAGATGGAAGAGTTAGCCTCCAAGTGATATTTGAGATGCTGCAGGCTCAGCAAATCGCCATCGCTCAACTTCAAAGTCAGAATAAGACTCCGAGTGTAGCTGAACATGAAAATAATCAATGTGCTGAACCAACATCGAAAGGACCAAATGGAGACAACTTGGGGACTGGCCCCACCATTATGAAAATGCTCGAAGAGCTCACCAAGAGTATCAAGTTCGGAGAAAGAGAATTGAGGATAACATCAAGAAGGTGGAGGCTTATAACTCCCGTGTAGACCAGATACCGGGGGCACCTCCAATTTTTAAAGGTCAAGATGCCAGTAAGTTCATACAAATACCATTCCCTCAGAGCGCAGCCCCGATGCCCATTCCTAAGAAATTCTGCATGCCCGATATACCCAAATATAACGGGACAATTAACCCTATCGAACATATTACTTTATACACTTGTGGGATCAAAGAAAATGACTTGAATGATGATGAAATCGAGTCAGTGTTGTTGAAAAGCTTTGGGGAAACACTCTCAGAAAGAGCTACGATTCTGTATCACAACTTAGTTCCTAACTCTATTGATTCATTTGCTATGTTAGTGAGCGCTTTTGTTAAAGATCACACTGGGGCCATAAAGGTGGCCACGAGAAAATCGGATGTCTTCAAAATAAAACAAAGGAACAACGAGATATTAAGGAAGTTCGTGTCTAGGTTTTAGATGGAAAGAATAGAACTGCCGCTGGTCTCCAACGATTGGGTAGTACAGGCCTTTATACAGGGTTTGAACGAGCGAAGTTCTATTTCTTCTCGATAACTAAAGTATAACTTGATCGATTATCCAGCTATAACATGGTCAGATGGGCACAACCATTACCAGTCAAAAATCAAGGTTGAGGACGACCAATTAGGAGCCTACTCGGGCTTAGTTCATCCTAACAGGTTCGTGGACAAGCCTCCAAGGGATACAAACATAGATTTGAGATGAAATAGGGAAAGGTATCAGCCATATGCCAATCGAAGGAACAACGCCCTAAGCCGTAACATTCCTCGGAGTGATCGGAGAAACGATAGAGGGTAAAGTTCTCGGGGACTCATGAGTAAGAGCGGATTCAATAAACATACCAACCCCATGAAGGCTCCCCAACTATTAGAGTACAACTTTAGCGTGGATGCATAAGGGATTGTGTTGGCTATTGGAAAAATCAAAGACACAAAGTGGCTGAGGCTTATAAACTCGATCCCTCTCAAAGAAACCCGAACTTTATGTGCAAGTATCACGGTACAAACGATCATAGAATAGAATATTGCCGGCAGCTAAGAGAAGAAGTGGCTCGATTGATCAATGAGGGACAATTTCTAGAATTTCTAAGTGAGCGTGCCAATAACCACTCTAGGGGAGAGATATGCAAGGAAACATGATCAAGAAGAACCACAACATCTAATCCACATGATCATTAGAGGAGTTAATGTCCCCCAACGTCTATATTCAAGCGCACCAAAGTACGATCACAAGAGAAAAATGGGTTCGGAGCTACAACCCTGATGACGTCCTGTTGTTCTAAAGACAAAGAAGCAGAAAACATATTCCAACCTCACAAAGACGCCCTGGTAATCTCTATTCTTTTAAATAAAATTTAAATTAAACGTATATTAGTGGATCCAGGTAGCTCGGCAAACATAATCAGATCGAGGGTCGTGGAACAACTTGGCATGCAAGATTAGATTGTACCCGCATCCTGGGTGTTGAATGGATTCAACATGTAAAGAGAACAACAAAGGGAGAGATGATCTTGCCAGTAAATGTAGTCGAGACCATACAAGACACCAGGTTCCATGTCATCGAAGGTGACATGAGGTATAACATGCTCCTCGAGAGACCGCGGATACACAATATGAGGGCAGTGCCTTTGACTCTCCACCAAATGAATGAAATTCCCGATAGAGGAAGGACTGAAAACATCTACGGAGAATAGCATACTTCTTTGCTTGGGCATGCTCGTCCTTGGTTATCAAGAAAACACATCGAGACATAGGCTCCCATCGGCCCGGTGTCGACACAGGTTTCTCAATTTTGAAATCAGACGTTATTTCACATGGCAGAAGGATGCACTCCTCAATACGAGAGGGCACTACTGGTTTTCTCTTAGTTGGCCGAGAAGATGAAGAACCATTTTTCTTTCTTGGGAACCGGTTTAGAGGTTTTAGCCATCACGACATGAAAATTCAAAGAAAATGGAAAGTGTTGATAGTAAGATAGAAGAGAAGGAGGAATTTAGAGAAATTTAAAAAGCTAATAAAACTTTGAGAATAATATAAGAATAAAGTTTGCAAGGTTATGACGTTTGTCCATTTATAGAGGTCACTTAAATGTATGTAATCCAAAAGGCCACTGTCAGCCGCCTCCAATCAATGACTTTGGAAACCGCACGAAAAACAACATTTTTAGTAACTTCAAATGCTGACATCACGAGATTGGCATCAGAATCGAGGCGTCGAAGATCAATTAATTTTTTATCAATCTATTTCGAGTTCAAGCGAAGTGTTCACTCTATTACTAAGCCCAAGGGCTACCCAAGTTTGGGGAAATTTCTCACTTAGGGGCTACAACAAAGCCTAAGGGCTAACTTTATATCAAGATTCGAGCAAGTAGTCGCTTGACTACTAAGCCCGAAGGCTACCCAAGTTCGAAGGAAGTTCTCACTCGGTGATCGTCTACGGAGACTAAGGGCTAACTTTATTTCGAATTTGAGACCTTGCTCTCATTTAACACGGACTCAAGAATCTCGATGTTCTGAGTTCACATTGAATCAATTTAAGCTTAGCTCGAGGATTAACGAAAGACTTAAGGGATATTATGTTGGTTGATTAAAAACCTAAGGGTTTATTACGTCCTGAGTCAGGTGTTTGGACGAGTCGTTAAAGTTATACAATCAGACAGAACATAATTCAATAAGAGCCAAAAGGAAGACAAAGGTATACTTTTATATTTCCGAGAGATGGTTACAAAATATAACTACAACGCCCACAAAGGGTACTTACACAAAAAGAAAAGCCAAAAACCTCATCTACTTTCAAGGCCACGTTTTCGAGAGCCTCCTTCCCAAGGACCCCGTTTTTACCGTTGGGAATATCTTTGACCCGAAGAGATTTGAGGCGGAAAGTCTTCGATAAATGTAACTATATTTCCAGCAGCGGAGATTGAACGTTCTGTTGAAATTTTGGACCATAATACATTAAAAAAAGAACAGTAAAAGAAAAAGACCAGAAGGGAAGACCAGAAGATGTAGCTTTTCCTTATATAATAAGAAAAATCAAAACGGTTGCAAGGTGCACGAGCAATGATCCAAGAATGTTTATCCTTAGGACATTGTTCCGAAGTGGGATAAAAAAGCTAGTAGATGATAATGCCACCTCATTCCATGGAGAGAAAAAGGAATGAAGTGTTATATGAGGTTGAAGTTAAGAGAGATGAGTAGTAGTGTAAAGTTTGCATATTTTCTTATGCGAGAAGGATTCGACGCCCTTCTCACGTTGTTTCGAATCAAAGCTTTGAAAAGGGAAACCTTGGTATAACTGGTAAAGTTTCTGCCATATGACCATGTATTTGCAGGTTCGAAGCATGGAAATATATGAGTAAAAAAGAAGCAAAGAAGTGAGAAGACCAAAAGAAGATAAAGATTAAAAAATCACGGTTCTTTGTTCAACAAGATAGCCTCCTAAATATAGAATGGCGGTGACGGATCGACGGCGAAGTGGCCAACTAACATTGACACGCATTTGAAGTTTTGGGGAAAAGCGCCGATGTGAATTCCCGGTCATTTCAAGCACCTACTCACTTGCGTGACATCATCATGAGAAGCTCGGGGAAGTCGAGGTGCAAATCATTTCTTATTATCTTATTTTAAGAAATGCGGGGACTATCTGTATACGGTCGAAGTCACTCGCCCCAGGTATAGAAGCTTGAGGTTCTGCCCTAGGTCCGAGTCCGAGAGATGTCAAGTTCGAAACTAGTGGACCAGGCTCTAGCTCGAAGATAGAGCGTAATGTCCGGAGGTAGGAGTTCAATGAATACCGAGGCCAAGTATGTTCGACCTCGAATCGGGTCGTTATGGATTTGTACTAGAGCAAGCTAGATTCCTGCCACGCCTCTGAGATCATGGCGCAAATTTTAAAATAAAATCGTACATTTTGTACTAGGCAGTGACAACTGCAACAAGAATATTCCCTACTGTAAATAGAAATATTCCTTATTAGGGTTCCTCTATTATAAAAAGAGAGCCCCAATCATTTGTAAGACTATCTTTTTACTGAGAAAGAATATACTATCTACATTTTTCATCTGATGTTCATCAACATTGTCCTTGAGCTTTATTGTTATATTTTACTTCTCTTACTTTACTGCTCTTAGCCATCTCAAGGTCACCGTCTCGAGATCATCACTATCAAGTATTATTGGTTTGATTCGCTTGTCCTTATTTTATTCATACTTCATACTTCTTGATTACTAATTAGCACTGAACTAAATCACATATCTATATATTATTAAAAGGAGAGGATAAAACCCTCTCCTTAAGCCAAGTGGCAACATAACAAAAGCCACATGACATAATTAGTTACTAATTAGTTTTTTAGTTAATAATTAGTTATTAGTTATTACATTTGAATTTAAATATCTATAAAAATGAAAATATATATATATATATATATATATATATATATATATATATATATATATATATATATATATATATATATATATATATATTGGTTACTTTATTTTAATTAATAAATATAGATATCTCATAATTAGTTATAATAAAAATATCAAAAATATAAATATACAGAAATAACTACACATTCAAATTGGGTGGGAGTAATTTCAAGTTGGAATTTTAAAATTATTTAAAAAAATAAAATAAAAAAAATAAAAATAAAATTAACTATAATAAAAAATGAAAAAAGAAGAAGATAAACTACCCATTTAAATCGGTGAGTAGTTTCAAGTTGGAGTTTTAAAATAAAAAAATAAAATAAAAAATAAAAATTGCCATTTTAAATTGGGGAGTAGTTTCATGTTGGAGTTTATAATTGTTTTAAAATATAAAAAAACAAAAATAAAGCAACAAAAATTTTTTTGATTCAAAATTGTGTAGTAGTTTCTTACTAATATTCTATATTCTATATATTTTCTATATATTATTAAAACGAGAGAATAAAGCCCTCTCCTTATGCCAAGTGGTAGCCTAGAAAAAACCTTATGGAATAATTAGTTAATAACAACGAAATTATCTATTGAAAATTAAGAAAGAAATTAACTACCTAAATTAACTACTAAAACATGGGGGAGAGTTGGTTTAGGTTAGTTAATTTTTTTATTTCATTTTTTAAAATCATTTTCTTTTTTTTTTGAAATAAAAACTATATCTATTCATTAAAATTCAAACAATATTATTGAGAAAAATATAATAAAATTTAAAATAAAAAATAAATATTTTCAAGAGTAATAAAATATATATCTCGTATTTATATTATAAAAAAATAGCAGACAAAAATATTAAACAAGTAATATGCTAATAATCTATCTATATATTATTAAAAGTCAAAGAAAAAGGCACCATATTAATACAAGTGGTAGCCTAGATAAAAGCCATATGACATAATTAGTTAATAACAAAAAAATTATTTATTGAAAATTAACAAAGAAATTAACTACTAAAATATCGGTGAGGGTTGGGTATATCGTATTGACAAATAAAATGACAATTGAAATTTATTAAAGCAATACGGTCTAATAGTATCAAACAAGAATAATTATAATTTAATTTTTTTTCTTTTTAATATTAACCGCACATGGCACGAGTTCAATTACTAGTCTTTAATTAAAATCACAAATCAAATTATCTGTTACTCGTATTAACAATATCTTTATGCCTTTTTAGTCCAACGCCATAATCTATCTAATAGTTTCAACTACGTTTGTTAAAGCAGTTGTCTTAGCGGACAAAGAATTAATAAATTTTGTTAAAAATATTTTGGCATGTAGCAGTAGGAGTAACTTGGCTAGACTTTGAAAACCTTAGTGTCATTAATGCAGTCCTTCATTCTGTATTCCAAAGAAATAAAATAAAAGATAGGGTCCTTAAAATAAAATAAAAATAAATGAAATGATGGACTCATTTATCATTAAAAGAATATGAGCTTAAAACTTAAAAGCCTGCGCGTTAGGTTCGCGTACGAGTTGTGTAACTTATTTTACCTGTCAAAACGAGTCCGTGTAAACAAAATGATAAAGACGAATAACTCCAAAAAAGACATGTAAGTAAATAAAAGTTAGTACAGTTTAGTCCTTTTACCTTTTTTGTTTAACAAATAACGCTCAAATTTTGTAGACTTATGCGATAACTCCGTCAATTATTAAGATTATATGAAAATCAATTATTTTAGTGTATAACCACGTGAATAATAATAATAATAATAATAATAATAATAATAATAATAATAATAATAATTCCACTTCGGATTGCTTAATTGGATTTTATTTTATTAAAGATAAGCATCAAATACTCCTCTTTCATATAAAGTATTTCAGTTTTGAGTAGTAAACAGTTTTAATCTTTAAGAAAAGAAGTGTTCCTCCTCTGAGCTAGTGCAAAGAAAAATAAATAAAATAATAATATTAATTATATCGAAATGAAAAAGATGAAAAAGAGATCACAGGGTAGTGATGATTAGAGTAAGGTAAGGGTGACAAAATCATGAGTTATAAAAATGACGGAGGAGGGGGAATTGTTAGGACCCGGTGGCACTAAACACTTCTTCACAGCGGGAAAAATAAATGATCAACGAAAAATAAATGACACAAAGAATTTAACGTGGTTCACCTAAAACGTTTAGGCTACGTCCACAAACCCGACACCAACTTCCACTAAAACTTTTAGTAGGCTTACAAAGAGAGACTTCTCCAATAGTTTGGAGGTACAACAATTTCCCGAGCTCTACCCAAAATAGTGTCGCACACAAAAGTGTTTCCCGAAAATACCCGACTAGTATTTTACTCACTATTTTGTCACTCCCCCTTTAGAAAAACTTCCTAAAGAAAACAAACTCTCTCTTTCTCTCTAACTCTTATACTTGAGTTATTGAATGTTTTTGGTGTGTTTAAAACAATGAGATGAAGGGGGTATTTATAGTTTTGAGATAGGGACCAAAAGTGCAAATCTCACCTATCAAGAAGGATCAATTTGCAATATTCCCATCTCACCTACCATTTATTGATGTCATTGCTTACATCAATAAGCAAATTGGAGGAAGCTTCTAACAATTCTCCCCCTTCCGACTATTTGGAGAGTTTCCTATCCCTGCAGCTTCTCTGCAGAACTCAAATTTACCCTTTGGTACAGTTTTGGTCAACATGTCTGATCCGTTTTCATCTGTATGGATCTTTTCTAGCCGCAACATCTTCTTCTCTAACACATCCCCGATCCAATTATATCTAACATCAATATGCTTGGATCTGGAATGGAATGAGGCATTCTTCACAAGGTGGATAGCACTTTGACTATCACAAAATAGCTGATAACCGTCTTGCGAAAATCCAAGTTCAGTTAAGAACTTCTTCATCCACAGTATTTCTTTGCAAGCTTCCGTTGCTGCAATGAATTCAGCTTCAGTAGTTGATAGTGCAACACATTTTTGCAACTTTGATTGCCATGACACAGCTCCCCTGAAAAGTTAATCAAGTATCCTGAAGTTGATTTTCTAGAATCAACATCTCCGGCCATATCTGCATCAGTATAGCCAACCAACACAGGGTTGTCTTCTCCAAAACACAAGCATAGTTTGGAGGTTCCTCGAAGATACTTGAGAATCCACTTAACAGCATCCCAATGTTCCTTTCCTGGATTAGAAAGAAATCTACTTACCACTCCTACAGCGTGAGCAATATCTGGCCGTGTACAAACCATGGCATACATCAAACTTCCTACTGCTGAAGTATATGGAATCCGCTCCATCTTTCTTCTCTCATCATCTGTTGACGGGCTTTGCTCGGTGCTCAATCTAAAGTGGTTATCAAGAGGACAGCTAACTGCTTTAGTTTTCTCCATGTTGAACCGTTGAAGTACCTTCTCGATGTACTTCTCCTGAGACAACCATAACTTCTTGGCTTCTCGGTCTCGCATAATCCTCATCCCAAGGATCCGTTTTGCTGGCCCCAAGTCTTTCATGGCGAAGAACTTGCTTAGCTGCTCTTTCAAGCTATTAATTCTGGAAACATTCCGGCCAACAATCAACATATCATCCACATAGAGCAATAGGATGATAAAATCATCGTCAGAAAACTTCTGAACGAACACACAATGGTCTGAAGTTGTCTTCTTGTAGCCGTGTTGCCCCATCACCGACTCGAACTTTTTGTACCACTGCCTTGGTGCCTGTTTTAAGCCATAGAGGCTTTTCCTCAATTTACAAACAGAGTCCTCTTTCCCCTTTTACTGGAAACCGTCTGGTTGCTCTATGTATATCTCCTCTTCCAAATCACCGTGTAGAAAGGCGGTTTTTACATCCATCTGCTCAACCTCCAGGTTGAGTCTTGCTGCTAATCCCAGCACCGTGCGTATTGAGGT
>JASVEL010001734.1:0-80736 GCA_032618575.1 Nicotiana noctiflora
GCTACTTGCGCACCTACTGCGCTTGTGCTGAGCGAGGCAGAAGCTCGTATGGAAGCGACTCGGCCACGTTGTGTGCCGGGGAATTTGTTGGGTATCGTACGACGGAGCGTGTCTTCCGTCGGTTTGGTCGTCGTCGGCGAGTGCGGGAAGTGATCCTCGCGGGACCTACTCGTTATCGGCGTGACGAGCCGTCGCGACACGGCCGGGATTACGCAGGCGTGGGCTGGCGTGACCGAGTAGTCCGTTGGGAGGGCGAGCTCAGGCGCGTCCCGCCGCCGCTCGACACCGTACCGGGAGGCTGGTATTGCGATTATGAGGCACTGGTACGGACGTCACACCGAAGTATGTCGGGAACCCCGTCCACATGCTTGACGGCCGGTACAGACCCGTATGCCGGACGACACGAGTAACTGGTATGTTATTTTGACTTATTAATATCATATAATTATGGCATAGAGTAATTTACTTACTAATTGACTTATTTCACAGGTTAGTTGGTTTCACCGGGTCTACCAGGCTAGTGTCGATACCCAGCAGTCTGAAGACAACCCTGGACTGGTTGACTTTGCACAGATGGTTGCCCAGATGTGTCGTATGGGACTGGAAGAGGCGAGGGAGGGCAATAGGTTAGATGATGAGCCCGATTATATGGATGCAGACGCGTACCAGAGGGGTAGGCCAGTCTCCCGTGCAGGGGCTAGGGCTCGCAGGGGACGACGACGACGTGCACGGCGAGGGGGTGTTGAGGAGCCGGTCGACCCACCTGCAGGGTTTGGAGCTGGGGGGTTTGGAGATGAGCAGGAGGGTTATGTGCCTCATCCAGCTGACCCTTCCAGCAGCATGCAGCGGGATTTTATGACCTATCCAGCTGACCCTTCCAGCAGCATGCAGCGGGGTTTTATGACGCATCCAGGTGACCCTTCCAGCAGCATGCCCTCATACGACCCTGGCAGCAGTATGCCCTCATACGACTTTCAGTTGTCATTGCCAGCGACACAGATGACCCCATCCGGACCATTGCAGATTATGGGTACCTTTGACGGGGATGTACACGAGTACTTCGCTGGCACATCTACTGCAGCTGAGCATCGGCCGACCCGTGACGTGGATGGCGGTCGTAGGTTGAGTTATACATCGTCCCCTGCATTTGATGCGGTATGTTTGTATTACTTTTGTTTTTCAATTCTACATTATTTTACTTTCGATGCAATAAATTCATTACATCTGTTTTTATGCAATCTTCATCTCAGACCATGTTTGACCATACTACATGCGATGATGAGCTGACCATCGATGAATATACGCAGGACCTCGACGAGACCATTGTGAGAGAAATAATTTGTTAACCATAATAATTTAAATATCTCTCTTATTTTATCTAACATTACTTATTTTTTATAGGTTGGTGCCGGCCCAACGGCCTATTCCTCCGACCCTGCAAGTTGTCCTGTAGATGCCGCTGCACATCCTCCCATAAAGAGGCGGCTTGACGATGATGATCCAGATAGTGTGCCAGACCGACAGGGGATGCGGCTTAGGCCAGCAGCAAATTTGAGGCACAAAGCATGCGGCACTCATTGATTTCATTATGTATATACACTTGTGTAAATAATATTTATTCTGAATAAATAAATATTTTTTGATTTCATTAATGTATACATACAAACATAGCATTAATAGTAGAAACAACACTTCCAATTCAAATATAACTAAAGCAATAAATAGAACAATGAGCCAAATATCTATAAACAACACTTCCAATTCAAATATAACTAAAGCAATAAATAGAACAATGAGCCAAATATCTATATATAAAATAGAACACAAACATAACATTCCAATAAAACTTACAACATAATATTCCCTTAAAACTTAAAATTGTTCAATACAAACACAAACATACTATTACAGTTAAAATGAAATGACACTTAAACGAGAGTAAAATCAAGTAGACGTTCTATGAGCTTCCATTTATTCTGCGTTCTAGCCATTTAAATTGTTCTAGCAGTCGTTCTTGTTCGTCTTCTAACTCTTTTACTCTCGCCTTAAGCTCCGCAATTTCCTGTTTATTTTTTTGGTTTTCTCCCATAGCTGATGCCAATTTCCATTCTGCTCTTAGTTTTTTGTTTTTTTCTTCCCTCACTTCGTCCCTGAGTTGTATCCTTCTTATATTGCTATTGTAGCTGCTTTCTGCTTGCGCTAACCACATATTATGCAGATTAAGCATTCGTTCTCTGTAGTTTGCTTGGAGACACCGTTCCTCAGCCCATTCATTGAACTCACACATTGGCTCATTCGGATTTTTGTAGCAATCCATCTGGTTCATGCACATGCAGTAGTGGCGTCTAACATCATCACCTTCCCAACATGTTTGTTGCACACATTTTTTTCCACAGTAACACACTGGTGTTCCATATTGAGCCATTTAAAATATTGCACAGTAACACACTTTGAAAATATGAAACGTTCGCAAGAAATATTTGCGCTTTGTAAGATTTTAAGCACGTGTAATGACGGTAATGAGCCCCGTATTTATAGGCAACATAAACATAAATCGTTATATAATACTACGATTTGCATTTCGTAGTATTAAACTACGAATTACAAAAAAATGCAGCTTTTTCGTAAGAAGTGACAACTTTTTGTAAAGTACGAATTACAAAAAAATGCAGCTTTTTCGTAAAAAGTGACAACTTTACATTTCGTAGTATTGAACTACGAATTACATTTCGTAGTATTGAACTACGAATTACATTTCGTAGTATTGAACTACGAATTACATTTCGTAGTATTGAACTACGAATTACTAGGACACTAAAAATCACATAATTTTAAGGTTTTTTCAAATAAAAGGACAAATTTATATTTGTAGTATTGATCTACGAATTACATGGACGAAATGACATAGATATGACTATTCACATGCTTTTCATAACTTCACTTTTCGTATTATTATACACTATTTAAAAGTGCACAACATCACATTAAGAAAATTACAACAACATACGTAATTTGAAGAATAATTTTATTTCAAATGCACAAAAAGTACTACATACATATATTACAACTAATAATACAAAAATAAGGAACTAATGTTATGGTTGATAGTTGGGTACATTGGACGAACTTGCACTTGAAGGACATTTACGGCGGTCATGTCCAGTTTGGGAGCATATGCTACATTTACGTGCATAAACAGACTCACCAACATCCATTTGGTTTGGTATACGTGTTCTCTTTTGTACTCTCAACTTGCGCAAGTACTCCTTGTTACATACCAACTTAAAAGGTTCCGTCGGCCAATAATGCTCAGCACTTAAAGGATGTAACTTCCCACTATACGTGTCTACGTATGCTGCAACACTGTAGTGCCTATCAATGTAGTTTGTTGCCCCATAGCCAACTTGTTGAAAGCACTTCAATGCATGTGGGCACGGCATGTGGTAGATGGTCCATTTCCCACACGAACATAACCTTCTACTTTCATTCACCGTGTGTACATTATTCCCACGGTGTGCACGATTACCTGTCTTAACTTCGAAAACACCTTGTTCATTGTCGTATTGAAGATAAGAATGCCACTGTGCTCGCTTCCTGTACTTTTCGAATCTTTCCATGGGTTTTGGCATAAATTAAACACCTCTATCCAACAATGACGATGCAGTTGCATGCCTTTCAACAAATCTCTCTGCACTCTGTTTGAAAGTCATGCGGACCATGGCAGTGACAGGCAGTCCACGGGCAGATTTCAACAAGCCATTAAATGACTCCAACACATTCGTGGTGAGGGCTCCCCATCGTATGCCACCATCAGCATGCAATGTCCACATTTGAGGGTCATGTTGCATCAACCAACTATAGGCTCGTGGTTCCAACTGCCGGATTGCTTCCATGCACTTATTGAATTTACATAGCTGGTGCTCAGTTGTAGCCATCCACATTAAGTCATGCAACGCCTTGTCAGGAAATCTCTTTTGAAAATTGGCCTTTAGGTGCCTAACACAGTAACGGTGGTATGCATGCGGTGCCTGCCATTCAGGCAAGTGACGTACAGAACTTAAAATACCACCATGCCGATCAGAAATTAGACAAATACATGAACGCTGTTTCACAACGTGTTGCTTCAAGTGGTTCAAGAATTGCGTCCACGTCTCTTCACTTTCGTTCGCACAAATGGCAAAAGCAAGTGGAAATATTTGGCCATTGGCATCTATAGCAACTGCAATCAAAAGCTTAATATCATACTTTCCATAGACATGAGTACCATGAAAATTACAGGACGACAATGCACAAAACCATCTATTGTTGGTTTAAATGACCAAAATAGATAATTGAATATAAATTCCGGTCTGCCCGGACTTCGCTCGCGCCTCCATTCAACAATAGTATCGGGGTTAAATTGTTGCAGTGCAGCCATGTACCTGGGCAGATTTGAAAAGGACTTATCCCAGTCGCCATAAATTAGTTCAAAGGCACGTTTGCGACCGAGATATGCCTTTCTTTTGGTTATAGTACAACCATACTCCTGGTGGACAGCTGTAATACACTCTTTAATCTTGAATCTAATGGACACTTCCAAAAATGGAACCAAGACAAGGGAAATCAAGTCAACATCCAGGTTGAAGTGGTTCTCGTTGAATGTGTCCATTTCACATCTATGCTCGCTAATAAATTTACCAACTTTTCACAAACCTGATTTTTTCTTTGCGGCACGCAGTATCCAATGACAACCCAAAAACCACCTACGGCATATAGCCATGTATTTATCCGTAGTTGACTCACTTACCGTCATCTCAAGGCACTCTCTTACGCTATAGATTTTTACATCCCTGATTAGGCGAGCTTTAAATACATGCCCTTTTGTAACAACACCTGGTCTACATTCATCCCACATCTTCGATCGTAATTCATCATAATCCCTTGTCAATGCATCAACATTAGGCATGGCAAGCAAATTATCCAGGTATGGAATATTTCTCTCATGAAAAGGCACGTGGGATTCATACACTCTTCGTCTAACCGCGGGGGGGAGGAGGAACATGCTCCCTAGTCAAATCAGGCTCCACATTCACTTCCTCCTCCTCATCGTCGTCCTCCACATCATCACCCTCCTCACGGAAGGGTGTCTCATCACCAGACTCATCCGCATTGTTATCGTAATCACTATCATCCTCCTGACTCTGCGCATCTGCTAAGTCACGAGTAAAAACATCGTGTACGGGCAACTTTGTTAGTCCAGGAGCTTCTAGAAGCTCGTTTTCACTGCATATAACCAACAAAAATTTAAGTATCCTAATCGTATTGTCTTGAAATTTAAATGTACATATCACTACATCACTATACTTACAACTCGTATTGTCTTGAAGTCTCATGCTGGCTTTCTTGAGGTTGCTGATAACTACGAGAGGGACCACCGTGCTCCAATACTGCAGATTTTTGCAAATTCCAACTAGGGACGTGGTCATAATTTGTCAAATTCAATTCCGGACGATACACCCTATGAAAATTAGAACTATAAATACAAATCCAAATAAAACATAAAGAAAAAGATTTCACTAAATTTAAGTTTACCGGTCGTCTTCTTCATTATACGAAGTAGTAACATTATTTTCTGGCTCCTCATTCGCCTGTGGTGACAAATTCAAATCAAGAGAACCTCTTCCATCTCCAACTTGTCTGCCTAATGCTCCTCCAAAATAACCATCCGATGAATGTGGGTTATCACTTATACGCACTCCCTCATTACTACTAAGGTCTTCAACCTTGACATACATTTCTAATAATTTTATTACAATGTATTCTCTATATTCGTCCGGAACTCGCAAAAAATCTCTAAGACTTTCATCATCGTCAATGTTAAACTCCGAATAATAAGCAAACCCATGCGGAGTCACTGAATAAGGAAATCTTCCGGTTACTTTAATGCTAACCGAACGCCTCCGCTCACTCATTTTTTACGTAACAACGATACCAAAGTATTGTATTGCATATTAAGCGGCAATTTAACATGACACTGTGGAGGAGAGCTATACCTCACTGAGTTATTATCCACAATAACCTCACCCCCCCAATACAATGAAACCCTCATTTTGGCAACTTGAGACATTATAAAAAATGGATTGATAAGGAGAAGAGAAAAACCGAATTTGTGTTGATATAGTTTTGATGAAGTTCAGTCGTCTATAAATAAGAAAATTTTGAGAATCAAATTCGCACTACAAAACTACGAATTATGATTTTTAATTAAAAAGTTGGCCCATTTGCAGCCTATTTCGCAGTATTGTACTGCGAAATAGCCTATTTCGCAGTACAATACTGCGAAATAGGCCACTTTTGAAAACACGGCCATTTTTTTAAAAATAAAAATAAAAAATGACATTTCGCAGTATAAAACTGCGAATTGCACTAACGACCGTTAGTGCAATTCGCAGTTTTATACTGCGAAATGTGTAATTGTGTATTTTTTTTTTGGTTTATTTTGGTATTTTTTATTTTTTTTAACATTATTTCGGTTCCGGGCTCCCAAGAAAAGCTAATCATTAACAAAGAAGATTCTTCTATCTTCTTTCCCTCGTATACGTCCCTCCCTTTTTAATTTCTTCCTTTATAATATTTTGCTTGGCATAACATATTAGTTGTTCTTTCCCTTCCAACTTGCTAAATTTATTATTTAATTTTGCTTATTCCCGTGTTCTCCCAAATGGAGATGAGCTTGTTTAATCCGGAAAAAATATCTCTCATTGCTGAAATAGTTTCTTAGGGCAGTGCCTAGCACTACTCAAGCCAATTGGTGTATTTACGCTCACAAATAATTTTATTACAGTATTATTATTATTATTATTATTATTATTATTATTATTATTATTATTATTATTATTATTATTATTATTCGGTATCATTTCCCAACATCGTCAATGTAAAAGAATATAAAGACTTGTGGGAATCTTCTATTCAGGAGATTAATAATTACATATCGTATGTTTTCACCTTATTAAGTCACTTAATTAAGTTAAATATAATTTTGTGTACATTTGATATAAGTTTTTATCCACTTAACGCTGTGATTCTTCCTTACAGATTGTCACGCCCGAATAATCCATGTTTTACTGAACCACAAGCCAAGTTACTCCTATTATATGCATTAGGCTGTTTTCACGGCAAGAACTTATAACTTCTTAATCATATAATAATTACTTTACCAATTACGTTAAGACTTCCCTTCTATTTGTACCCATGGCATGCTTGCCATAAAAAAAGCTCGAGTCACAACTTACTCTTTCCCTCAAAATATATCAGCACTTATTCATAAACTTTTGACAGAACATCTTTGACAGGAGTCCGGAACCGAAATAACAGTAAATTATACAAAAATACCGAAATAAACTAAAAAAAAAAATACCAAATTAGGCTTTTAAAATAAAAATAAAAAATACAAAAATAAGCAATTGTTAGTGCATTTCGCAGTTTTATACTGCGATTTTTTTTTTTTGTAATTCGCAGTATAATACTGCGAATTACTGTTCAATTTTTTTTTATTTTTTTATTTTTTTTAAATTATTATTGCATGTTATGAAAAAAAATTAGCAAATTTTATCGTTTTCACAATTAACAAATTTTATTTTTGTTGTATTATTGGTTGCTAATGTTTGAGTTTATTTTCATTTGCAAAATCTTGTACTTTTATCATAATTAAAATATGTCGAAATCTGAGTTATTTTTTTTAAAAATTATCTAATAAATTATTGCTAGGAAAATTGTTTATCTTCTCAAGTATTTTGATGCAAAACTACTTGTAACTCATAATCTTATTAATGCCGCTTATGTTGCTTTAAATTAATACTAGTCATTAGCGAAATATCGTTTGCCTTTTTTACCCTTTAAAATAGAATTCACACTAGACAAATTAGTCATTTAGTTATTTTCCTAATATTTAGCAATATCCATTTAATTATTTCCTAATATTTATAAATAGTTATTTAACTATTTTTGTAAATTTTTTAATCATTTTTAAAAAGTCTTTATTTATATGAGAGTTGATTATAGCCATACAAGAAAATAAAAATATTACATATGTGGGAAGAATAAATTCTAATTTTGATCAACATGAATTTTATATTCTAACTCCTTCCAATACAATATTAAAGTAATATTTTCATAATCAAACGATTGAAGAAATACTACCAGATGAAGAATCTGATATGCATGATTATGTGTTTAGATAAAAAGAAGAATTGTAGATTAATCATACTATAACGACTGAATTAATTTATTTTTACAAAAATAATTTATTATTTTCTATATGTTGCAAACAATAAATATGTAGTACTTATTAAAGCAATTGAATAATTTGCATTATGATGAGAAGAAGAAAAAATCTTTTGCAAGTTAATCAACCATAATTTTGTCTTTTTAGAATAAATTAAAAAATATAGAGTACACGCGCAACGCGCGTATACAAAGACTAGTTATGATAAAAGTACAAGATTTTGCGAATGAAAATAAACTCAAACATTAGCAACCAATAACACAACAAAAATAAAATTTGTTAATTGTGAAAACGATAAAATTTGCTAAATTTTTTTTCATAACATGCAATAATAATGCGAAATTAAAAAAAAAAAAAAATTGAACAGTAATTCGCAGTATTATACTGCGACAGTATAAAACTGCGAAATGCACTAACGGCCGTTAGTGCATTTCGCAGTTTTATACTGCGAAATGCCTAATTTGGTATTTTTTTTTTTAGTTTATTTCGATATTTTTTGTATAATTTACTGTTATTTCGGTTCCGGACTCTCTTTGACAGTCATATTGGCCGAAGATTCGAATTAGGAATAGTAGTTTTGATATTGAAGAATTTGGTAGCGGGTGAAATCAGGTTTTCAAATTAGTCCTTTATTTAACTGTTTTTTATTTTACTGTTTTTTATTAACTGTTTTTCACCTTCTTTTCTTGACGAACAATAGGGTCTTCAAGCCCATGTCTATGCCCAAGACCTTTTGTAGTTGAAGCCCAATCTTTTTTATCATTACAATTTAGGAAAAAATGGCATCGTATAGCCGCTCTTAAAATAATAGTAGAAAATATATATATTTGTGGTATATATACATTTTATGTGTTATACACAAGGCGGCCATGCAGCTTCACCTCAATGTATGCGGGTGGAGGTGTAACCATAATACCCTAACTCTATACAAAGCGACCTTGTCGCCTCACCCCCAATGTATGTGTAGCAGTGTTCATAAAAATCCAAAAAATCAAACCAAAACCGAACCAAATTTACCAATAAATTTGGTTTGGTTTTGGTTTTAATCAAAATATAACCGAAAAAACCCGAACCAAAATTACTATAAAAATAGCTATTTAAATTTATTAGTGCACATACACAATATATATAAAATTTTAAAAATTTTATGATACATATTTAGTCATTTGTATTTATAGTCTAGTTCTTTGCTATTATAATAATTTAATTCTTTGCCTTTACATTCTGGTTTAATTGGTAGTTTTTTTTTTTGCTAATTATTACAAGAATTTATTTCATGTTAAAAATTTTTGATTTTTAATTGAGTACTTAAATTATTCATCACTATTTAATTAAATTAACATCAAGATATCTTGGTAAATGATAGATTTATCAAAGAGAAATTGATTTGATAGTGTTATGTTGAAAATATAATCGCCGGACTATGCGTTTGGTAGTGTTTAAGAAAAAAGCCGATAAATAACTGGAAAAAAAAAACCAAAAAAACAGACAAAAACCGAATCGATAAAAAATAACTTAATTGGTTTGGTTTGGTCCTAATATTTTAAAAGTCTCAAAATTTTCTTATTCACGCAAACCCCCATCCCTCCTCCTCCTCCTCCTCCTCCTGTGTCCTTCCTCTTCTGCTTCCTCATTCTCCTCCTCTTTCTATGAGTCTCCTCGTTCACCGTCAACCCTACTTCCACCACCTCCTCCTTCTGCACCACTTCCACCACGTCCAAAAACTTCTGTTCAAATAACTAGCAAATATTTAAATATTTCATGATTGTTTTAACTAAACAAACTAAAAAAACAAAATAAACACTCTCCAACCAATTAATAGATATTAAAATATCTTTCCCAAAAAGTGAGCAAATTTGTCCTTCTACAATTTGAAAAGGTTTATATTTGGCCTCTATTATATAATACGAACAAAAAAGTCCCTACCGCTATTTAAAGGTCCAAAATAACCCTATGTTATGACACAAAATTTCACCTTGAGAATCATGATGGCACCTAGTCCTTAGGATTAAGTAAGCCTAACACACGATGAGTTATGCTAGATTTAAAGCATTTAACTATTAAACATGAACCAGTAAATAACATACATAGCTAAAAACAATCAATAGTTATACATTTCTCAATAATAGTAGTATAGAGTCATAAGTTCTTTTAAGAGTAGCTAAGATTATTAAATACATGTGCAATAACAATAAGTATCCTACATTATCTTGCCACATGCACAAACCCAACATATATATATAGCCTGCCTTGTCTCGCCTCATGAGAAATAACAATAACAATAATAGCACGGCAGAGTCTCAAGCAAACACCTCGATAATACTCGTAACAGGTCCATATATACCAAAAACACAACAGCGCAATATAACAACTCGCACTATATGTGTCCATATACCACAACATCTCTATAACAATAATACTGATACCATAACAATATATAGCCCATGGCTAAAACAAATGAGCACAAAATCAACAACAATAATATAAGAGTACGGAAAGTAAAACAACACAAGAATTACAACAACACAATAAAACGGGAAAAAAAACTCAACAATGGAAGAGATAATACATGATAACAACTTTAAGTATGAACAACTCAACAATGAAAGAGGTAACATGTAGTGAAAACTTCAAATAAGAATAACTCAACAATAAAGAGAGTACATGACAATAAAAGAGGTAACAATTTCAATTAAAGTATATAAGAGTAACCTTGATAATGGAAGATCTAACATGATATGACAACATCAATTAAGTGCATACAAAAACCCTAAGAGTCTAAACCAGTCAATTACATATAAGCTCGTGTAAGCACTCGCCACCTCATATGCGCGTCTTACACGTAATTCAAATAGTGCAATCAAACTAAATCCTACGGGGTTGTTTCCCCACACAAAGTAAGACAAGATACTTACCTCAAAAGCCCTCAATCGATACTCTAAAAATACTTTTCCACTAAAATTCACCTTCCCTCAGCTCAAATCTAACCAAAATCGACTTAATAATATCAACTAATGCAAGAGAAACCAATTCCAACAAATAAAGTTAAGATATTTACGCAATTCTCTGAAAGTCAAAAAAAGTCAACTCCAGGTTCGCTTGGTCAAAACTCGAGTCCAAGGGTAGATCTTGACTACTCATAACTCCACCGGTCCATATATGTATTTTGTTTTTAAATGCGAACTCAATTCGACTCTCAAATCTCAAAGTTTTATTTTTCTAAGCAGAGAGAAAATCTCCAAAAATTGCCTCTCAAATACCATGGATTAAAGGTTAAATCTCATTATAAATAATCATGCAATATAATTGCAAATTGATCAAAATCACTTACCTAATAGTTGTATGTGAAAATCCCTTCTCAAAATCGCATCCTACTAACTTTAGGATTCAAAATTATGATAAAATGATGCTAAGCCCTATTTTTAGCTCTTTTGTTCATGTGAAAAGGTCGTAAATGCTACCCTAGGTTCACAAATGTGAACCTTAGAGAATACGAATAGTCCATCACAAATACAGTGCATGATGAACCTAGGAAAAGTCGCAAATGTGGCCTAGACTTTCGCATCAGGTCCTTTGCAAAAGCGATCATGTGATCGCAAATGTGATAAATGTCACGCCCCATAATTCGAGGAGCGCGACCGGCGCTCAACCAAGTAAACCCGACCGAGCAAGCATGTTAGGTCTCATTCTACCCAAACTAATTCATGAATAAATAGGAGATGGACTCCATTAATCAAATTCTACAAACATAAAATTAACGATTTGCATTTCATTTTCATTAGCAACTTCATCCACCACCTCAAAGGTATTACAGGTTTTATATATCATTGCCAAATATTAATATTTTTATTTTTATTTCTAATATCCGACAGTACCCACAACCTGTCTACGGAGTCTCTAAATATAACTGAAGAATAATGTGGGCGTGCCGGCAATAAGGCTGCGACTATACCTCTAAATACAAAAGTACATGATAAACAATCGTACAGGGCCCCGAAATGAAGTGGGGCTCACCATCTCAACTGAAAGGAAGATGCGTCACTGGTTGCGATCAACACTGCCCGCTATGTAACCGCCTACAATCATAATACGAATGTAGCACCCCCGGCAGAAGGAATGTTAGTTCCATTGAATAGCACTAGTATGTATAACTAAACACCATATAATTAGAAAGAACTATCAAACAAGAATAAAGAAATCACAAATAAACTCAAACACTTTAAATGATCACAACATTGTCAAATAAAAGGGATCACATAGCTTTCACATAAATCTCTATACATGTGTTTCATAGCCCGTCCAATGAGTTCACATATCAAATTATACACCTATGCGTTTCATTTCCCGTCCATAGGGTTCACACATCGCATTATATTATACACCTATGCGTTTCATAGCCCGTCCATAGGTCCCACATATTATATCATACACCTATGCGTTTCATAACCCGTCCATAGGGTTCTCACACCGTATTATATTATACACCTATGCATTTTATAGCCCGTCCATAGGTCCCTCATATTATATTACACACCTATGTATTTCATATCCCGTCCATAGGTTCCTACAACTTATATTATACACTTATGTGTTTCATAGCCCGTCCATAGGTTTCACATTTTATATTATACCCCTATGCGTTTCATAGCCCGTCCATAGGGTCAACATGTTATTTAATCGACACATGGGGCCACAATCATTAGTACATACTTGGCTAGGCTATATTTTATAACTCAATTTCAACGACAAGCCATTTAATTAAAGATGTCAAATACACATGAGAGGAACAATGAATCCTCGGCATATACAATATCTCATAAATGATACACCTCAAGTTTATTGACAATGGAAACTTAAACGCAACGGATTCTTCCAAATCAATAGAAGGGATACCCCAGCTTGTAATAAAAACATACATCGAAGGCATAAGCAAATAATTACACCAAGAAGAACCTATTAAACACATTGAGATACATCTTTCACATATGTTCTTGCAACACCCCAAATCCTCTTAAATAATGAATACTACATAAATCAAATTCCGTACTTACAACATATGAATGGGCATCATAGGAGCTCAATTTCTAAGAAGAAATATTTTTAGCCAAAAATACATTTCTTGAACTTTCCTTTAATTATTACGATATTCCAGAAATTCTAGCAACTTCAATCTCTTAGATGAAGAACTTGTGATTGGGTTCTTTGATTCTTGAAGATTGATGCAAGATTTGGATGATTTAAATATTGGGTTCCTCCTTCTCTCTCTAAAATACTCTCACATCTCTCTAAAATTATTGAAAAAATGAACCCAAAATGAACCCGTAAGCCTATATATTGAAATGGGGTTGGGTTATAAAATTAAAAATTTAACCCTCCGATGTCAATTATGCTGTAGTAGAATGTACCGCAGAATGAACATACGAGCCGCAGAATGCACCGCCAAATCGATGCCCAAAAACAAGCTACATTGGTTCAATCTACAGTCAAAATTCAGACCGCAGAACAAAAATGCAGACCGCGAAATCAAAATGCGGACCGCATATCTGACATGACACAGGATCGCATTTTCCAATCGTTGGTAATTTGATCATAACTTTGTGTAGGAATGTCCAAAAGACGAACGGTTTGAAGTGTTGAAAACTAGACTCAATATTTCATTTGATATATTTACCATATAAAACTTTATATATAATTATATATTCTCATTTAAAGTGGAGCCTTGTGCAAATCCATTTGGAATATTGGGCTATTACAAAATTTTTCCCATTTGGCATACATTTAGGCTTCTATTTGGACCTCACATCACTTACCATAAGACTTATACTCATATTTACCAAGTCTAATTGATGCCCACCATGTTAATAGCATATAATAATTAGCCCGCGTGGTACCACAACATCCAAGATTACTTAGCGAAATTTTTCGGGACCTTATAATAAAGCGTGCCCAGTTCCCAAAATATTGATAACTTCAAATTGCAAGCGAATTCTTGAATATTCACTATTTGGCAATTCGCCTGATAACAAATGTGTATATTTAAGATTTGAGGTCAATACATCAAAAACTATTTTCTTATTATGTGATATGGATTCTATAACGATCTGACCGGTCATGTTAAGCTCTAGAATATCATTTGACGGTTTGAGACCTTGAGTATCTTCACTTCATATTAGTAACTTGTACGTGTGGTTGAAATTAAATTTCAGGAAGTTCAGAGTTCATTCGGATGTAAAAATTCTAACTTTAGAAGCTTTAAGTTGGAAGAATTGACTAAGGTTTAATTTTTGAGTGAATGACCTCAAAATCAGGATTTGAAGGTACAAATAGGTTCGTATGATATTTTTAGACTTGGCCATATGTTTGGGTTGAGTATCGGTGGTCATACGAACCTATTTCAGTATTTATTATAGAAAGTTGGCATTTTGGAAGTTTTAAAATTTCATAAGTTTGATTTAAAGTGGATTTTTATGTTGTCGATGTCGGTTTTGGATTTCGAGCTTTAGGTTCGTATCATATTTTATGACTTGCACGTAAATTTGGCATCATTACGTAATGTTTTGATATGATTCGGACGCGTTCATGTTTTGAGTGGTTTCAAAACAAACCTACTCGAACACGCTGAATCATATCAAAACATTTTGGAATAGTCTGAGCGGGTTTGTTTCTTGTTTTGGGATAGGTTGGTGTGATTAGACGGGGTCCCGAGGACCCGGGTGTGATTTTGAGTGGTTTCAGACTATTTTCCCCAGTTTTGCAACCGATGGTGCAAGTGTCAGGTGTTGTTCTTCACAAACGCGAAGGGTATCATGCATTCGCGAAGAAGAATTTTGGGCTGAGAGATTTTTGTTCTACGCAAATGTGACACAGGAGTCATGAACACGGAAGAGGACTGGAGCATGCCTATGCGAACGTGACATAGTAGTCGCGAACGCGGAGAAGGCAGGCCGTTGGGGGTCTGGAAGTGTTTAGCCTTTCCAAATACAGTTGTGTGACCGTGAACGCGAACGTAAAGAGGAATTTTGGGAAGTATTTTTAGCCTTCGCGAGCGCGAAGAAGAAAGGGCCTGGTCAAAATATTTTAAGTCGGGATTTTTGCTCATTTCTCTCTTGGTTTTGGCGATTTTTGGAGAGCTTCGAGGGAAGATTTTCATCGTCTATTACAAGATAAGTAATTGCCTCATATTGTAAGTTAATTGTATTCTTTAAGGATTTAATGTGGAAATTTATGGAAAATTGAGGGATTTTGAAGAAAACCTAGAATTCGATATTTTTAGATTTTGGTCACGAAATTGGACATGGAATTGAGATAAATAATATATTTGATTTTATAATGTTACGAGTAATGTTTATCGTTAAAAATTTTTGAAATCTGGGAACGTGGGTCCGAAGGTTGATTTTATTGACTTTTTGAGCAGAGTTGGAAATTGTTATGAATTAATTTATTATGAGTATTGGAGTTTATTTTATTGGTTTGCACATTGTTTGACTAATTTTGGAGCGACATGCATCGGATTGAGGTGTTAGAGTGGCGTTAGAGCCGGTTATGGAACTTTGGAGTGAGTTAAGTCTCATGTCTTACCCTGTGAGGGGAAAACTACCCCTATGTGATATATCTGTTATGTGTTATTTGTTACGGGGGCTACATACATATGAGGTAACGAGAGTCCGTACATATCTAAATTCATGATATGTCCGTGTAGACTTAGTTTCACGCCATGCTATAACTGTATTAACTAAGTTGTTCCTTGCCTATTAAATTCCTTTATTTGACGTTACAACTTGAGACAAGATTGTGTAGAGTGATAAACTGGATATTATACATATTTGACGAGCTTTATGATTAGGCACAGATTAATTGCGCTCCTCTTGCGGATTTCTCCCGCGCTATGCGTTTTCATCGAAAGGTTTTCCTTAAAAATTCAAAACTCACACATCTATTCATGAGTAAGGTCAAGGACCCGTTAAAACTTCTTATTCTAGTAGGATCATTTGTTCGCCTGGCAGGATTATGTACCGCATTCTCATGGGAGCGGATCGTTCGCCTCGGCAATATAATAGATGCATCTATGGTTCGTGTCGTTTGACCATCGGCAGTACACATAATATGATGAGATCGGCCCATTCACTGCAACATTTCTATAAAAACACTCTTGTGGATTGGGTCGTTCGCCTCGGTAGCGTTGTACATAATATCTGAGAAGAAATCAGCACATCCATGTATTTTTCCTGATTTGAGTTGTGATGACCTATCTGGTGAGGTCCATTCTATATATACTCTGGTTGAGGATGTAGCTAATTAGAGAAATCTTGGGTTTATTGTTGAGAGGAGGATTGTACCTCGTACTTATATTTGTTCATACTGTTTATCTGCTCAGTCCCACATTTATTTACTTCTTACTCTATATGTCTTATTGAATCACTAGTAAGTGTTGATATCGACCATTCGTTACTACTTCTCTAGTATTAGACTAAATACTTACTGGGTACGCATTAATTTATGTACTCATGCTACACTTGCTGCACTTATTATGCAGGTGTGTGTGTGTGTGTGTGTGTGTGTGTGTGTATATATATATATATATATATATATATATATATATATATATATATATATGTTTTTGGTGGTTCTCTGGGTGCAGAGGTCACTACAACATTTTTGGCCTTTAACCACACCTGAAAAGTGTGGCCTAAACTATCAACAAGTGTAGCCTTTAATCAAAGGCCACACTTTCCGACCTAAGGCAACCCTTTTTCAGGGGTGGCCTAAACTAGCGTAACCTTTGCCCTAAGGCAGCACTTTACAAGTGTGCTCTTAGAATTACCCTCTATGGCAACGCTTTTCGTGTACAATAGCAATACATTAATAGTGTTGTCTTAGTTACTCTTTAGGCCATACTTTTCTAGTGTAGTTCACGTTTAAAGCGTGGGTCTTGCTGCTATGTAGGCCACAAATTTACCAATCCCTATTGTCACACTTTTGAATTGCTTTGTAAAGATATATATATATATATATATATATATATATATATATATATATATATATATATATATATATATATATATATATATATATATATAATTTACATGAAATTTCCTATGCAATAATCATAATAAGTATGAAGATCTCAAGCATTCAATTAACTGGAAGGTAATAAAGGAAGAATTATTCAAATGCATATACTTCCAATTAACTACAAAAATGAATAAATCTTATGTGTAAGCAAATTGATTCAATGTACATGCTAACAATTAACTTTACAAAATCGGTCATAATTATTATAGTATTTAGGAATTACAAAAATTATAATTGTCTAAGGTCTTCATCATTAAACTCCAAGAGATCAAATTGCCTTCTAGCTACCATTTCCAATTTGCTCACCAGAATTTTCCTACAAACTCAAAATAAAATTAGTAATTAGATAGAAATTAATAACATGCATGTCCATCGCTTCCAAATTTGTCACCTGACTTGTTTGCAAGCGACCCTTTAATGTCCATCGCAGCTGCAGTTGGTAGGCCAATTGCCGTTGATAAGACCACACAAGTTAAGTCACATCCGAGCACAGCGAGAATGAAGGTGATCTTGGATCTACTGGATCAACATCCAGATAGGTAAGGCTGCAATACATTGATAGAAAAGATAAATAATTTCATATGATAATTCATATGTATTTTATCGGAAAAGGCATGCCTATTTAATTCATAACCATATGGGAAAAAAAAAACATGGCTTTGTATTACATGCTGAAATTAAATAGTAAGGTGTCACCATCCGTCTGTCACAGTTTTGCTCTCACGAGAAATGGATATTATGAAGTAGAAATTACCATGAGGAAGAACATCACAGTTTAGAAGGACTTTTCTTTCTTGGCACTCGGTCAGCTCACAAATGTGGATAGGACTCAATTGGCCTCCTAAGGACCTCCTGAAGAAAATAGAGTCACGCCTTACAACTACAACAAATTATGTGACGAGAATAAAAGCAAAAATAAACAGCAAAAAATGATTGAGTGTAAATAAATGAGGCCCCACAGCAAAATGGTAGCTTTAAAAGATATAAAGTACAATTGTAACACATGAATATTAGTGTCTTATATGAAACATAAGTTGAAAATCACATGTACCACATATTTGACAGGAAGATGTGCTCATTCCTGCAGTAATGATGCGGACATTCAGAAATTTTCTGGCATTTAATATCAACAGAAAATAATATATTTTTGCAGAAAATAGTTGACCATATTTTTATCAAATGAAAAGATCCACAAAGAAGTTGCAAAGAGAGATAGCAATGCAGAAAAGACCATAACAATCCCAAAACAATTTGGGAGCATTTGAGACAGACATGGTATGACTAAATTTTTTAAGAAAGTATCAGAACAATTGATTGACTACAAGGTAAATACAGAAATCTGAAGTGGGACAATAGATGTGTATCTTATTCGATCACTTGCTTTTGAACAACTAAATGCTCTGCTAGCTACGAGACAGGAGTCTGATTCTTGAATGAGTTAACAACTTATAAGTCAGCTCCACCAAAATGCGCAATTGGCATCATAACAGAAGCAGGAATTAAAGATTTTTCAAAAATTACAGAATTTAGAAAAAAAAAAGAAACATTACATTCCCAGCAGCTTTCTCAGCAGCTGCTCCTCCTGACGCTAGGGCTCGTTCTGCACACATATGAGCATGTGCTACATTCTCAACGTAAGTGAAATCATATATGTTGTTGCCATGACCAATAATAAATTGTATAAGAATTAGAGAATTAAAGCTAAAAGTCAACCAAATAGTGAAAATATGGTAGAATGCATCTATAATTTTCTACTCTTCAACTCCATTAAGTAGGTCAATTTGGCACAGAGAATGCCAATAATCATAAGTGACATGGAAGAGAATGTATAGATCACTTGTTAAGTTCCTCAAGATAGATCTAATCTATGCTATAAAAGCTTCCAACTACTACAACAGTAAATCTGACCTATTATATATGTCTAGTTTCGAATATAAAGGCTTGCATATAGCACGGATGTGATGAGACTAAAAAGACGCACGAGTAACCAAAATGTGGCTATAAAATCACCTCCGATTTTACTGTTTTGCAGCTGCAACTAATGAAGGACCGAGCAGCCTATCACCAGGGCTAAAAGACTGCTAGGTCTAATGCAGCATTACAGCAGCCCTTTGGTACCATTTGACTTGATAACAAATGCCTCTCCTTCAGCTTTGGTTGCAGAGTAAGAATCATTATGCTGAAAATTTTTGCCAGTACTCAGTAATAAGTTTATGGTTATGCGAGGATTTATTTTTCACTTGGATGGAGTATATAGTAGAAGAAGGCACTACCTTAGCAGGATATGGCAGTGATTCATCCCCATTTAGAATTCCATGAACTCCATCAAACACCACACTAGGAGAGATAGTGTAAATAAGTCTTTTTACATTCAGCTCAATGCAAGCATCAATTATATTCTGGGTTCCCTCACATATATTTATGTTAAAAAGAGATATACATAAAAACTTCATGTAAAGACAGACAATAAAAGTGCTTTAAGAAGTTGTGACAATTGAACTGATGTCGTAACTTCAGAAAGATCATTTTTCTTCTTAACATAGTTTTTAAAAGCTTTCCCATTACCTTGAAGATTAACTAAATAGTGGAGCTGGTGGTTGTTGATTGATGAATTTGGAGCTGCCATGTGGAAGACAACCTCAGTTCCTTCACAAGCAGCAAATATCTTAAGTGTGATGACCCGGCCCGTCATCATGTGAGTTATCACCTCGTTATCCCCGTTATCCCCGTTAAATGCTTGTTAATGTTTCAATATGCATGTTTGGCGAGTTTGAGTCAATTCGGGTTGAGTTTAGTTGGAAATGAGACAAAAAGTCTCTTAGAAGAAGGGATGGTTGTGAAAAGTCAACTGGACGTTGATTTGTGAGTTAGAAAGCTCGGAATCGAATTCTGATAATTCCGTCAGCTCTGAGAGGTCATTTGCGAGCTAGGAGAGTGATCAAAAGTGAATTTGGAGGTCCGGTGTAGTTTTAGGCTTGAATTGGCCAAAGATGAATTTCGGCGATATCCGATCGATAGTTGAAATTTTGATCCGGGAGTCGGAACGGAATTCCGACAGTTGCAGTAGTTCCGTTGTGTGATTTTGGATGTGCCTGCAAAATTTCAGGTCATTCGGACGTAGTTTGGTCGGGTTTTTGATCGAGTGTTAGTTTCGGAAGTTTTGAAGAAACTTAGGCTTGAATCCGTGCGTAATTGGTGATTTTGATGTTTAGGATGGTGTTTTTATGATTGGACCAAGTTTGAATCGTGTTATGGAGTATGTTGGTAGTTTTCATTGGAGTCCCGGGGGCTTCGGGATGAATTCGGGGGTCCAAACGGACCATTTTTGGCCTAAGACAACATCTAAATTGCTGTTGTGTCTGCAGAAGGAAATCCTTCATCGCGTTCGCGATGAAGGGCACGCATCCGCAAAGGTCAGCAAGGGTATGCATCGCGTTCGCGATGGTCTGGACGCAAACGCGTAGGGTCAGGATCGGAGGCTTCGCGTTCGCGTGGAGTTGGAACGCGTTCGCGTAGGTGAGGAAGGTTGGTCATCGCGTTCGCGTGAGTGGAGACACGAACGCGTAGAAGAAAAATCTGGCGGTTGGAAATTTGCGCTTCGCGAACATGTAACTGGGTGTCGCTTTCGCGATGGGAGGGCTGAGCAGAACATCGCATTCGCGTGAGGCGTGTCACGAACGCGTAGAGCAATCGACCTAGGCAGTGAATTAAAACCAGAAACATTTCATATACGGGTTCATTTGCAAAACCCTCCATTGTTGAGCTCTAGAGTGAGAAAGTGACGGGAAATAGCGGGGAGATCATTGGGATATTGTCGGAGGTAAGTTTTGTGGTTTAATTACACGCTTTTATCATGAAATCATGAATTATTTCTATGAAAATGGAGGATTAAATGTGGGTTTAAGCCATAGGCCTAAAATTGTAGAAAAATACCGATTTGAGCGGGCAAATGGAGTCCGAATTTGGTAAATTTGATATGCCTAGACTCGTATTGAGATGAGCGTTCCGAATATGTAACTTTTATAATTTTTCGAGAAGCGCACCAAAAGTCGGGTTTTGACAACTTTGTGGGTTTTGATAAAATTTGGGTTGTTTCGAATGAATTGCGTGAAATTAACATATATTGATGCATTCTCTATGATTTTGAGCGGATTTGGCATCCGAGGAGATTGAATTGCGATGCAAGCGCAAGGTGGATTGAAACTTCTACCGGTTCGAGGTGAGTGGTAGTAGTAAATAATGTACTGAGGGTTTGAAACCCCGTACTAGCACTTTACAGTGCTATGTTGAGTTGAGATGTGCGTCTTGTGACGGGCGTGGTGTCATTGTGATTGCGGACTTGGACTTGGTCCTTCCCGACTTATAGAATACTGTGTATTAGGACTATCGATGAGATTATAACTGTGCAATTGGGCTAATAGCCATGTTTGGGGCCTTGTGCCGATCTGTAGAGCATTAGGGGACCTGTAGAGCTAGGTGACCCTTATACCGTGTTGGAAACTTGCACTCAGCCGTAAAACTAGCTGGATAGCCTATTAAGAGCTAGTACTAGATGTGTACTATTAGAGATAGATTACTTAGGGTGGAAGTTCCCTGATTTAACTGAATGGGCCTGAAAGGCCAATCCTATACTAATTAAGACAGAATCGAGGACTCGTTAGGAGGTATTATATATATATATATATATATATATATATATTGGATCGGGCTGCACGCCGCAGCGGTATATATATTGGATCGGGCTGCACACCGCGGTAGTATACATGTTGGGTCGGACCGCACCCGCGGTATTATTGCGACTCGGGTCTGTAGAAGCCCCTCGGAGTACGAGTTTGCACACATTCTCGGTGAGCGCCGTTAAGCAATAAATATATATATATATATATATATATATATATATATATATATATATATATATATATATATATATATATATATATTGGATCGGACTGCACGCCGCAGTATCATAGCGCTTGGGCCTAGAGAGCCCTCCGAAGTCTGTACACACCCCCAGTGAGCATCGTCGACGTTAAATGGAGCGGGCTGCACGCCGCAGCGGTATATGTATTGGAGCGGGCTGCACGCCGCAGCATTATACTTATTCATATTCATATATATACTGAAATATTTATATGTTATAGACAGATGTATATGTCTCCATATATTGAGATGGCTGTATACTGTAGTGGTACGAGCGAGGATGTGGTTAGTGTGGGACCTAGATGAGATATATGTGGACTAGTGATCAGAGTACTCATTATAGTGATGACTAACCTGTGGGGGTTGCCTTAGAACTGTTTAGTGATAGTACAGGGTGTTCTTATTTTCAGTTGTTATTTATTATTATTATTACTCACTGAGTTGAAATATACTCACTCCACTCCTCTGCACTTTTTGTGCAGATCCACAGGTTCAGGCGGGCAGTTGAACTGTCGCAACTGCTTCATTATTACTATTCCGAGGAGACTTCGAGGTAGCTGCCGACCTCTTTTTTTATTTTTATTTTATCATTCTGTTGTCTCCATTCTGGTTAGACTTGATTGTATAGTAGATCTCATTTGTAGAGGCTCAGACTTGTGACACCACGATATGTTGGGACCGTACTTCGTATGCTGTTACTATCACGCTTATCATTTGATATGGTCACTTGTTGTTTAAGTTTAATTTGATTAATAATTGGCTGGTTTAAGAGATAATACGGTCGGGCTTGCCTAGCATTGTGTTGGGCGCCATCACGACCGGGGTTTGGGTCGTGACAAGTTGGTATCAGAGCCTAGGTTAACAGGTCTCGCGAGTCATGAGCCGGTTGGTAGAGTCTTGTGGATCGGTACGGGGACGCCTGTACTTATCCTCGGGAGGCTGCAAACATTTAGGAAAGTTTCAAATTCTTGGAATTTTTATCGTGCGTGTTTGATTCAGCTTGAAATGTAATTCTTGAAATTCCTCCTGCACATTGATGCGCGCACTCGAGTGCTTAGTGATAAATTTGCCTTGATGGCTTATGATTCCCTAATCGAGGGATGAGATATAATCTCTATGAGTTCATGTTGGGCCTGTCTGGAGGACTTGAGGCCAAATCCTTGTCTATGGCTTGAGCACCAAGGTGTTAATTTCGCGAGTCGGTATTATGAAATTCATACGAACGGTATTGATCTTAATTGTGGAAACGGCAGTTTGATAATGGGGGGAGCTGCAAGGTATTCAATCCTTATTGTGATCTGTTACGTAGCCCTAGTTATGGGCGTGGTGAGTATGTTCAATGCCTCTTAGCGGAAATGTAAAGTGCACTACGTGTGGTAGTATGAGTTCAGACTCAAGGAAACTGAATTGGTCGTGCTATGAGTATTGAGATTTATCCTGTTGATATGCATTGTGATATTTTGTCGAGTTGCCGATGTATTGTTAGGATGGTTTTGGTGATTCTCTGGCAGGTGGATAGGCCAAATTACAAAGGAAACTCTGTCGAAATTTTGGAAAATTTTGGGACTTAGAAAAGATTTTTGTCACCTAAAGAATGGGCTTAGCTGTTTGGTGTGAATAAATACAAGAATTTCAAAAGAGTTAAGATTTCTGATGATTCGAGTCTCCGCCAAAGCTTGTAAATGACCTGAGTCTAATATAACTAGAACATTGTGGCATCATTTGAGTAAGAACGCTATGAGTGGCTGAAAGTGCTTTGATTTATGGCTCCGAGCCAAGTTGGGGAGGTTGTTACTGAGTAACTGATTACACTTGTTGTGGGCTATGTAGGTCCTGTCTCTAAGTATGTTGGGAAATTTTGATAAAGGTTATGGTGCTTCGTAGATGTGAAGAAATACTAGGATGTTCGAACTTATGTTGGCAAAGAATGTTCGGGGTATAGAAAAGAAAGATATCTAATTGTATCTGAATATAATCATGTTCTGCGGTGTCAGAGTTCTAGTAAGGCACGAGTGGTTCTGTTCAACAAGGCAGTTGAATTATAACCGGTTAAGGGTGAATGAAGCCCGAGGATAGCCTTGCGGTGTTCAAGATTTATGCTTGCAACAGTCAGGTGTCTTAAGATTGTGCATGTGGCTAAAGACCGTGGTTTTGTTAGAAGAAATCGAGACTTTCGTTATGTTATGTGAATGATGAGATTCTATGAATCTATATTGGAGAGCAATGATAACGAATTCAAAATTGCAGGAAGTTCTTCAAGGTAAGTGTTGTAGATTGTGGTACCTCCGGGAAACATTAAGGGAGTATTCAGCGGCCTGTGAGTCTTAGATGGTGTGGTCTTATGTACGAGTCTCGTGTGGTAACATGAGTTGATGTATTATGGTGCTACAGTAAGGGCTAATATTAAATTAAAGATGAATCAGAAAGGAAACTAGGTAAATGGAACAACTTGTTAGTAAATTGGGACAATATGAAAAGGGCACGGATAACTCCTGGTGTGTGTTCGAGGTAATGAGCCTTGCAGTTATGGTGCAACAAAGCTCTTGATGAGCTGGCAGTTGCATAGCTCGGTGTGGGTAAAAAGACTCAGTCCTGGCAGTTAAGCTTATGCAATGAATGGGAAGAAAGAGTTGTGATGTGTTTTATCATGGTTTGAAAATGAGTATATTCCTATCGGTATGTAAAGCGTGGAATATGTAATGATTTTTCTTCTATATGGGATCATGAAGGTTCTTGACTAGTTGAGTGCGCCGATGTTTGCGGCGTAGGAAAGGAATATGAATTTCCATGTTATTTTAGTGTGGTATGGCATATGCTATGTGTTATGAAAAGTTGATAATGGCATATTTAAGGCTTTGAGATTTGTTCATATTATATGGGAAGTCATTAAAAATCCCCAAGCAGCGTGGGCAGCTGCAGATAATCTGAGAATCAAACTTCCTGGTGATTGAGGAAAATGGTACTACTATCCTAGTGATTTGACAGAGTATATGGTCAAAAGGGCAAGATGATGTAGGCTGATAATATCTAGTGGTATTGTGGTATCCTCCGGTTGGATGGACAATGATGATTGAGTTGTTGTTGGCATAGGGAAATTTCTGAATGGCATACGTGGTATGAATGGATGCTTGATGTGTGTTACGTGTTCGTACGGTGGAAAGTGGGATCAAGCATAGTGATCCATGTGTTACATATGTGTTGGAGACTAGAAGTTCTCGTAATCCGCCTACACATTGGTGGTATATCGTGTGTATCGGCACCGTTTAGCGGTTATTGGAAATTGGAAGCCCTAGTGGCTATTTTGTTAGTTGATATGACAAATTTGAATAATGATATATGATTGCAGGCTGGTTGTCATAAGTCAGGTTGTCTAGACTAATATGATATGGACTATATCAGAGAAATGTCACAACTGCATGGCAGAGCGCATCAGATCATGCTCCAGCTGGGTGGATGTACCCTAGGGCCAGCGGACGGCTGGTAGGTATTGCTTTGTCAGTTGGGCCTTCGTGGCGGATGTCAGTGTAGAGGTATCTACCATTGATTCAACTCCAGTATTGAGGAACTTTGTCGGATGCGTTTCATGTGGCCGAGCTTGAGGCTATATATATATATATGTTTGTTGCAATGAGCAACTTGACTCGATGTGCATTTTCCTTGCTAGATGTATTTGTGGATCGGGTGGCACGCCGCCACAGGTATAGTATTTGGATCGGGTGGCACGCCGCCACATGTATGGTATCAGGATCGGGTGGCACGCCGCCACGGGTATGTTATTGGAACGGGTTGCGCGCCGCAATAGTGTGACGTGGAAAATATAGCTTCCTATATGTTGCCTTGTATACAATACTTCCTAGATTCTAAGGAATAGTCCGTATTGGGTATCGCTCGGGGAATAGCACATCGGTTGTGTCCTTTCAAGATTTGATAGCGTATATCAATTGTATCACCGCAGGTGTGATTGATTGCTTGGGTTCAGACCTAGATCTGTGCGTGGCTGACCGTTCTGAGCATGGTGACTTGAGGTGCTTCGTGAGTAATAGTGTTTGGATAGAATCATGAGTCGTGGCAAGGCCATGTGATGTTATGACCTTTCGAGAAGGAGTCATGTACTTTATTCCTATGATGTGAGACGGGATCTCAGTTTTATGATATGATGGTACAGAGGAATTGAATTACAGCTCTGTTGTTGGAGTCAGTTGCCATTATTTGAGTATGTTCAGACGTTTCCTATTAGAGTTTGTGTTGTGCTTGTCGCGGCTTAGGCCGTTGTTGAGGCATCATATCACCAGTGAGGTGTGTTATGACCTAAATGATCATTTGAGTCATTAATGAGTGCGAGCATGTATGATTTCAGTTGGTTAGAAAGGTAATATCGAGATTTGGCTTCGAAATCTGTTGTGGTATCAGTTAAAAGGGAAATGGATTCATGAATGGTTGACCTGAGAGATGGGATCGATATATCGCGTGTTCGGTTGCCGTGGGCGGGATATGAAGGTGTTGGAATAAGACTCTATCTAATGAGAAAGGTTTTTTCTGCTAGTATTTGGTTATTGTGGCCAGTTGTTGCGATTAGAGACTATCGTCTCGAGTGATTGGGTTGTTTGATACATCATGTGATCTCACCCGGAGTGGCGAGTTTGGCTATTATAGTTGGATCGTGTGTACTCTGAGTATAGATGTGGGATTCAGATTTGGTATATGATTTCGGAAAGTGCAATGTGGTTTATGGTTCAGATAGACTGTGGAAATTCAGCTATACTATGTTATCGTACTTATAAAAGATAGGGTGAAGTGGTATCACCCCGAGTATATGCTTGGTGAGGTCATTCAGCTATTGTGTTGAATCTAGTACAACTCCGGGTCCGCTCGAGGACGAGCGTTTGCTTAAGTTGGGGAGAATGTGATGACCCGGCCCGTCATCATGTGAGTTATCACCTCGTTATCCCCGTTAAATGCTTGTTAATGTTTCAATATGCATGTTTGGCGAGTTTGAGTCAATTCGGGTTGAGTTTAGTTGGAAATGAGACAAAAAGTCTCTTAGAAGAAGGGATGGTTGTGAAAAGTCAACTAGACGTTGATTTGTGAGTTAGAAAGCTCAGAATCGAATTCTGATGATTCGGTCAGCTCCGAGAGGTCATTTGCGAGCTAGGAGAGCGATCGGAAGTGAATTTGGAGGTCCGGTGTAGTTTTAGGCTTGAATTGGCCAAAGATGAATTTTGGCGATATCCGATCGATAGGTGAAATTTTGATCCGGTAGTCGGAACGGAATTCCGACAGTTGCAGTAGTTCCGTTGTGTGATTTTGGATGTGCCTGCAAAATTTCAGGTCATTCGGACGTCGTTTGGTCGGGTTTTTGATCGAGTGTTAGTTTCGGAAGTTTTGAAGAAACTTAGGCTTGAATTCGTGCGTAATTGGTGATTTTGATGTTTAGGATGGTGTTTTTATGATTGGAACAAGTTTGAATCGTGTTATGGAGTATGTTGGTAGTTTTCGTTGGGGTCCCGGTGGCCTCGGGATGAATTTGGGGGTCCAAACGGACCATTTTTGGCCTAAGACAGCAGCTAAATTGCTGCTGTGTCTGCAGAAGGAAATCCTTCATCGCGTTCGCGATGAAGGGCACGCGTCCGCGAAGGTCAGCAAGGGTATGCATCGCGTTCGCGATGGTCTGGACGCGAACGCGTAGGGTCAGGATCGGAGGCTTCGCGTTCGCGTTGAGTTGGAACGCGTTCGCGTAGGTGAGGAAGGTTGGTCATCGCGTTCGCGTGAGTGGAGACGCGAACGCGTAGAAGAAAAATCCGGCGGTTGGAAATCTGTGCTTCGCGAACGCGTGACTGGGTGTCGCGTTCGCGATGGGAGGGCCTGAGCAGAACATCGCGTTCGCGTGAGGCGTGTCGCGAACGCGTAGAGCAATCGACCCAGGCAGTGAATTAAAACCATAAACATTTCATATACGGGTTCATTTGCAAAACCCTCCATTGTTGAGCTCTAGAGTGAGAAAGTGACGGGAAATAGCTGGGAGATCATCGGGATATTGTCGGAGGTAAGTTTTGTGGTTTAATTACACGCTTTTATCATGAAATCATGAATTATTTCTATGAAAATGGAGGATTAAATGTGGGTTTAAGCCCTAGGCCTAAAATTGTAGAAAAATACTGATTTGAACGGGCAAATGGAGTCCAAATTTGGTAAATTTGATATGCCTAGACTCATATTGAGATGATGGTTCCGAATATGTAACTTTTATAATTTTTCGAGAAGCGCACCAAAAGTCGGGTTTTGACAACTTTGTGGGTTTTGATAAAATTTGGGTTGTTTCGAATGAATTGCGCGAAATTAACATATATTGATGCATTCTCTATGATTTTGAGCAGATTTGGCATCCGAGGAGATTGAATTGCGATGCAAGCGTAAGGTGGATTGAAGCTTCTACCGGTTCGAGGTGAGTGGTAGTAGTAAATAATGTACTGAGGGTTTGAAACCCCGTACTAGCACTTTACAGTGCTATGTTGAGTTGAGATGTGCGTCTTGTGACGGGCGTGGTGTCATTGTGATTGGGGACTTGGACTTGGTCCTTCCCGACTTATAGAATACTGTGTATTAGGACTGTCGATGAGATTATAACTGTGCAATTGGGCTAATAGCCATGTTTGGGGCCTTGTGCTGATCTGTAGAGCATTAGGGGACCTGTAGAGCTAGGTGACCCTTATACCGTGTTGGAAACTTGCACTCAGCCGTAAAACTAGCTGGATAGCCTATTAAGAGCCAGTACTAGATGTGTACTGCGAGAGATAGATTACTTAGGGTAGAAGTTCCCCGATTTAACTGAGTGGGCCTGAAAGGCCAATCCTATACTAATTAAGACAGAGTCGAGGACCCGTTAGGAGGTATTATTTAGGAGGTATTATATATATACATATATATATAAATATTGGATCGGGCTGTAAGCCGGAGTAGTATACATATTGGATCGGGCAGCACGCCGCAGTATTATTGCGCTTGGTCTGTAGGAGCCCCTTCGGAGTCTGAGTTTGCACACATTCTCAGTGAGCGACAGTATAGCTATAAATGTATATATATATATATATATATATATATATATATATATATATATATATATTGGATCGGACTGCACGCCGCAGTAATATATGTGTGGATCGGACTGCACGCCGCAGTATCATAGCGCTTGGGCCTAGAGAGCCCCTCCGAAGTCTGTACACACCCCCAGTGAGCGCCGTCGACGTTAAATGGAGCGGGCTGCACGCCGCAACGGTATATGTATTGGAGCGGGCTGCACGCCGCAGCATTATACTTATTCATATTCATATATATACTGAAATATTTATATGTTATAGACAGATGTATATGTCTCCATATATTGAGATGGTTGTATACCGTAGTGGTACGAGCGAGGATGTGGTTAGTGTGGGACCTAGATGAGATAGATGTGGACTAGTGATCAGAGTACTCATTATAGTGATGACTAACCTGTGGGGGTTGCCTTAGAACTGTTTAGTGATAGTACAGGAGTTCTTATTTTCAGTTATTGTTTATTATTGTTACTCACTGAGTTGAAATATACTCACCCCACTCCCTTGCACTTTTTGTGCAGATATACAGGTTCAGGAGGGCAGTTGAGCTATCGCAACTGCTTTATTATCCCCATTCTGTGGAGACTTCGAGGTAGCTGCCAACGTCCGCAGTACCTGACCTCTTTTTTTATTTTTATTTTATCATTCTGTTGTCTCCATTCTGGTTAGACTTGATTGTATAGTAGATCTCATTTGTAGAGGCTCGGACTTGTGACACCACGATATGTTGGGACCGTACTTCGTATGCTGTTACTATCACGCTTATCATTTGATATGGTCACTTGTTGTTTAAGTTTAATTTGATTAATAATTGGTTGGTTTAAGAGATAATACGGTCGGGCTTGCCTAAGCATTGTGTTGGGTGCCATCACGATCGGGGTTTGGGTCGTGACATTAAGACACAACATCATAATAAAATTGGCTATCTCCTATGTCACATGGACTCAAGCATAAATGCTGGCAAATAAGTATCTAGTACAGGTTTAAGGTAGGGTACATCAAGTTTTTAGCAAGTTTCTAGTGTATCTTGAAAGATACACATATCTGAAATTAGAGTGGTGGAAGCAAAATTTTCACCAAGGGAATTCACGAAATAAAAAAAAACCCACGAAGGAATTAAGGGGATTCAATATCAAATATAAATAAAAAAAAAAATTTTAACCTGCAATTTTTTCGTCACCCAGGCTCCGTCCATGCATATATCCAAGTAATATTTATCTAGCATGGATATTTGGAAGCAAACAAATACTCCATGTAACATAAGTAATCTCAGATATTAAAGTCAAAACGATAAGTTTTGATAAAATAGCTAGGATGACTCAGCAAAAATATATCTGATACAAGGTTTACTTTATATAAAATAATTGGAACATAGCAAATCACCTAATTGATTCCACACTAGAGCTGAAAGCTGATGGAACCTTAATTGATAAACTAAAGATGGAAGAACTAGTAGCTGTCACACCTCCCTTTTTACTACCCCCAACATGCATAAGGTGTATAAATACACTTGTAGGGTATACCCCGACGCTCAATTACTCGAAACGGATAAAATAACGTAAGGGAAGGAGTTTTTCCAATTTAAGGACAATCGGTTCGGGATTTTATTAGAGATTAATCAGAGTCGCCACTTGGGAATGACAATGGTGTCCCAAGTCACCGGTTGATCCCGAATCCGAGGAATTTTGACTCTTTAAATGTCTGCGAAGCAGAGGTCCGGATAAGGAACTCTGTTAACCCGGGAGAAGGTGTTAGGTACTCCCGGATTCCGTGGTTTTAGCACGGTCGCTCCACTGTCGTTCTTGACTTTTGTTTGACTCAATTATAAATTTTAACAACATAATGTGCTTTTACGTTAAATATCATTTTTAGGAATTTGCGGTATCGCGAAAACACGCCTCGAGTCATACCGCAACCAGTACGCCTATGACTTTTGGTGGATTTCAGCTTCACCGAGATTTGGATTTGAGTCGCACCAAGTGCACACTCGTTCATAGGAAGGTATATTAAAACCGTGCCCTAAAATAACGTCTATCGGCTTTTAAATATTTTGGGAGAAACTATGGAATTTACTATTAGCTTTTCCGGATCTATTTGTATTATATCATTACTAAATGGGGGCCCCGGTGTTATTCGGGCGAGGCTCGTCCCATCTCACTTTTATTAAAGGCCAATCCTAACCGTCTATATGTTCTGCTTATTTCATCTATTGGTTTTAAATGGAATTTTATTGCTCATAATTAATAGTCCAAATGAATGAGCTAAACTATCCATTTCAAATTTGGGCCACTTATAATGGCCCATTCTTAAATCTGTTGGCCAAACCAAATTGATTCCTAATATCATTTTCGGCGTCCAGCAGTAGTGTAGGAAAGCATTGTTCATAAACTAATACTTGAATGAAACCCATATTTTCACGAATCTGTTTTTTTATTTAGATTAAAGTAATTGTATTGACAAAATACAGATCGAATTAACTTTAAAGTATAATTTATCTTTCCTTGCAGGCTACTTACTAACTATGTAATGTAACTCTAGTAATTAAAATTTCTAACATAAAAATCAATAAAACGCATATGTAATGTTATTGTTTCAGATTAAGCAGTTATTACTATGAATTCCTAAAAGGAACAGAAACATAAACCATACAATAATCGATGTCTTCAACATAGCCAACATAATACTACTACTTAAAATTAAACAACTATCTATTATCTATTATAAGCTACACATCAGCTATCTAAAACATAGTAACTGGCAGAATACATATCAATATACATGATTTATCTGGTACATTTCTTTACCAAAAATAACTTATATGGATGTCCTTCATTAACACAAACTTGAAGACTTTTAAAATCGTACCTGGAAATGGTTAAACAAGCAGAAAATGAGTGAAGTCAGTGGCAGCAGTTGACAGCAACAACAATGCAGTGAGAATGAGATCAACAGAAGCAGTTGAACCAAACGGCTAACCCAAGAGAATGATTTTCAGATTTTTAAATTGTTTCAAACCAAATCTCACTCAAAAATAGTCTTCTACTGATTTGTAACTGATTCTACTATTATTTTTTGGATTTTTTGATATGAATTTGAAGGTAAAAATAGAAGAAAATAAATCTGAAATGTTAATTTCAGATCTGGAATTGAACAAGTATTTTTTAGGATTTTTCTTGGGTTAATATAGCTTAAATAAACTAAGGAAGACTCTAAAATCAGAAAAAAACCCCCTTTTTATGCAAGCTGAAATTACCTATTTATAGGCCAAAGAGAGAAATCTGAATTTCATTAAAAATCATTCAATTCTTAGCTTGTTGCACAAGTTAGTGCAATTATTTTATTGGATTCTACACTAAGACCCATTCTACAATGCTCTACCATGTTCTATTTCCCTTGCATTACCTATTGTGCCCTCATTCTCATTTATTATTAACTAAGATGCCTTTTGTTATGCCCAAAATACCCTAAAAGCTCTATATTTATAACAACTATGCCAATTCCTATCCCAATTGTACCCTTTCCTCTTTTAAGCTTATTACCACTATACCAATTCTTATTCCCCATTTACCCCTACTTCTTAAAGCTAATTACATTCCTAATTTCTGCCTTTTCTTCTTATTTAAACCCATTTTCAGATTGGTATTTAGCAAATAACCACAATTAAGTGACTATTGCTCAACTAGCCAATTGGCCCTTTTAACTAATTAAAATTCAGATTAATTCACTAATTAGAATCACTTACATCAATAGCCAATCCTAGGTAGTCTTACAAACATAGCCACTTATGATTAATCATCCAATTAACAAGACTCGGGAGACAATTTGATAGATGGTGAGCCCTATTAATCAGAATAATTCATCGCAATTGAATCTATCGAGCAAAACACCTTAGGTGGGTACTGTAAACACGTGATTTTTGACCCTCCCCGAGATTTTCTATATTTTTAGCGTAAAATATTTAGTTAGTTTTAATATAACTATTTTAACTAAATTTGACTCTTTTACTTTATTTTTACCTTAAAATGAAAAATAACAAAAATATAGTTTTATTAATGTTTCGTAGTCATTTTTAAAAAACTTGAAAAATATAAAAAATAGTTTTATTTTAATTACGAGTATTATAGTTATTTTGATTACCTAGGATTAATTAAATAACACCATTCTCGGTTCCGGGCAAAGAATAATATTCGGGTTCAAACTATCCGGTTTTATAATTTTCGGACATAGCCCGTAATAACCCGACACTACACTAAGGGGGAGGGATGGGAGAATGATTAAAAAATAAAAAGAGAATAAAAAAAAAACAAAAAGAAAAGACAAAAGAGACATGGGTCTTGAATTTAAAAAGGGAGATAAAGGGGATGGGGCTCATGTGAGGGATGGGTCTCATTTTAAAAAAATAATAATAATAAAAATAAAAAAGTAAAAAATATATACTACATCTCTTCTTCTTTAAGAAGAAGAGAAAGGAGGCAAAAAGAGGGGGAGGTCTCTGGACGAAAAAGAAAAGGAAAGGAGAGAAAGCAAAAAGAAGAGAAAAAGAGAGAGAGGCAGAAGGTTGGCACGGCAAAAGAAAAGGAGACAAAACAAACGAAAAAAAAGTTTGAAAAGAAAAAAGATTGAAAAGAAAACAAAAGAGAAAAATTGAGAAAGAAGGAGGAAGCAAAAACGGGAGCAAAGGAGAGCTCTCTGGACGGCAAAGCAGAAGCAAAAACGAAAAAAAGAAAGAGAGCAAAACGGGCAGCAAGAGAAGCAGTAAACATTTCTGTTGAGTTCGTCGTCATTCGTCGAGGTCCGGTACGTCGTTGGTTAGTCGCTGTCCTTGGTTCCAGTTTGGTTCGAGTTCCGTCCGGAGAGGTCGAGGTTTGAGATCGTCATAAAAGGTTCGTTTTCTCGTTGTGTACGTTGAAAAATATGCAGAAATAAAGGTGTTGTTCTTTTCCGATATTGTTCTTCTCGCTAATATTTTGGATCGTTTCGTATTTGATTTACTTGCGTATGGTTCAGACTATTTTTTGTAAATATATGATTTTGTTGAACACGCAATGTCGAAGTTAGCTAATGAAAATGACTAATCCTTCATATGCTCGCCAACTAGTTATGCTTTCGTTGTTTATGTAATCGTTCACCATAGTCTTGAATTTGCTCACTTAGTTAGCTACTCGTATGTTTACTCGAATTGGTTATAGTTGAGCACGATGTTGTCACATTATGGAAACTGGTTCATTATTCTTTAACTGAACGATGTAATTAGATTAAAGGAATCGGGGGTGCATTTCATGTGACCCGACTCCAATTTTGAACAAGGTTAAATAAAGCGTGTCATGAACCACAAGTGCATTTCATGTAGTGTGGCTCGCAACATGTTTTAAATAATCTTGAATTAACTCTCAAATAAATATAGCGGAATGTAGTTTGCTTTTAAATTAGAATTAGAGTTATGCCTCGCCTAACAAAATTGTACAAATCGCGGGGCCCTCATAAATGTATATGTAAAATATTTAGATTTCGAGATGTGCCGTTTTCTTAGCGAATTTCCTGGCCTTCTCAAAAAAATGTAAATAAGTAATCGCTCTAGGCGCGTATTTTAATAATTTTACCTTCTTAAATACGGGCGTGCATTTCATGCGGCCCAAATCCAAATCCCAAAAATGTTGAATAAGAATGTGTCGAGGATCCGGGTGCATTTCATGTGACGTGATTCGAAACATATTTTTAGGCAACATTCTCTTTCGTAAATAATAATAATAATAAAAGCGGTAAAGGGATATTAATTTGCATTAAGTATATAATTGTAAAAATCAGATAAATAAGCCGAATATGACAGTTGAGCGACCGTGCTAGAACCACGGAATTCGGGAATGCCTAATACCTTCTCCGGGTTAATAGAATTCCTTATCCGGATTTCTGGTTCGCGGACTGTTAAATAGAGTCATTCTCTTCCTCGATTCGGGATTTAACCGGTGACTTGGGACACCATAAATCTCCCAAGTGGCGACTCTGAAATAATTAAAATAAATCCCATCTCGATTGTCCTTTAATTGGAAAAACTCTTGTGCCCCCGCGGGTGCGTAAAAAGGAGGTGTGACAGCTCTGGCGACTCTGCTGGGGACTGAAACCCAGAACCACTGGTTCAGGGTTTAAGAATTCGAGCTTGGAATAATTGTTGTATTTGGCTTATTTATTATCCGATTTTATTATATGTTTGTATTAATGTGCAAAATGATATTTTTATCGCTTTGATATTTTTTGAACTGTACATATAAATTGTGCCGAAACCAATCTCCTCTCCGAGTCTTCTAAATCATGAAGAAGGGTGCACTTCGTGTGACTTCTTTTCTGTATAGTGTCTAATTCCCACCTTAGAACGAGGTTTGGATAAGTTGCAAAACCGGTGAAGCTTCTGTATTCCCGGGTTGCTGCCTCCTCCTCGGCTCGAGTTGTCCGTTCGGGTAAGCCAGGTCTAGAACAATAAACCCGGGTTTTTAAACCTAGAATAACAAAGCTTCATGCCGGATCCCTAGTAGGAACGTTTATTTGCATCATGTTGCATTTGACTTAGGGGACTCAACACGGGGGTTGGGTCCGTCTAGGACAGGTGACCTGAAATGAAAAGACCATCCTGCTGCATCCTGTTTGTTTTATGTATATATTTGCTTCAGACTTGCAGGCTAACCGTTTTTTTTATATTGAGGAAAATGAAAAAAAAATAGTCTCAAAATAGTTTGTTTTTTTTTACTTACTTAAAAAGAAAAAAAAACATTTGTTGTAAAATAAAAAAATATGTGATTTCAAAATAGTTTGTTTTTTTTTACTAAAAAAAAAAAAGAAAAAAAATTTGTTTTAAACTTAAAAAATGTGTGAGAAAAAATAATAAATAGTTTGTTTCCTTTAAAGACGTAGTTTATTTGACCGAACTACGCAGGTTTGATTCTCGCCATTAGGTGGGATACGTAGGCAACCCTCATCGGGTCCAACCACCTCTTTAAAAAATCAAAAAAAAAATGTGTGTGTTTAATTTTGTCAATAAATCGAAGTGACGCTGTTTTTGAAAATAGCCGAATGTTCCGAAAGGACACCGGAAGGCTGTTTTTTGCAAAAATAGCCACTTTGAATCATCTTTAATAATTTGCGGGCACAACCTCGAAATATTCCTTGTGGAAATGTTGCAAGGCCATAGCCGCAAAATCAAGTTCGGGTTCACACCCCGTTTGCAAAAATAACCAAAAAAATGTCAAATTTTTGATTTTGTTATAAATAAGTCGGGTGATGCTATTCTTGCTTAAAATAAGCCGAACGTCCCTCAAAAGACGCCGCAAGGCTGTTTTTGCAAGAATAGCCACTTTGGATTTTTTTTATAATTTTGGACACAGCCTTGAAATATTCCCTCGCGGAAATGCGAAAGGATGTATCCGCAAAAAATCAAGTTTTGAGTCATCACTCAACTTTACAAAAATAACCACTTTGTCAAATAAGCCATTACATGGCCGGCGTTTTGCTGAAATAGCCACATTTTTTGCATTTTTACTTCCTCAGTCTTGTGTCGGCCTATGTCGTGCTGAACGATGCCCCATAGGTCCCAGGATAAAAAATTTTGAATTGGCATCTTCTTAAATAAAATTTTGCAAAAAGAGCCACTTTGTCTAAATAAGCCATTACATGGCCAATTTATGAAAAATAGTCTTGTGTTGGTTTATGGTGATGCCGAACGATGCCTCATGAGCCACAAGATAAAAAAAAATTTCAAGTTTATCTTTCTTAAATAAATTTTGCAAAAATAGTCATTTTGTCAAATAAGCCATTATGTGGCCAATTTTGTAGAAATAGTCATAATTGACACCAAAAAAAATATTCTTTTTCTTGTAGAAATCTCCTACACAAGTTTATAGTTGGAGTCGGCTTCTATAATTTTCCTTCAAAGAAAAGAAAAAAAAATCAAATAAACATCTCTTTATTTCTTGCATTAATTTGCAAGAACTACGCTCGATCTGATTCATGCGGGGTCATGATACGTAGGCAATCCACATAGGATTCGACCATTTCCATAACCAAAAAAAAAAAAAAAAAAAAAAAAAAAAGAATGATCAATAAGCGGGATACCTTAATGCTGACATGCTGGCTTTGTTTTGTTGTGTCCATTTCCAGAAAGGTGGTTGGTTGTGGTTCTCAAATAACTCTTCCCCGTAAGACGAAGTCAGAGGACAATGGCAGATAATCTCAAGACTGAGTGGGTTGGTACAGGTACCCGACAACAGCCGGTTGAACGGAACCACGGGTTAGTAGAGGAGGTCAAGATATTGAGACAACACGTGGCTGATATGTATCGGGCGTGGATGGATGGAAAAGCACCACCCCCGCCACCACCTAGCTTCCTGGACTCTGTCCTTACCCGTACAATGAACCCGATGCCAGATGATCTCCCACACTCTCCATATATACCCGCCTACCACAACTTCTCCAGCCACTCGAGTAGCTCAATTACTCGTCCCCCAGCTATGTTTTCACAACGCTACTCCCGTCCCCAACACCACTACTCTCCCCGGGACACCCAAAATCGTACTTCACCTTCCAGGTACCCAGCTCCACAAAAAGCCTACCAACCCCCACGAACATACCGGAAACCCCCCGGGTCAGGTTTCAGGCCAAATAAGGCGTTTAGGGAGGAGAGGTTGCTGAAGCAAGAAAAGGCTCTTACCCCTATCGGAGAATCCTATGCAAGCCTGTTTGAAAGGTTAAAACATGTAGGCCTGATTACACCACTCCCCGGATATACTCCCGATCCACGTGCAAGAAGCTTCGATCCTACTGCACGATGTGCATACCATTCCGATGTCAGAGGGCACGATATCGAGAGTTGTCGTACCTTGAAAAAGGAAATAGAAAGAATGATTCAAAAAGGGTGGTTGATTGTGGTCAATGATGATGACATGGGGCACACAAATCCTCTGGGGGGTGTATTGACTGGAGCTAAAAATGTTGAAGCAGATGGCAGCCTTGGCAATATTGATGCGGAACTTAGTGGCTAAAATGTTGTGCTTGGTAATTGGGAAGATACTCCATCTTTTGGTCAGCTAGATGGAGCTTTGGTGGTTCGTTTTGTCGTCATTTTTGTTGTCCGAGTTATCTTCAGGGTTTTCTTGTGGTCAAACCCTTTTGTCCTAGCAGTTTGCTTTGGTCTTGCCCAGTTTTGTTTCAGGGCTGTACTCTAGTTTGCTTTGCTTGTTTTGTCATTGAACCATTTCGTCATTAGTTTAATGAAGCTTTCGGTCTTTTGTTACTTCCGGTCATTTTATTTGTTTAGTTCTTTTACCCTTTAGATTTGTCTTGTGCTCAAACGCCGAATCTAGTGACACGACATGCGCGCACATAATTATGGCTTAATTCTAAAAGTTAATCATTAAGCAATTGGAAGATGATCGGGTCATCTAAAGGAAACAAAAATAACTTGAGACTATTTGGATCCTGAGTCATTTGAAACCGGGGCAAGTAAAAAAGAAACAGTCAAAGGCAAGCTGGCCAAAATTGACATGGGGTCGTTCATAATGAGAGTGTTGCCCAACAATGCTTTAAAGATATGATGAATATTAATTGTGTTGTTTACGCTTGGCATGTTTTGAAGATTGGAATGACGAAGGCATTTTGTTCTGCTATCCAAACACTTTATCCATCGTCAACCCTTCGAGCTTTATTTTGATTTCTTTCATACCCCTCCTTCGGAATTGGTACCAAAATTAGAAACACAAATGGGGAAAAAAAAAAAAAAAAAAAAAAAAAAAAAAAAAAAAAAAAAAAAAAACTGGGGCAAAGAAAAATTGTGTTTATTGTAAATAAATTTGGGTCCGAAGGTTGTAAATTTTGAACCCAAAATTGATTTTGTTTTGAGCCTTCAATACCCTTTCTTTCTAGCCCTATCCAAATCCCACATTACGGTCCAAAGAAAGACCTTCCGATCAGTCTTCAAAAGATGCCGCGTCAGGCGAGGGATAGAGTCCTATCATAATATAACACGTTGATTCTCGGCAGAAAAGACGTTGATTCTCAGCAGAAAGGAAATACGAGAGAGTCTTGGCAGTGACACCCCAATCCCCAGCTAAAAGTGATACAAATGAGAGAGTCTTACCGGTGAAAACCTTCACGGGCACCATAAGACGACGAAAGCTGAGAGAAAATCAAAATGAGAGAGGCTTGAAAGTGAAAACCCTTCGGGCACTACAAGTCGAATAAAGGTGATAATCAGATGGAAATCACGAGACAGAAATCGTGAAAGGCAATCAACGACGAAGGATAGGCCATATGTGCATGTCATGACCAGTAGAGTTGGTATCCGCGTTTGATAAGTTTTTATAGATATTTCTTGCTAGAGAGTCATTTTCTTTTTCCTTTGTCTTCTATTTTGTTTCTTTTTATCTTTCTCATTTTTATCAAGAATTCCCCATCAAAGTCCGTCTAGTCAGAACAAGTGAGAAATTACTTCAAAACTTGCTACCAACTTTCCAATTATTATGCAAAGCAAGGAAATGCCATTGACGGCAGAGAAGTAGGGTGCGAAGAAGATTATTAAACTGGGGCAGAAAATTTTCTTTTCAGTTTGAAAATTTTCTGGAAGTCAATACCCACTTAGGGAAGAAGGAAAGTCTTAAGGGAAATGGTCTTCGAACTAGTGTCATCCTCAACAACCTTCAAGAAGAGTGAAACACCAATTTTGAGGAAATGAAAATCTACCGGCAGTGTTATCTTCAGCAAGTTCCGAGGTGGTCGGACAACTCGGGTGTTCAGTGGAAAACCACGTGGAAAGGTTCGCGAATAAAGAGTCGTCAAGGAAGGCCGGAAAGCAAGAAAGGAGAAAGCTATCCCCAGCATGAATATCATCAAATAATAACATCCCCGACAAGGTCTGACAATGAAACGCAGAGCAGGGAAAGAAGAGGAGAACCATCCCCAGCAGGAGCACCACAACCAGCCACCACATTTTAAAACTAACCAATTTTTCTTTGATTTGAAACGGGAAAAAAGGGGTTGTCAGCAGCAAAGCATGCCACGAAGAAGATTCACAAACTGGGGCAGAAAATTTTCTCCTGTTGCGAAAATTTTCTCGAAACCAAATACTTGGTTAGGGAAAGAAGCTAGATAACGCGAGGAAATGATCTTTGAACCCGGTTATCCCAGCAGATTTGAAAGAAAGAAAACAACAAGCTGTGATAGATGAAATTATACCCCCAACAGACAGGACAAGACGAGGAAGCTTGCGTTCAGAAAGGCAAGAAGCCGGTATCACCCTCAGCGGTCCTCGGAAAATGAAACATTGATTTCGAGATTTCACCGGCAGCATTATATCCTACAGGTCTTTCAAGGGAGCGAAGCGCGAGCCCCGAAGGAGGTTTGGAAAGAGGAAGAAGGAAAGGGGATCCCCGACAGGGTAATCCCCAGCTGATGACACTTCAATCCCCAGCGATCTCGAGAGAGAATAAAGGTTCCGAAGGAAGTAGAAAAGGAGGAAATAAAGAAGATTTTCCCCAGCAGCATTACCCCAGCAGGTAAGTAATTAGTTCCAAAGACATCCCCAGCGGTCAAGAGAAAAATAACACAACCCGGGAGGAAAGCAATTCCAAAACAAGGTAATTCGGAAGAAAGGATGGCCCAAGAAGCGATGCAAGAAGAATAAAATGGTACAAGAAGAGAGGAATGGCGTTTAATTTTCAGAGTTGATGATTGAAGTCAGGAGCCCGCCTGAAGAGAGGAATGGCGATTTATTTTCAAAAGATGTTGTTGAAGTCAGGAGCCCGCCTGAAGAGAGGAATGGCGATTTATTTTCAAAAGATGTTGTTGAAGTCAGGAGCCCGCCTGAAGAGAGGAATGGCGATTTATTTTCAAAAGATGTTGTTGAAGTCAGGAGCCCGCCTGAAGAGAGGAATGTCAATTTATTTTCAAAAGATGTTGTTGAAGTCAGGAGCCCGCCTGAAGAGAGGAATGGCGTTTATTTTCAAAAGATGTTGTTGAAGTCGGGAGCCCGCCCGAAGAGAGGAATGGCGATTTATTTTCAAAAGTTGATGATTGAAGTCAGGAGCCCGCCTGAAGAGAGGAATGGCAATTTATTTTCAAAAGATGTTGTTGAAGTCAGGAGCCCGCCTGAAGAGAGGAATGGCGTTTATTTTCAAAAGATGTTGTTGAAGTCGGGAGCCCGCCCGAAGAGAGGAATGGCGATTTATTTTCAAAAGTTGATGATTGAAGTCAGGAGCCCGCCTGAAGAGAGGAATGGCGTTTATTTTCAAAAGATGTTGTTGAAGTCGGGAGCCCGCCCGAAGAGAGGAATGGCGATTTATTTTCAAAAGTTGATGATTGAAGTCAGGAGCCCGCCTGAAGAGAGGAATGGCGTTTATTTTCAAAAGATGTTGTTAAAGTCAGAAGCCCGCCAGAAAAGCAGAACGCCGTCTCAGTTTCCAAGATTTGATAAGGATGGTGAACAATCGAAAGTGACATAGTGTAACGGAAATCCCCAGCATGAATCAGAAGGAAGGCGACAAGGATCAGAAAAGATAGATTCAGACTTCGAAGGAGAATAGCTCGAAGATCACAAGTCAGGGAATTCACTTTGGAGTGTAATGCAAGTTAGCAACAAAAGAAGCTGGCGACCAGAATGCGAGTCAACAGTCCGAGATGATCAACAGAAGTTAGTCACAATGAAAAAAGGCAAGGAGTTAATCCAAGTGCAGAAGTTGATGAAAGATGTGGTGTGCTCAAGACATGGCCGAGGTCACAAGCACTGCATACCTGGTCTTGATCCGAAAAGCAGCACCTACAACTAGCAAGTATCAAGGTTCAAATCTGGAGTCCGCATGAAGCACCAACCAATACTCAAGATCAAGCTTCAGAAGACTTATAGATAGGAATCTTGTAACTAGTAGTTGATAGGCTTAGTTAGAGAGGAATGGCGATTTATTTTCAAAAAGATGTGGTTGAAGTCAGGAGCCCGCCTGGAGAATGGAGTGGCGACTTTATTTTGGAGTAATAGTTGAAGTCAGGGAGCCCGCCTGAAGAATGGAGTGGCGATTTATTGTTGAAGTTGTTTAAGGAAAGCGGCAGAGTGTAACGGAAATCCCCAGCATGAATCAGAAGGAAGGCAACAAGGATCAGAAAAGATAGATTCAGACTTCGAAGGAGAATAGCTCGAAGATCACAAGTAAGGGAATTCACTTCGGAGTGCAATGCAAGATAGCAACAAAAGAAGCTTGCAACCAGAATGCGAGTCAACAGTCCGAGATGATCAACAGAAGTTAGTCATAATGAAAAAAAAAGGCAAGGAGTTAATCTAAGTGCAGAAGTTGATGAAAGATGTGGTGTGCTCAAGACATGGCCGAGGTCACAAGCACTGCATACCTGGTTCAGATCCAAAAAGCTGAAGAAGATTGAACTAGTACCTACAACTAGCAAGTATCAAGGTTCAAATTTAGAGTCCGCATGAAGCACCAACCAATACTCAAGATCAAGCTTCGGAAGACTTATAGATATGAATTTTGTAACTAGTAGCTGATAGGCTTAGTTAGTCTTTCTCATGTTTTGATTTTTGATGTAATAGCAGGACCACGGACCGGAACTTCGATGGGACGGAACCTCGACGGAACGACACCTCGACGGGCTCTCCACCTCGGTATACCCCTTCCTCACTCACTTTCGAACTACACGTGGCCCGATTCCTTTATAGCCAAGGATATGTAGGCAGCTCAGATACAAGGGCTCGGTCACATTCCTCTTCTTTTAGTTTAGTCCCTCCCAATAAGGGTCAGGTCAAAAACACTTGTCTAGTCGTTCTTTGTCCGAAAACTCTTTGTGTTTTCAGTCAAAGAGGGGCAGCTGTAAACGCGTGATTTTTGACCCTCCCCGAGATTTTCTATATTTTTAGCGTAAAATATTTAGTTAGTTTTAATATAACTATTTTAACTAAATTTGACTCTTTTACTTTATTTTTACCTTAAAATGAAAAATAACAAAAATATAGTTTTATTAATGTTTCGTAGTCATTTTTAAAAAACTTGAAAAATATAAAAAATAGTTTTATTTTAATTACGAGTATTATAGTTATTTTGATTACCTAGGATTAATTAAATAACACCATTCTCGGTTCCGGGCAAAGAATAATATTCGGGTTCAAACTATCCGGTTTTATAATTTTCGGACATAGCCCGTAATAACCCGACACTACACTAAGGGGGAGGGATGGGAGAATGATTAAAAAATAAAAAGAGAATAAAAAAAAAAAACAAAAGAAAAGACAAAAGAGACATGGGTCTTGAATTTAAAAAGGGAGATAAAGGGGATGGGGCTCATGTGAGGGATGGGTCTCATTTAAAAAAAAAAAAATAATAATAAAAATAAAAAAAAAGTAAAAAATATATACTACATCTCTTCTTCTTTAAGAAGAAGAGAAAGGAGGCAAAAAGAGGGGGAGGTCTCTGGACGAAAAAGAAAAGGAAAGGAGAGAAAGCAAAAAGAAGAGAAAAAGAGAGAGAGGCAGAAGGTTGGCACGGCAAAAGAAAAGGAGACAAAACAAACGAAAAAAAAAGTTTGAAAAGAAAAAAGATTGAAAAGAAAACAAAAGAGAAAAATTGAGAAAGAAGGAGGAAGCAAAAACGGGAGCAAAGGAGAGCTCTCTGGACGGCAAAGCAGAAGCAAAAACGAAAAAAAGAAAGAGAGCAAAACGGGCAGCAAGAGAAGCAGTAAACATTTCTGTTGAGTTCGTCGTCATTCGTCGAGGTCCGGTACGTCGTTGGTTAGTCGCTGTCCTTGGTTCCAGTTTGGTTCGGGTTCTGTCCGGAGAGGTCGAGGTTTGAGATCGTCATAAAAGGTTCGTTTTCTCGTTGTGTACGTTGAAAAATATGCAGAAATAAAGGTGTTGTTCTTTTCCGATATTGTTCTTCTCGCTAATATTTTGGATCGTTTCGTATTTGATTTACTTGCGTATGGTTCAGACTATTTTTTGTAAATATATGATTTTGTTGAACACGCAATGTCGAAGTTAGCTAATGAAAATGACTAATCCTTCATATGCTCGCCAACTAGTTATGCTTTCGTTGTTTATGTAATCGTTCACCATAGTCTTGAATTTGCTCACTTAGTTAGCTACTCGTATGTTTACTCGAATTGGTTATAGTTGAGCACGATGTTGTCACATTATGGAAACTGGTTCATTATTCTTTAACTGAACGATGTAATTAGATTAAAGGAATCGGGGGTGCATTTCATGTGACCCGACTCCAATTTTGAACAAGGTTAAATAAAGCGTGTCACGAACCACAAATGCATTTCATGTAGTGTGGCTCGCAACATGTTTTAAATAATCTTGAATTAACTCTCAAATAAATATAGCGGAATGTAGTTTGCTTTTAAATTAGAATTAGAGTTATGCCTCGCCTAACAAGATTGTACAAATCGCGGGGCCCTCATAAATGTATATGTAAAATATTTAGATTTCGAGATGTGCCGTTTTCTTAGCGAATTTCCTGGCCTTCTCAAAAAAATGTAAATAAGTAATCGCTCTAGGCGCGTATTTTAATAATTTTACCTTCTTAAATACGGGCGTGCATTTCATGCGGCCCAAATCCAAATCCCAAAAATGTTGAATAAGAATGTGTCGAGGATCCGGGTGCATTTCATGTGACGTGATTCGAAACATATTTTTAGGCAACATTCTCTTTCGTAAATAATAATAATAATAAAAGCGGTAAAGGGATATTAATTTGCATTAAGTATATAACTGTAAAAATCAGATAAATAAGCCGAACACGACAGTTGAGCGACCGTGCTAGAACCACGGAATTCGGGAATGCCTAATACGTTCTCCCGGGTTAATAGAATTCCTTATCCGGATTTCTGGTTCGCGGACTGTTAAATAGAGTCATTCTTTTCCTCGATTCGGGATTTAACCGGTGACTTGGGACACCATAAATCTCCCAAGTGGCGACTCTGAAATAATTAAATAAATCCCGTCTCGATTGTCCTTTAATTGGAAAAACTCTTTGCATCCTCGCGGGTGCGGTAAAAAAGAGGTGTGACAGGTACTAATCATGTGATTCTTACTATCGACTTAACTTGAATCTCAACTAATCTAAGAGACGACTTTCCTAATCGAACTAACAGCTATAACCAATCAAACCTAAGTGTCATCAATGTAGAATTCACTAACATAGTTTCCGACAATCACAATTAATCAATTTGAATGTCAAAACAGGATCGAAGTAGATTCGAATAATTCCTAATATTATGACAAATCAAATAATAACCTAATAATCAAAATAACTATCATTTTTCTGAATTCTGAATCTTTAACATATTCCAACCAACTTATTTTTACAAAACAGCATCAAAACATGTATTCGACTAATTCTCGACACTAAAATAATTCAACATATTAACAGACCATTATCTATCCAAAAGAAAAATACTAACAGGAATAGGCGAGTTTAGCAAAAACTAACTATTTTAACTGAAATCTAACAATACTAATCAAGATTAACAAAATAAATCAGAAAGTAATTATTTAGGGAAAATCAGAACAAAACGAAAACAGAAATTAACAAGAGTCGGAAATCTTTAAGAGACATCTAAAAGTCTAAAAAAAATCTGGAATTTGCTAAAACAAACTAACCAAAATTTAAACACTAATCTAATAATCTAAAAACAAATCAGAAAGTAACCGAAAGAAATTAACAAGAATTAAAATCAGAAAAGAAGACAGTTATTCAATTCAACACACAATCATATCAACAACTAGCATATGAATCTATTTTGTTTTCATTTATGTAAAGGATTCAAACAAACAAAAATAAAGATAAAAAACAGAAAGATAAATAAACTTATCTCTTTTTTTCGATTTTTCTGTTTTTCTTTTTTTTTTCTTTTTTTTGTTCTTTTCCATTTTTCTTCACTTTTCTTCATGAACTCGAGCCTTTTCTTGATTATCTCTTGGGTCCGACTTTGAATCTCCAATTCCGGCGGCCGTTTGAATTGTTCTTGGATTCCGGCAGCCTTTGACACTTGATTTTCTTGTCACAATGTAGAGGAGTGTTCAAAGAAGGGTAGGAGTTGATTTGGGGTGTTTTTTAAGGCGGCGCCGCCAAGGTGGTGGGGTGGCGGCGGGGGAGATTTGGAGCGTTTGGTTGATGTTTGAAAGAATATAACGGCGGGGGAGTGATGAGGAGGGTGTGGGGATTGTTTTGGTGTTGGTTTGGATCGGAAATAAGGCCGGCCGCCGCCGCCCGCGGCGGAACCCTAGCGGCGACGGCTGTGGTTGACAGAGAGCTGGGGGAGACGGCTGGTGTATAGACATAAGAGTTTGTGTGTGAATGTGTTTGAAGTCTTTAGATTGTTTAAGGATGTTTTTTAAGTTTTTGTATTAAACTTGTAATAATCAATTCTGGCCGTTGGATCAAAGAAAATAGACGGCTGTGATTAAAAGGGGAAAGGGGCTGGGCAGGCTAGGGCGCTGGGCTGGGCGTTGGGCTGGAGACTGGGGCGGCTGAGAGGTATTTGGGCCGCTGGGGTCTGGGACGGTTGGGTTGGCCGATTTGGGCCACTGCTGGCCCACTCTCTTTTGCCTTTGTTTTTCCCTTTGTTTTCTTGTATTGTATTTTTCCTCCTCTTTTTTTTTTGTATTTTATTTTCTTTGTATTTTTTTTGTATTGTATTTTGTATTTTATTCTTCTTACCTTGTAATTATTTGGAACTAATTAAAACTAACTAATTACCCTCTTTTTGGCAATTTTTAATTTTAAAAAGCTAACTAATTTTTTGATTTTTTCATTAATTTGCTAGAAAAACGAATGAATTCCCTAAAGATGCAATTTTTTGTATTTTCATTTATCACACGCAAATAACATGCAAACAACTAACACAAAATTCACACAAAATTTTAAAAATAAAAAAAAATCATTTATTTTGAATTTTATAGAAATAACTCATGTGTAGGGTAAAAATCACGTGCTCACAGTTGCCCCTCTTTGCTCGGGGACACGAAGAGTTTCCGTGCAAAGATAAGTGAGCAACTATGAACGATTTTTACCCGTTCAAGTATTCCATTGTGAAGCATTTTGAAAAGCTTTTGACCGCACCCTGCTTCAGAGGTTGCCTACATATCCCGGGCTAAACGAGAATCGGGTCAGTGTAATTCAGAAGTGTCTAGTAGCTGGGACTACCAAGGACTGTGATCTCACTGCTGTTGCTGTTGTTACTGCTGTCATTGCTGACTGACTCCTTATTACACCAGGGTAAAGATAAAAGGAGCTAGCCTAAGCTACAGCCTATGAATTACAAAAATCCTATCTATGTCTTCCAACTTGTCTTTTGTATTTTCTTGATCTTGTGTCTTGTATTCCTTGCAACGGCATTCTTGTTATTGCCTTCAACTGGTATCTTTGCTCCAATGGCATTCTTGTTATCGCCTTGAACATGTTCAACTTTTCACCGGCATTCCTGTTATTGCCTTGACTTGTTCAACCTCTCCAATATGAAATATTTCGTCCATTCTCCAGGTGGACCCCTGCTTGTGACTAAATAAACAACCAAAGAAAGATTTTTCTGCCCCAGTATGGTGACTGGGCACATCATATTATTGAATGTCCGAATTTTTCATTTCATTTTTTTTTTCTTCTTCTTTTTTTTTCTTCTTTTCATATTTTTTTTCTTTTTCTTTTTCCCCTTTTTTTCTTTTTTAAATGCAGATATGTATGAAATGTGATGCCAAAAAATATTCCCGTATTTGAAGGTGGGCACCTAACAGAAATTAAACGTGCAATGCAGAAATGTATTCCCGTATTAGAAGGTGGGCGCCTAACAAAAATTAAATTGCCATTCCATTCTTCGGGCGGGCACCTGACTCCAACAACAAACTTGGAAAATAAATCACCATTCCATTCTTCAGGCGGGCACCCTGACTTCAACAACAATTCCGAAAATAAATCGCCATACCATTCTTCGGGCGGGCACCCCGACTTCAACAACAATTCCGAAAATAAATCGCCATTCCATTCTCCAGGCGGGCACCCTGACTTCAACAAAAACTTAAAAATAAATTGCCATACCATTCTTCGGGCGGGCACCCCGACTTCAAAAACAATTTGAAACTTCGACTAGAACTTAAGGTAAAATGTCATTCCATTCTCCAGGCGGGCACCCTGATTTCAACAATGAACTTTAAAAATAAATCGCCATACCATTCTTCGGGCGGGCACCCCGACTTCAACAACAAACTTTAAAAATATATTGTCAAACCATTCTTCGGGCAGGCACCCCGACTTCAACAACAAACTTTAGAAACAAATTGCCATACCATTCTTCGGGCGGGCACCCCAATTTCAAAAACAATTTGAAACTTCGACTAGAACTTAAGGTAAAATGCCATTCCATTCTCCAGGCGGGCACCCTGATTTCAACAATGAACTTTAAAAATAAATCGCCATACCATTCTTCGGGCGGGCACCCCGACTTCAACAACAAACTTTAAAAATATATTGCCAAACCATTCTTCGGGCAGGCACCCCGACTTCAACAACAAACTTTAGAAACAAATTGCCATACCATTCTTCGGGCGGGCACCCCGACTTCAGCAACAAAATAAAACTTCAACTAAAACTTAAGGTAAAATGCCATTCCATTCTCCAGGCGGGCACCCTGACTTCAACAACAAACTTTAAAAATAAATTGCCATACCATTCTTCGGGCGGGCACCCCGATTTCAAAAACAATTTAAAACTTCAACTAAAACTTAAAGTAAAATGTCATTCCATTCTTCGGGCGGGCACCCCGATTTCAACAAAAAACTTAAAATAAATCGCCATACTATTCTTCGGGCGGGCACCCCGATTTCAACAATGATTCAAAACTTCCTCTTTTTGGTATTTTCTTTTACCAATTGTCTCTCATCTGTGAATTTCTCCACTTATCGTCAAACTTTCCTCTTTTGGGGTGTTTTCTATTTTTCCACATTGGTCACATTCGCTTTAAAGTGAATAATGACACTTTGTTCAAAATTTATTAGATATAAACTGCTGGCAACTGGCATCTGCCGTCCCTGCCTCTTATTGCTTTCCTCTTTTTTGCTTTTTCTTCTGCTGTGTGGATTTTGAGCTGCCTATCTCTTGCGAACTCTTTTTTTTGTATTTTCTCAATTTTTCCATTTTTGTTTTGTTTTCTTTTCCTTTGGCCATGTTTGCCAAGCTTCCTTATTTCCTTCCCAACTCTTCCTTTCTGATCCAGTGTTGTTTCAACTTTCATTATCAGGAGCTGGTAGTTAGAACTTATCTGGGTATTTGCTGGCTGATTCCGCTGGCCATGCCATGTATTTAAACTCTGACCCAGTTCGCTCCAATCATTATTCTGTCTCCAAATTGTTTTCAACCCAAACCGATACTATTTTTTGTTGCTTTTCTCTTTTCTGGTAGTCCTCACGATCGCCCTACGGTGCCTCGAAAGGTTTTCACCAATAGGACTCTCTCATTTATTCTCTCAACCTCACAATCGTCTCACAGTGCCGATTTAAGGTTTTCACCGATGAGACTCTCTCATTTTTTTTTCATTGTTTCTCATTTTTCCCTTTTGTATTTTGTTTTCTTACCACAGGTGTTGTCCGATGTTTCGCTCCTCCTTCATTGCATTCGTTATTATTTCGGAATTGATCAGAAGGTCTTTCTTTGGACTGTAATATGGCTTTTGGACGGGTTAAGAAAGAAAGATATAAAGGCTCAAAATTTCACGAGGGTTCAAAAATATTTACAACTCTCGGAATTATTAAACATAACTTCTGCCCCAGTTTCAATATGTGGGGAATTTTTTGGATTTTTCCTTTATTGTGACTGAACCTCAGAGAGGCTGCCTACGTACCCTTTCGGGATCAAGTCGGACGTAGTTCATCCAACTTCATAAGTTAGATGGATTTCTTTTTGACTTTTTCCCGATTTCTTTGTCTTTTTCTCTTTTTCATTCATTTATTCAATTTTTTTCATTTTTCATCATTTTTTCATTTTGGCAATTTCGATCTTATTCTGGCAATTTCGATCTTATTGCACTAGAGCGATTCCGAGAGAGGGATATGAAAGAATATATTCATTGAGGCTCAAAAGGGGTTATCAATGGATAAAGTGTTTGGATAGAGAATAAAACGCCTTCGTCATTTCAATTCCAAAATCACAACAAAATACAAAACACATAATTGAAAAGGAATCATACATAGTATCTTTTGACCGCATCCGAATTGATAGCAGTCTCTACGCACTTTCCTTCAACATCTGTTAAATATAATGCTCCATTGGACAACACCCGTGATACCACGAACGGTCCCTGCCAATTTGGCGCAAATTTGCCCTTTGCCTCGGCCCAATACGGTAAGATACGCATCGCAACCAAAATGAGCCTATGCCTATTGGAAGCTGTTGGCTCTATCGGACCAATAACATCTATGCTCCTGTTTCAAAGCAAAGAAAAATATGTTAGTTTAAATGCGGTGGTTGGTTGTGGCCTTGAACTTTGATGGCGACTGCTTTCCACTCGAGTGCCTTGCCTGTTCACCGACTATCCATTTTTACTTCTTCTTTGTTCAAAATCCACCTCTCTTTAGGTATGTATATTGTCCCTTTCTTGACGGATACCACAAACTTCGATCTCGATTCCTTTGATGACTCCACTTGACAACCTTTGGTCTTTCTCTTGTTAGAAGACATACCCCCTCTCTGTTCGAACCCCGTACTTCCATTTGCTATATTTTCCCTGAGTTGGCACCTTGCCGACCCTTGTGTCTTGCATGATCCTCATTGCACATGTTATTCTTGTGGGCTTAAATCACTGGCTTTGTCATTCCCTGTCCTACGACAATTGTCGTGTTAATCCCATTTTGTGCAATTGGAAAACTTGGTGGCAAATTTTGAAATCATTTCTATACTTGTTATGACCTGACTGACTCGATAAGAAGGAGGGTAAAACAAAGTGTGAAGAATAAAGAGAAAGGAAAATACAATTCCTAACAAGAAACCTACAGACGAATGACCTAACGGATTTTGAATACCGACTCTAGCGACCTTGATACGCACTTTTGGCCTTCTCCGTATAGCAAAGTTGATGTTCAACTCTTGTTGCAAAGTTCTGCTGTGAAACCGGTCTTCAATACTTCATTTCTTTGATCTGATCCTTAGTCGACTTGCAGCGCCCGTAAGGTTTTCGCCAACAAGCCTCTCTCATTTGATCTTTCTTTCTCTCAACTCACCGTCGCCTTACGGTGCCCGTGCGGGTTTTCACCGATAAGACTCTCTCATTTTTTTTCTCTCATCTTGGAGTCTCGTGGTGGTTTGAGTTCTTCACTCTCCTGGAGTGTTGCCCTTGATGTGATTGACCTTTGTTCTCTTGACTCGGCATTTCTTGAAGATTGATCGGAAGGTCTTCCTTTGGACCGTAATGTAGGCTTTTGGATGGGGTTTAGAAAAAAGGATATAAAGGCTCAAAATTATTTCAACGTGGGTTAATGATTACAACTTTCGGAATCTTATTCCTTCAACAAACATAACTTCTGCCCCAGTTTCCTTCTCGGGGATTTTTTAGATTTTCAGATTTTTCATTTATTGTGACTGAACCTCAGAGAGGCTGCCTACGTACCCTTTCGGGATCAAGTCAGACGTAGTTCATCTCATAGGATCGCTTCCTTGTTGCGATTTGACTTCTCCCGATTTTTTCTTTTTCTTTTCTTTTTCTTTTCTTTTCTCTTTTTTTTTTCTTTTCTTCTTTCTTTTTGTTTCTCCATTTGATTTCCCCGCTCAATCCTTAATTTTTGTTGTTGATTCCGAAAGAGGGATATGAAAGAAAATATAATATGGCTCAAAGGGGTAGCAATGGACGAAGTGTTTGGATAGCCGAATAAAATGCCTTCGTCATTCCAATCTTCAAAACCTACCAAGTACAAACTACACGGTTAAACACCTTTGATTGATTCACATATTTGCCTTGACGATTCTCAGTGCCATTGGGCAATAATCTCGATAGCACAAATGGTTCCTTTAGCTTTGGGGAATCTTGCCTTTGGCTTTAAACCGATGAAGCATGATGCATTTCCAAGGCATTTCTTTATGTTCTATTTTCCCCAGTATTCACTTGATTCAGGTTTCACAGTATTCCAATATGTTTCATTTCTTGCGAGTATCATTACATCTTCAACATTGCTTCATTGTTAAATTGACTTTTAAAATCAAGCCGAGAATTATGTGCATGTCATGTCACTAAAATCAGTATGAAAAGAATTGTAAAGTGATTAGAAATGGAATGACTAGAAATGACGGGAAACGGAGAGTTGTATTAAACTGATGGATTGAAACAACAAAACGAACAACAAAACTAACAAACTAGACTAGAATTACAAACCTAGACAGCACTAAACAAATTTATTACTAAACAAAGCAAAGTGGAAAGATAGAAGGGTTTTGACTCTCAAGACAACGTCCGGATTACAACCCTGAAATAACCCCGGCAAAAGAGATGACACCAAAATATACCACCAAAACTCCAAGAGACGGAGCGCCTTCCCAATTGACAAGCATGGCATCCTAGCCACCGAATTCTGCATTAATGATTGAACATTAAAATTACTGGGACCTTCATTCAACAATTTTTCGAGAGGATTCCCCTACTCCCCGTCGCCATGGATCTTCCCCACAAAATATGCACTGTCATGTGCAGGTAAACGATTCTGTGAAATGTTCTGGGTGCCACATTCATGGACCACAATTATTCCTTCCCGAATCATTCTTTCTATCTCTCTTTTCAAATCCCAGCAGCTTTCGACATCGTACCCCAGGGCATTGGAGTGGTATTCACACCTTTTGGATGAGTCAAAACTTCTCGCACGTCGGTCCACCCGATTTGGAGGGATGGGTGCAATCACGCCACGTCGTTTTAGCTTCTCAAACAAGCTTGCATAGGACTCTCCTATTGGTGTAAAATTATCTTTCAACTTCTGTTCCTTTCCATACCCCTGGCTTGGATGTGGGTTATAAGGTATTTGAAAATTTTGCGGAGGCTGGTAAAGGTTTTGTGATGTTCGGGCTCGCTTTCTTGGGTGTTTTGAGGATTGAGCAACATACTGGACTGGTTCAACAGAGTATGGAGGGTTTTGAGGCGGGTAGTAATGCTTAAAGGGGTCATGGAAAACTTGATGAGGTTGCATACACCTTCGAGATGTTCTCATAGGACCTCTTCTCGACCCTGATGTCATCATAATTTCATCATCCCTCCCATTCACATCACTGAATTCACTTTGGACATCCTGAGCCGCATTTTTGAGAGCTGCTTGACTTATAATTTTGCCCTGTCTTAAGACCATCTTCCACCATTTCTCCCATTTTGATTATTTCTCCAAAGGAGTGACCAACTGCAGATACCATGTTTTGAAGGTAATCCGGCTCTTGAGCATGAAGGAAAACAGTGGCCAACTCGTGATCATTCATGGGTGGCTTAGCTCTCGCTGCCTGCTCTCTCCATTTGATGGCATATTCCCCTGAAACTTTCAGTTGGTTTCTTTTTCAGTTTAGAAAGGGAAATGCGGTTTGGGGTGATGTCACTATTGTATTGAAACTGTTTGATAAAGGCTCGTGCCAAATCATCCCAGACGTGCCAACCAGATGCGTCCTGATCCCAAAACCATTCAGATGCTACTCCCGAGAGGCTTTCCTCAAAATAAGCCATAAACAATTCTTCTTTTCTTCCCACACCTCTCAATTGGTTGCAATACCTTTTCAGGTGGGCTATGGGGTTTCCGCGTCCATCATACTTTTCCAATTTGGGAACCTTGAAACCAGGCGGCAAGTGGACATCGGGGAACATACAAAGATCTCTGAAGGCAACACTCTTTTGACTTGCCATTTCTTGCATGTTTTTCATCCGTTGTTCTAATCTCTTCAATCTTTGGGCCATTTCTTCCCTGTACATTCTTTCGGGTAAGCTTCTCAACGTTTGCAGGAAGGTCAAACGAGTACGAGCGGTACTCGGGAGAGTGGTACTGTTCTTGCTGTATAGCAGATTGTGGCTCATGAGAAGGCTGTCCTTGGCCATTGGCCCGCATTTTGATCATTTGTTGTTTCAATGCTCTGTTTTCCTCAACCACAGTAGACCCTTGTTGAATTTTCTGACCCTGAGTCTCTTGAGCACTCGTAACAGCTTCGATGCCGGTTATCATTTTCCTTGGGTCTTGCTTTCCAATTTACCACAACCAACCACCTCGACTTTCTGGATTAACAAAACGAAACCACGGGGTTAGCGTTAAGGTATTCCACTTATTGATTTCCTTTGTTTTTCTTTTTCTGCTATTTTCTTTTCTTTTTCCTTTTTGTGGTTTTTTCCTTTTTTTTCCTTTTTTTTTCCTTTTTTTTCTTTTTGTATTTTTCATTTTTTTTTCTTTTTGGTTATGGAAATGGTCGAATCCTATGTGGATTGCCTACGTATCACGACCCCGCGTGAATCAGACCGAGCGTAGTTCTTGCAAATTAATGCAAGAAATAAAGATATGTTTATTTGATTTTTTTTCTTTTCTTTTTTTTTTGAAGAAAAATGATAGAAATTGACTCCAACTACAAACTTGTGTAGGAGATTTCTACGAGAATAAGAATATTTTTGGTGTCAATTATGACTATTTCTATAAAATTGGCCACATAATGGCTTATTTGACAAAATGACTATTTTTGCAAAAATTATTTAAGAAAGATAAACTTGAAATTTTTTTATCCTGTGGCTCATGGGGCATCGTTCGGCATCACCATAAACCAACACAAGACTATTTTTCATAAATTGGCCATGTAATGGCTTATTTAGACAAAGTGGCTATTTTTGCAAAATTTAATTTAAGAAGATGCAAATTCAATATTTTTATCTTGGGGCCTATGGGGCATCGTTCAGCACCGACACATGCCAACACAAGACTGAGGAAGTTAAAATGCAAAAATGTGGCTATTTCAGCAAAATTCCGCCATGTAATGGCTTATTTGATAAAGTGGTTATTTTTGTAAAGTTGATTGATGACTCAAACTTAATTTTGCGGATACAACCTTTCAACATTTCCGCGAGGGATTTTTCAAAGCTGTGTCCAAAATTATTTACAAACGACTCAAAGTGGCTATTCTTGCAAAAACAGCCTTCCGGCGTCCTTTTGAGGGACATTCGGCTTATTTTAAGCAAGAATAGCATCACCCGACTTATTTATAACAAAATCAAAAATTGACATTTTTTGGTTATTTTTGCAAACGGGGTGTGAACCCGGACTTGATTTTGCGGCTATGGCCTTGCAACATTTCCACATGGAATATTTCAAGGTTGTGCCCGCAAATTATTACAAACGTTTCAAAGTGGCTATTTTTGCAAAAACAGCCTTCCGGCGTCCTTTCGGGAACATTCGGCTATTTGCAAAAACGGCATCACTTTGATTTTATTGACAAAAATTAAACACACATTTTTTTTTTATTTTTAAAAAGGGGTGGTTGGACCCGATGAGGGTTGCCTACGTATCCTACCTAACGGCGAGAATCAAACCTGCGTAGTTCGGTCAGATTATTTGACCAATTATTTCAAAAATGTTCCACCTATTTTTTCAAATTTTCAAATTTTCCGGATACCTATTTTCTACAAATCATTATTTTTCTCTCTCTTTTTCTTTTTCAACAAAATTTTCCAATCTCGGGATTTCCGCCGGTCCGCATAACGACCAAGGACAATAAAATGCAACACATAGCATGCTCGGTCTTTTCAATACCGGGTCACCTGTCCTAGACGGACCCAACCCCTGTGTCGAGTCCCCTAAGTCAAATATGATGCAAATAATCGTCCTAGACCTATGTTCAAAATCTTACGGTTTCATAGATTGCTAGACCGTGTACCCGAGCGGACAACTCGAATCGAGTAGAGGGCTACGTACCGGTGACCCGCGGAGTCAATCGGCTTTGTAACTTATCCGGCCTCTGTTTTCTTAATTTAAGGTGACATTTAACAGAAAGGGGAGTCTCAACCAGTAAGCACATCCCTGGGGGAGAAGAGAGAAGGGTTTTCGGCACAATTTTATATACTCAGCAAAAATATATCTGATACAAGGTTTACTTTATATAAAATAATTGGAACATAGCAAATCACCTAATTGATTCCACACTAGAGCTGAAAGCTGATGGAACCTTAATTGATAAACTAAAGATGGAAGAACTAGTAGCTGTCACACCTCCCTTTTTACTACCCCAAACATGCGTAAGGTGTATAAATACACTTGTAGGGTATACCCCGACGCTCAATTACCCGAAACGGATAAAATAACGTAAGGGAAGGAGTTTTTCCAATATAAGGACAATCGGTTCGGGATTTTATTAGAGATTAATCAGAGTCGCCACTTGGGAATGACAATGGTGTCCCAAGTCACCGGTTGATCCCGAATCCGAGGAATTTTGACTCTTTAAATGTCTGCGAAGCAGAGGTCCGGATAAGGAACTCTGTTAACCCGGGAGAAGGTGTTAGGCACTCCCGGGTTCCGTGGTTTTAGCACGGTCGCTCCACCGTCGTTCTTGACTTTTGTTTGACTCAATTATAAATTTTAACAACATAATGTGCTTTTACGTTAAATATCATTTTTAGGAATTTGCGGTATCGCGAAAACACGCCTCGAGTCATACCGCAACCAGTACGCCTATGACTTTTGGTGGATTTCAGCTTCACCGAGATTTGGATTTGAGTCGCACCAAGTGCACACTCGTTCATAGGAAGGTATATTAAAACCGTGCCCTAAAATAACGTCTATCGGCTTTTAAATATTTTGGGAGAAACTATGGAATTTACTATTAGCTTTCCCGGATCTATTTGTATTATATCATTACTAAATGGGGGCCCCGGTGTTATTCGGGCGAGGCTCGTCCCATCTCACTTTTATTAAAGGCCAATCCTAACCGTCTATATGTTCTGCTTATTTCATCTATTGGTTTTAAATGGAATTTTATTGCTCATAATTAATAGTCCAAATGAATGAGCTAAACTATCCATTTCAAATTTGGGCCACTTATAATGGCCCATTCTTAAATCTGTTGGCCAAACCAAATTGATTCCTAATATCATTTTCGGCGTCCAGCAGTAGTGTAGGAAAGCATTGTTCATAAACTAATACTTGAATGAAACCCATATTTTCACGAATCTGTTTTTTTATTTAGATTAAAGTAATTGTATTGACAAAATACAGATCGAATTAACTTTAAAGTAGCTCAAAAATAGTCTTCTACTGATTTGTAACTGATTCTACTATTATTTTTTGGATTTTTTGATATGAATTTGAAGGTAAAAATAGAAGAAAATAAATTTGAAATGTTAATTTCAGATCTGGAATTGAACAAGTATTTTTTAGGATTTTTCTAGGGTTCATATGGTTCAAAAATTCTAAAGAGACCTTAAAAATCAGATGGAACCCCCCTCTTTATGCAAGCTGAAATTACCTATTTATAGGCCAAAGAGAGAAATCTGAATTTCATTAAAAACCATTCAATTCTTAGCTTGTTGCACAAGTTAGTGCAATTATTTTATTGGATTCTACACTAAGACCCATTCTAGAATGCTCTACCATGTTCTATTTCCCTTGCATTACCTATTGTGCCCTCATTCTCATTTATTATTAACTAAGATGCCTTTTGTTATGCCCAAAATACCCTAAAAGCTCTATATTTATAACAACTATGCCAATTCCTATCCCAATTGTACCCTTTCCTCTTTTAAGCTTATTACCGCTATACCAATTCTTATTCCCCATTTACCCCTACTTCTTAAAGCTAATTACATTCCTAATTTCTGCCTTTTCTTCTTATTTAAACCCATTTTCAGATTGGTATTTAGCAAATAGCCACAATTAAGTGACTATTGCTCAACTAGCCAATTGGCCCTTTTAACTAATTAAAATTCAGATTAATTCACTAATTAGAATCACTTACATCAATAGCCAATCCTAAGTAGTCTTACAAACATAGCCACTTATGATTAATCATCCAATTAACAAGACTCGGGAGACAATTTGATAGATGGTGAGTCCTATTAATCAGAATAATTCATCGCAATTGAATCTATCGAGCAAAACACCTTAGGTGGGTACTAATCATGTGATTCTTACTATCGACTTAACTTGAATCTCAACTAATCTAAGAGACGACTTTCCTAATCGAACTAACAGCTATAACCAATCAAACCTAAGTGTCATCAATGTAGAATTCACTAACATAGTTTCCGACAATCACAATTAATCAATTTGAATGTCAAAACAGGATCGAAGTAGATTCGAATAATTCCTAAGATTATGACAAATCAAATAATAACCTAATAATCAAAATAACTATCATTTTTCTGAATTCTGAATCTTTAACATATTCCAACCAACTTATTTTAACAAAACAGCATCAAAACATGTATTCGACTAATTCTCGACACTAAAATAATTCAACATATTAACAGACCATTATCTATCCAAAAGAAAAACACTAACAGGAATAGGCGAGTTTAGCAAAAACTAACTATTTTAACTGAAATCTAACAATACTAATCAAGATTAACAAAATAAATCAGAAAGTAATTATTTAGGGAAAATCAGAACAAAACGAAAACAGAAATTAACAAGAGTCGGAAATCTTTAAGAGACATCTAAAAGTCTAAAAAAAATCTGGAATTTGCTAAAACAAACTAACCAAAATTTAAACACTAATCTAATAATCTAAAAACAAATCAGAAAGTAACCGAAAGAAATTAACAAGAATTAAAATCAGAAAAGAAGACAGTTATTCAATTCAACACACAATCATATCAACAACTAACATATGAATCTATTTTCTTTTCATTTATGTAAAGGATTCAAACAAACAAAAATAAAGATAAAAAACAGAAAGATAAAGAAACTTATCTCTTTTTTCGATTTTTCTGTTTTTCTTTTTTTTTCTTTTTTTTGTTCTTTTCCGTTTTTCTTCACTTTTCTTCATGAACTCGAGCCTTTTCTTGATTATCTCTTGGGTCCGACTTTGAATCTCCAATTCCGGCGGCCGTTTGAATTGTTCTTGGATTCCGGCAGCCTTTGACACTTGATTTTCTTGTCACAATGTAGAGGAGTGTTCAAAGAAGGGTAGGAGTTGATTTGAGGTGTTTTTTAAGGCGGCGCCGCCAAGGTGGTGGGGTGGCGGCGCGGGAGATTTGGAGCGTTTGGTTGATGTTTGAAAGAATATAACGGCGGGGGAGTGATGAGGAGGGTGTGGGGATTGTTTTGGTGTTGGTTTGGATCGGAAATAAGGCCGGCCGCCGCCGCCCGCGGCGGAACCCTAGCGGCGACGGCTGTGGTTGACAGAGAGCTGGGGGAGACGGCTGGTGTATAGACATAAGAGTTTGTGTGTGAATGTGTTTGAAGTCTTTAGATTGTTTAAGGATCTTTTTTAAGTTTTTGTATTAAACTTGTAATAATCAATTCTGGCCGTTGGATCAAAGAAAATAGACGGCTGTGATTAAAAGGGGAAAGGGGGCTGGGCAGGCTAGGGCGCTGGGCTGGGCGTTGGGCTGGAGACTGGGGCGGCTGAGAGGTATTTGGGCCGCTGGGGTCTGGGACGGTTGGGTTGGCCGATTTGGGCCACTACTGGCCCACTCTCTTTTGCCTTTGTTTTTCCCTTTGTTTTCTTGTATTGTATTTTTCCTCCTCTTTTTTTTTTGTATTTTATTTTCTTTGTATTTTTTTTGTATTGTATTTTGTATTTTATTCTTCTTGCCTTGTAATTATTTGGAACTAATTAAAACTAACTAATTACCCTCTTTTTGGCAATTTTTAATTTTAAAAAGCTAACTAATTTTTTGATTTTTTCATTAATTTGCTAGAAAAACGAATGAATTCCCTAAAGATGCAATTTTTAGTATTTTCATTTATCACACGCAAATAACATGCAAACAACTAACACAAAATTCACACAAAATTTTAAAAATAAAAAAAAAATCATTTATTTTGAATTTTATAGGAATAACTCATGTGTAGGATAAAAATCACGTGCTCACAGTAACCTCTTCTAAACATTTTGGACGTGGTAATAGAAGAATTTACTAGTAAATAAGTAACCAATATAGAACCAAAACAATCATATTCAAGAGTCAAAAGTATCTCTTTGGGCGGACAAACCAACTGCAAGTTCACTAAGAAAAGAAATAAAATCATATTCGAGAACTAGTAACCTCCTCTAACCATTTTAATAGAAGAAACTACTACTGTATGCTCTTTGCTGACGACATAGTCTTGATAGACGAGACGAGGGCTGGTGTTAATGCGAGGTTGGAGGTCTGGAGACAGACCCTCGAGTCTAAGGGTTTTAAACTAAGCAGGTCTAAGACAGAATATCTAGAGTGCAAGTTTAGCGCCGAGTCGAGCGAAGTAGGCTGGGACGTGAAGCTGGGATCTCAGGTCATAGCCAAGAGGGACAGTTTCAGATATCTTGGATCAGTGATTCAAGGGGATGGAGAGATTGACGGGGATGTCACTCACCGTATAGGGGCGGGGTGGTTGAAGTGGAGGCTCGCATCAGGAGTCTTGTGTGACAAGAAAGTTCCACAGAAACTCAAGGGGAAGTTTTATAGAGCGGTGGTTAGACCTGCCATGTTGTATGGGGTGGAGTGCTGGCCTGTGAAGAACTCTCATGTCCGGAGAATGAGAGTTGCGGAGATGAGGATGCTCAGGTGGATGTGCGGGCTCACCAGATTAGATAAGATTAAGAATGAAGTTATTCGGGAGAAGGTGGGGGTGGCCCCAGTGGATGAGAAGATGCGAGAAGCGAGACTCAGGTGGTTTGGGCATGTGCGGAGGAGAAGCCCTGATGCACCGGTGAGGAGTTGTGAGCGACTGGCGGTGGTTGGCGCGAGTCGGGGCAGAGGGAGGCCTAAGAGGTATTGGGGCGAGGTGATTAGGCAAGATATGGCTAGAATGGGGATTTCCGAGGACATGACCCTTGATAGGAAAGTTTGGAGGTCTAGTATTAGGGTTGTAGGGTAGGGCCTTCTAGAATTCTTAGTACTTCTGTTAGGGGCCGAGTGGGGTTTGGTAGCGATCTCTATAGTTAATTAATGTATTGTGTTGTGCCTTTTTATGGTAGTAACCGATTGGTATTATTACATGTCATTCTACTTTTGGTTTTATATTTAGATAATTATTTATTTGATTTATCCCGGATTTACTAACATTGTTTTGTTTTGTTTTGTTTGTTGATTTTCTCTCTCTTTTTCTGAGCTGAGGGTCGGCCGGAAACAGCCTCTCTACCCTTTCGGGTAGGGGTAAGGCATGTGTACGTATTACCCTCCCCAGACCCCACTTTGTGGGAACATACTGGGTAGTTGTTGTTGTTGTTGTAAACTACTACTGTAGAAGTTCTCATTTTTTAGAGTCAAAAATAAGTAAAGCTTGAAAAATCAGCAAATTAAGAATGGACCTTTGAGGACTTGGGATTTGTTACGAAGATCCATGAATACATATACAGCACAGCCTGATTGCAGGGCTTGACCAAGTATACCATTTTCCTCAACAGGCTCAAGTTTAATAGATGGACCCAAATCAGCAATGCAGCCATGATGGATTTCATAATGAATTAACATTTCCACTAAATGCCGAGCAGCAAAGCCTCTTCCACCAGTCACCACACATCATTTCTCCTCTCCTTCACCCATTTACAATAATAATACGGTAAAATGTACAACGCCCAGCAGTTCGATTGTAGGAGATTCTTGAAGGTCTATATCCAACTTTGCCATAAACAAGACCTCTCGTGACAATGAAGCATGTGTTGAATGTAAAATTTAACATTCAGAAGATAATAGAGATAAACACAGATATTCCTTATAGCTGAATAAGAATTTATAACTCTATTAATTTTTTCATGTGCTTAATTAGCATAATTAACAAATGCACGCCAAATTTTTTTTATGATTGTTTAATATTTCATTGCAAAAAAATGACACAATGTTAGAAAAAAAATAGTGATTTCTAGATTAGTATTAACAACAACAACAACAACAACCCAGTATAATCCCACTTAGTGGGGTCTGGGGAGGGTAGTGTGTACGCAGACCTTACCCCTACCCTGGGGTAGAGAGGCTGTTTCCAAAATAGACCCCCGGCATCCTTCCCTCCAAGAACTTCCCACCTTGCTTTTGGGGAGACTCGAACTCACAACCTTTCGGTTGGAAGTGGAGGTTGCTTACCATCAGAGCAACCCCTCTTGTCAAATTAGTATTAGTAAAGATAATATAACCACAATTTATTGTCCGCTGAATCCTAAGCAAGAACGAAAAATTAATAAATTTCTTTGACATCTAGGGTTTTAGGAGTCAATATTAACAACTGAACTGAGAAAAAAAATTCTCATAAAACTCTCATCGTCATGACTGTGCAATCGCAAGAAGAGTTCTTAGCCACTCATCTCGAACAACAGAAGATTATCGATCTTGAGTAAAGTTTAGCTATTCGGGTGTATTAATATCAAATTAAAAGAAAAAAATATAAAAGACGAAGCATAAAGTGAGGAAATAGCGGTGAATCATCCAAACAAAAGAAAGAGAACACCATACCAGTCAACCCAGGAGACAATAATGGTGTTGCTTCGGTAATAGAAGCTGCGGGGAAGCCGAGTTCAGCGAAACTGTGGAGGAGGAAAACGAATTGGGGATGGAGAAATTTTTTTCAGTCTTTATGGAAAGAGGTAGACAGATGAGCATCATGTTATTGCCTTTTGAATTTTTAGAAAATTTTGGGGGAAATTTTTAGGGGGGAAATTTTGGGGGAGGAAATTTTAGCGGGAAATTTTTAGGGCATGCCTTGTAAAGTGTTGCATTAGTTCAGCCAATAAAGCTACTCTTTAAAAACGTTAGAATACCTATAATAAGGGTTGCCAAATATTTTATTATTAGCCACACTTAAAAAGTGTAGTCTTTTCGTTTAAAAGGACCGTTATTCAAGTGTTGCCTTACAAATCGTAGTCAAAGACTCTACCCAAAGGCCACCATTTAAAAGTGTTCTCATAAATATTTTTTGCAACACTTCATGGGCGCAGTCTAAAATAAGTGTGGCTATAGGCCAAATTTGTTGTAGTGGGTGCGCCTATTGCGGGGATTTTACGGTGAGTTATATTTCCTTGTCACGATACGCAGTATACAAAGTCTCCACCAGAGTTATTATGTTTTTCTGTCTAACTTGTATTTCAGACAGATATTGTATTAATATTGTACTCCTTAGTAGATGCTCATGTACTTGTGACACCGAATTTTGAAGGTTTCTACTGGATGTTCAGTATGGTAGTTCGCGTAATTATATTATTTCACCCTAAAATTATATTTTATATTATTTAATTAAAAAAAATTATGATTTAAAATATAATAAAATAAATAATTAAGTTGATCGATCACCATTGGCTTGCCTGACGGTGGCATTAGGCACCATCACGACATATAATTATTTTTGGTAGTGACAGATTCAACCAAACCGGTCATAACATTATTGAAGTTGTCTCTTTTTTCAAATCAACTAAATACAAATCGCACTTGTTTATATCCTATTGCTTACACATTGCCCAAAATGGTTGTTAAAATGAGATATAATGCTTCAAACGAATCCTTTCGGTAAATAAAGCCAAACCATATACTAATAATTGTCACTTGTCATGCTTTACATGGTTTTTCTTCTTCTTTTTCTTTACGTGGCTAGATAAGAGAAAGACGTACAAGTGGAATTGTAATAAATATTGCACGTATTATTATATTTACTAAAAGTTACTCTTAACTAGTTAACCAAAACCACAAATCTTGGGTTAAAGAGTCCCATGTTGCAATTATATCTAGACTTTGTTCCATTCTGACTGTTTAAAAAAAAAAAAATTTGAATTTTTCCCTATGCTTAGGACAGCAAAGCATAATCATGACATTAATATCTATAGAGGTTCTCAAATTCGAATTGTAAGGTCTCTAGTATTCCAAACACAAATGACATGTTTTGTCTTAAAAAATTAAATTAGACGTCGGCCAACTTATCTTATTACTTCTTTTCTTCTTTTGTTTTAGTAAACTAACAAAAATATCGAATTATAAAATATACTCTTTGCATGGAAATATATGTGCGTGTGTGTCTCGTATAATATACGACAGAACATGTGTCTATAGTTTTTTCCCAATATGATAACATCCCTTTTTCTTTTTATTTTATCAAACGAAATCACCTTGCTTGTTGCCAAGTCGTTCATAATTACCTTTATTGTGACCTACAAAATTTACCCCCACCCAAAAGAAACTAAAACGGATACAGAACAACATCTATATATAACAATACTTCGTTATAAAAGTTAAGTTTTTTTATAATTAATTTTCATATTTTGTTATAATATATATATTTGTCTTAGTAGAGTCTTTCAGTGGTACGTTTCAGTCCTCTTCCCCATTACTTAGAAAAAGTGAGCCACCGGTTCAGATACAAGATACTATAATTAACGCCTGGACAATTAGACATCCAACCCGTAATAGTAACGACCTAATTGCAAGAGTGGAGCTCTACCAACTGAGCTATATCCCCCGAGCTAAGTGGAGCATGCATGAAGTAGTCAGATGCTTCTTCTATTCTTTTCCCTGGCGCACTGGGCCATCCTGGACTTTAACCAAAGACCCCGCTCGTGAAGTAAATCATCGCACCTACGGTCCAACCAATTGGGAGAAAATCAATAGATTTCTTTTCAGGAGCGATTCATCCTTCCCGAACACACCATACAACTCTCCGTTGTACTGCGCTCTCCAAGTGTGCTTGTTCCATTTATATAACAACACTTCACTATGATATCTAAAAATATTCGAAACAAGCGAGGCTTTATATAGTGATTTGATTGTAGTTTAGTGGCAATTGCGGAACATCGGTTGTATTTTTTGTATAGGGTCAAATTTGGTCCCGCACGTCTTTACGTCAAAGGGTACGCCCTTCAAGCGTATACCTCCTACAAAAAGGGCATGGTTCAGATGTGAGGGTGCAGACGATGCCATTTATAGCTCGGGCGTCCTCGCTAGGAGGACGTTGACTACGTTCATTGACTTTATTATTATTTTAAGGGAGGCCCCTCCTTATATAAATGGGACCTTCCCATTGTAAAGGGCATCAATGTTATTATTCAATAATACAACTCTCTCATTCTTTCTTACTTTCTTTCTATCTCTTAACTCCGACTCTAACGAATAACTGTTCTTAAGTTCATCATCTTACAATATCATATCTGTTATAACTATATTGTTCTTACATCTTTAGGCTTATTATATTTGATTACAATTTACCTTTTTATATTTTTTATTATTTTAAGCTTACAAAATAACATTTAACTTTTGAGCCAAACTCATCAACGTCTCCTTAATTTTGGGTTGATGGAAAGTAGAAGCTTCATGTGTCAACCTAGAATCATCCGGTTTTATTTTAGTACTTCTTTGATAAGGACCTCATTGTTAGGCATAAAAATGGGGTAACATGTAACATCAAAAATATCCAACAAGGGTCCATAATTTGGTCCCATCTTTGAAAATTTGACCCTTCAAGTCCTTTTTCTTAAAATTTAATCTCAATCTCTAAAGTTGTTGTATTTTAATAATATTGACAAACTTATCTCTTCTTTACTCCCATTGTCCAAATCAATATTATATTACTCACAGAAATCATCTTCCAATATAACTAAATCTTAAAAAGTTGTAAGATATTCAGCTTAAAGCATACTCACAAATATAGACATTGTTATAAACAGGGAGAAATTAAAAAACAACCATATTTATAAATGGTCGATCAAAAATAGCGCAGTTTTTAAAGTAATTGAAATTTAGGCACTTTTATGTAAAGATAAATCTGAACGAAAATACTATTCAATTTTCAAAAAAATACTCCATCATTGATATACTGGAGTTCCAGTATTCCAGTATATTATACTGGAACTCCAATATAATATATCGGTCCAGCATAATATACTGAAATTTGGAGCACCGATGCTCGAGACTCCAGTATATTATACTGGAGCCAGTAAAGTATACTGATTCCAGCATAATATGCTGGAAGTTCATACACAGGTGCACCGAACTCCAGTATATTATGCTGGACCGGTCTCTGTTGCAGCAAAATAATAACTATTTTTCATTAATCCAATAAACGCTGACTATTTTTGAATGATCACTAAAACTAGCTAGACCGTATTATTTTTTACTTATAAACAACATACACAAATCTCTTACGAAACGTTATCATATTCAATGCTGCTTTATTTATAATCTATCCGTAAGGGCAAAGTTACTTTCAATCAAGTTCTCCAAATTAAGTACTCTCTCTAACCCTTAATTCGTATTTAATTAGCTTTTGATTATTTCCCGAGCTATATAGAGTTTTCCCTATTTTTCCTTAGTACGTCTATAGTAAAACCTCACTTTTTCTTACAACAATTAAAAAGGGAAAAAAACAAATAACATGAAATAAAAATTCCCCTTTTTGTATCATATATTTGCTTAGTAAACTTAGTATACTAAGCAAGCAATATTTTCGAACTCTTCTTGCTTAGGCTAGATTTTTCAAAACTATCTAAATATTTAATTTGCATTACAACTATTATTACTACTTCATCTTTTTCTTTTCCTTGTGTCCAGAAAGCATTTGAGCGAAAAAAGTTGAGAAAAAAATGTCGAACAAGAGTTACAAAGTGTCTCCAGTGCCAGTTACTTTGTTTGCGCACTTGTTGTTCATAGCTATTACTACACTGATGCTGGTCTGGCTTTTGCATTTCAGAGAAGGCCTTGCTTTCACTTCAACCAATAAGCCCAAGATTTTCAATGTAATTACTAATTTAATTTCTCTTTCCTTTTTCTGGATAATTAAATGTTTTCTTCGTGATCTTAGCTTTTCTCTATACAACTTTTTTCTTTTCATATTTTATTTCATATATTTCTATTTTATTAATTATTTGGTGTTTGCAGATTCACCCATTGCTTATGGTTGTTGGGTTTCTCTTATTAGCTGGAGAAGGTAAGAAATCAGTTTTTAAAATATCCATGTACATATATAGTTAGCAGAAATCATATTTTTTTGCTCTTGATAAGAACGTGTGGAGGTCGAACATTAGAGTTGTAGGCTAGGGATAATTCTTTGTACCAGATAGTCTAATAGAGTTTTGATGATAGTGGGTAGCAGTCTATGTGGTGTTCACAATATTTTGTTGTTTTGCATAGGATTGTGTTTACTGAACTTTCTTTCACTTATTCGGTTTATTTTAAGATATTATTATTACTCCTCTTATGTCCTTTGTTGTTACAAATTACTTATTGCGCTTCCTTTCTAATATTGTTATATTTTCTGTTGAGCCGAAGGACCTTCCGGAAACAGTCTCTCTACCCTTTCAGGTTAGGGGTGAGGTCTACATACATCCTACCCTTCTCAGATCCCACTAATGAGATTTTACTGGGTGTGCTATTATTGTTATTGTTGTCTATTTTTTCTGTTACTATTAATTACAATTATGAAAATGAGAGTAGGAAAGGAGGACTCATAGGACCTGACTACAATTTGTTCAAGGAAAAAAAACTTGAAAAAAATTACACTCCTATTATTTGGAAATAAAAAAGAAAGAAATAAGATAGAAAAATTTAAACATATTTCCTGTTGGACTTATTCTTAATTTTTTTTTTTTTTTTGAAGCTAATGTGTGCGTCGTTTTTTTCAATCCTTTTCTTTTTCCTACTCTATAAAAAATGATAATAGCAAGCAGCCAAGATTGTTTTTCTTTCTTAAACTATTTGTTTGAATCATGCCTTATTAGTTGTTATGAATTACATCAATCATCCCGTTCACAATTAGTGTTCAATTTACTTTTTCATTTTGGTTCAAAATAAGTATTCAGTTACGCAATTAAGAAAGAATTCAATTTGTATTTATAAAATAACCCCTATGTACATATCCCTAAAAGATTTTCTTATTCCTCACATTAATTGTTTAACTAGGGATAATTTAGTCATAATAGGTATTTTTATATAGAATTTAATATTTTCTTAATGGACATGCTAAAAATAAATTGAACACTTATTATAAATCGGAGGAAGCAGTAAAATTAATTTGGGTTATGGAACAGCAATAATGGCATACACCACAGTTCCAACATCAAGCAAGAAGCACAAGTTGTATCACATGATTCTTCATTTCATAGCTCTTGTTGCTGCGATTATTGGTCTCTCCGCTGTTTTCAAATATCATAAGGAAGCTGGAATTCCTCATATGTATACCTTTCACTCCTGGATTGGCCTTTCCACCATCATTCTCTTCGCTTTCCAGGTAAAAATACGATTATATATGATTATACACATATTATATATGAATTAAATATTAATTTAAACAGTTGAATTAGCGGCTATTTAAATTACTATTATTTTTTATTTTGGACAGTGGATATTATCATTTTTGACCTTCTTATTTCCTGGGGCTCGAACGTCAACAAGGTCAAGAGTGGCTCCATGGCATGCCCTAATTGGGATAATCATCTTCTTCATGGCAATAGTAGCTGCAGAGACAGGGTTGGTGCAGAAATTCATATTCTTGGGGCTTACAAGAAACCAAGAAGGACTAATACTTAATTTTACTGCGCTCTTGATACTCCTCTTTGGAATTTCAGTTGGTGTTGCTGTTCTCTTACCTGGTCGTGGTTATTAGTTTAATATTCATATTTGTTGTAAATGTTGTTTTGTGTGCTATTAAGGAATTACTAAGTCCTTGTATGGTTGGTTTGGTTTTATTATCTTTTAACCCGACTCAAAGTATTTCTTTCTATTTGGGTGTTAACTCATGTATTTAAAGTTGTTATGTAAATCTGGAACGGTTGTAGATAAAATGCATTTCTACGGTTAAATATCATGGTATACTCAGTTTTTATACGGGTCAATGAAAAATAGCCAGCGTTTACTAAGTCAATAAAAAATAGCCATTATTTTGCTGCAACAGGTACCGGTCTAGTCTAATATACGGGAGTTCTGGTGCAATTGTATACAAACTCCAGCATATTATTCTGGACCGGTATACTTTGCGAACTTCTGTAAAATTTGCGGGAGACTGGAGCACGTGTGCTCCAAACTCTAGTATATTGTACTGAACAATTATACTTGTTGGAACTCCCGTAAATTTGCGGGAGTTCCAGCATAATTATGCTTGAACTCCCGTAAAATTTGCGGGAGTTTCAGCATAGTTATCCTAGAACTCCTATAAAATTTACGGGAGTTCAAGCATACTTATAGTGGAACTCTTGTAAAATTTGCGGGCGTATTTTTTCGGATTTTGAACAGTGTTTTCGCTCATATTTAAAGTGGTTAAATTTCGATGACTTTTGAAACTTGGCAATTTTTCAACGACTAGTGGTAAATCTGGCTATTTTTGAATTTCTCCCATTTCTATGCGGTTAATCACAATTGGGCCAAATCTATCTTCCAGATTCTTCCACCACGCGTGAAGTTATCAAAATACACTTCCTTTAAACTAAGGATGTCTAACGGGTGGGCCGATCGTGCTGGCTAGAATAATTTAGGAACCATACGGATTGTGGTCCGGGTCGGTTACGAGCCTTATCGAATTTAATGGTTCGGTTCATCCGGATAAAAAATGAACCGTAAGGATTACGGATATAAGGGGTCGGGCCAGATCGGGCTGCTGTAATTAATAATTTTTTTTTGTATTTTGCTTTAGTATAACTATTGTAAGTTATATTAATATAAAGTAAAAATATATAAAATAAAATGAAGATGGAAAAAAATTACACTTATAAATTGTAAGTGTTACATTTATTTTAAAATTCAAACTTACAAATTAAAATGTTTACATTTAACAGTAAATCAACGAAAAAAGAGTAACTTCAGAAGCCCTATTATTTAAAAAGATAAAAAAAAAATTAAGTTAGCCGTTATACGGGTCTGGGTCGTTCAATCCCGATAGGTTAACCCGTTAAACAGTAAAAACTGTTGACCGGATTTAATCGGTCCGGTTAACCAGTAGAAATTAAATAGATGGGCCAACTCCCTTACCCCTTTAACCCAGTCCTACCCAGTCCTCTTCTACTGATCCGAGCCAGTTTCGCTTATCGGTCTAGACCGGTTGGAAAACATGCTGACCCAGCCCGTCAGACACCATACTTTAAACTCAGTCAAAGAATCCAAGGGAGACTTTTCATTTGGAAATAACCCACAAAATACCTTCAAATCTCCAAAAGATCTCTTGCTTTCCTGTGAAAATTTTTACTCTCCTTTCAGAAATTTTATTTCTTCTTCTCTTTTCTAACGCGACCTACCCCATCCCATCGTCATCCTTTCACTTTAGAGCAAAAATACAAAAACTCTTGGACCTTTTCAGACCATCCCTCACCATTTTTATGCAAAATTCGGCCACTATACGACGGCCAGCGAAAGAACAGTCATATTTGTTGGTTCCTTGGTTGTTATCCTATATTTTTTAAATAACAATTCTGGACAATAAAAATGTTAGCGTATAAAACGTAAATATAAATAAAGCAATAATTAATTCAAGCCCACTGAATTCACAGTGTTTCCTTAAGTAATTTAATCCCCTCCTAGTACCCAAGGTTATGGATTATTTCCTCCCAGGATAGAACGAATTACACACTGGTGTAGCGGTACTTCAAACCCCAGTGTTTCAGTGAACACAAAGTTCGGCAGCAAATCACACTTTCGGATGCTTTGTTTGTGGTTAAAAAAATGCAGAATAAAGAAGGACAACTCAGAAGTCGAATGGAAATTCTGAGAGGAAGGAATGCAATTTATAGCCAATGTTTAATTCTTACCGAAGAGATTGCAAATCGATTTTCTAGTGTATACAGTGTATATATCGAGTGTATATAGTGTATATATCGAGTGTATACAGAGTGTATATCAAGTGTATATCGAGTGTATACAGATTGTATCTCAAGTATTTTTTCCAGTGTATCTCTTTCTCTCCAACTTATGCTCTATTTATAGTAGTTTTTGAGATATATCTGCCCCTTCCATGGTGGAACAAGCACTAGGCTATCATGGAGGTGGCACTTACATAGTGGAATGTACATTTACTTGGTGGGAGAAGCACTTGTTGCTTGTTGGTGTAATACGCTCTCATTTCCCATTCACTCTTAAAATAAAACTCAACAATCCCCCACATGAATGGGGAATGGCTATATCATGGAAGTATGCACGAAAAACAATGTGATTCGCAAGTAAGGATTAATTGCATCTGGATAAGTAGGTTTCCCTTTGAACTTTCCGTAGTGATATGTCGGATATACTCGATCAATCGGTAGATTTGATATCTTTCAACTATCAAACTTTGGTGTATACCTAGACAACCACAAGTCACACAACCAACCCTTAACCGTCTTTGGTTCTCATTATTATGTTCGTTTCAGCCATGAACACCACCTGGTTTCATAAGTGCGTAGAGAACTGGCCTTACAAAATTCTCCTTGAAACGGCTAACACTTCACACTTACATAGGTGATTCCTAAACGTGTCATCCCGTAGATACACCATTTGATATACCTTGTATCAAATTTAGAAATCATTAAAAAGCCTTAATGATTTATCCTTGGTACTTGATCATTGTCTTATAAGAGAATGGACCAAAAGTTTATTTGACAATGTCGAACCGTCATAAATAACTTTGTTTGATCTCCTTGAACCTAGATCTTGGGGTCTCCAATCTTCTAGGTAGAGTTACCGCCACAGTGACTTGTTCTCGGCCACAGTCTCATTCCCCTTGACGATTTCTCAACTACATCTCTAGTTAGGCCTTTTGTAAGTGGATCCGCCACATTATCACTTGACTTTACATAGTCAATCGTGATAATTTCTCTAGAGAGTAATTGTCTAACGGTTTTATGTCTTCGTCGTATATGACGAGATTTATCGTTATACATAACGCTCCCAGCCCTTCCAATTGCCGCTTGACTATCACAGTGCATGCATATTGGTGTCAAGGGTTTGGGACAAAATGGAATATCTTCCAAGAAATTCTGGAGCCATTCAGCTTCTTCACCAGCTTTATCCAAGGCTATGAACTCAGCCTCCATTGTAGAGCGGGCAATACAAGTTTGTTTGGACGACTTCCAAGATACCGCTCCTCCATCAATGGTGAATACATATCCCCTTGTGGACTTGGAATCAGTTGATCCGGTGATCCAATTTGCATCACAGTATCCCTCAATGACCGCGGGATATTTATTGTAGTGCAAAGCAAAGTCCTGGGTATGTACTAAGTACCCCAAAACTCGTTTCATGGCCATCCAATGAGATTGACTTGGATTGCTCGTATATCGACTCAATTTACTTATAGCACAGGCTATATCCGGTCGTGTACAATTCATGATGTACATTAAGCAACCCAACACACGAGCATAATCCAATTGTGATATGCTTTGGCCTTTGTTCTTTGCTAATGCAAGATTCACGTCAATTGGAGTCTTTGCAACTTTAAAGCCCAAGTGCTTGAATTTTTCAAGTATTGTCTTGATATAATGAGATTGTGGCAATGCCAGACCTTGAGAAGTCTTAAGGATCTTAATTCCCAAATTTAAATCAGCAACTCCCAAGTCTTTCATATCAAACTTGCTAGTTAGCATACGCTTAGTAGCATTTATATTGGCAATGTCATTACTCATTATGAGCATATCATCCACATATAAGCAAACAATGACTATGGGATTTGGAGCATTTTTAATGTATACACATTTAACACATTCGTTTATCTTAAACCATTTGACAACATTGTTTGGTCAAATTTTGCATGCCATTGTTTGGGTGCTTGTTTTAGTCCGTAGAGGGACTTAACAAGTCTATATACCTTCTTTTCTTTACCTGGAACCACAAACCCTTCAGGTTGTTCCATGTAGATTTATTCCTCTAAATCTCCATTTAAGAAGGCTGTCTTTACGTCCATTTGATGAATTTCAAGACCATACACTGCAGCTAAAGCTATTAGCGTTCGTATGGACGTAATTCTCGCCACTGGAGAATATGTATTGAAGTAGTCAAGACCTTCTCGCTGTCAATATCCTTTGACAACAAGTCTTGCCTTAAATATATTAATAGTGCCATCATCTTTCATCTTTCTTTTAAAAATCCATTTACTACCCAAAGGTTTATTTCCAGGAGGAAGATCAACCAATTCCCATGTATGATTGTTCAATATGGATTCTATTTCACTATTGACTGCCTCTTTCCAGAACAATGATTCCGAAGAAGACGTAGCTTCTTTAAATGTTTGAGGCTCATTTTCCAATAAGAAAGTTACAAAATCCGATCCAAACGAAGTAGACGTTCTTTGACGTTTACTACATCTTAGATTCTCCTGATTAAATGTACTTTCTTTTTCTTCTTCCCGAGGTCGTTTGGATCTTTCACCAATTGACTCACATTCCTTTTTATATGGATATATATCTTCAAAGAACTCAACATTTTCTGATTCTATAACTGTATTATTATGAATTTCTAGATTTTCTCATTTGTGAACTAGAAATCGATATGCTTTACTATTAGTCACATATCCTATAAAAACACAATCAATGATTTTTGGTCCTATTTTTACCCTTTTGGGTTTAGGAATTTGCATTTTCGCCAAACACCCCCACACTTTCAAATAATTCAAGTTGGGCTTCCTTCCTTTCCATTTTTCATATGGAATCGATTGTGTTTTGCTATGGGGTACTCGATTTAGTATTCGGCTAGCCGTAAGAATGGCTTCCCCCACAAGTTCGGTGGCAAACCAGAACTTATCAACAATGCGTTCATCATCTCCTTTAATGAACGATTTTTTTCTTTCTGCAATCCCATTGGATTGGGGTGTGTAGGGGGGCGTTGTTTGATGAATAATTCCATATTCTAAACATATTTGTTCAAAAGGAGATTCATATTCACCACCCCTATCACTTCTTATCATTTTGATTTTCTTGTTAAGTTGATATTCAACTTCATTTTTGTATTGCTTGAATGCATCTATTGCTTCATCTTTACTATTAAGTAAATAAACGTAGCAATATTGAGTACTGTCGTCAATAAAAGTTATGAAATACTCTTTCCACCACGAGATGGTGTTGACTTCATGTCACAAATATTTGTGTGAATTAAATCTAAAAGATTTGAATTCCTTTCAACCGACTTATATGGATGTTACACGTATTTGACATTTAGATTTTTTGCATTCAAACTTAGGCAATACTTCCAAGTTAATCATTTTTTGCAAGGTTTTATAATTGACATGACCCAAACGTTCATGCCATAAATTATTTGACTCAAGTAAATAAGACGAAGCTGAAATTTTATTATTATTCTCAATAATCATTACATTCAGCTTGAAAAGGCCCACGGTAAGGTAACCTTTTCCTACAAACATATCATTCTTACTTATTACAACCTTGTCGGATACAAAAACACACTTGAAACCATGCTTTACAAGAAGTCCAGCAGAGACTAAATTCTTCCTAATCTCAGGAACATGAAGGACGTTGTTCAAAGTTATCACTTTGCCGGAAGTCATTTTCAGAAATATCTTCCCACATCCTTCAATCTTGGTCGTAGCAGCATTTCCCATGGAAAGGTTCTCATCGGGTCTAGCAGAAGCATATGTAGAAAATGCTTCTCTCACAGCACAAACATGGCGGGTGGCTCCAGAATCAATCCACCATTCCTTAGGATTTCCCACCAAGTTGCATTCAGAAAGCATGGCACACAAGTCATCAATATCATCATGTTTTTCTACCATGTTGGCTTGACCCCTTTTCTTGTCTTTCTTCCGAGCACGACACTCCGTAGATTTATGTCCGGTTTTCCCACAGTTGTAGCAGTTTCCACTGAACTGCTTTTTGCTTGGGCTGTATGTCGGACCAGAAGCCTTCTTCCTCCTTTTGTTATCTTCAACAACATTTGCTCCCATTATTGTTGAATTTCTACGGCCTCTCCTTTCAGCAGCTTTATTGTCCTCTTCGATTCTCAATCTAACAATAGGATCTTCAAGGGACATCTCTTTTCGTTTGTGTTTCAAATAATTTTTGAAGTCCTTCCACAATGGAAGCAACTTCTTAATTATTGCTGCTACTTGGAATGCTTCATTGATGACAAGACCTTCAATGAAAATTCCGTTAGTAAAATTACTAAAAAAAATTCTTTCAATATCACTATTTATTTGAAACATACATTCAGCAAGTAGATCATGAATAATCACTTGCAATTCCTGGACTTGGGTAATAACAGATTTGCTATCTACCATTTTGTAGTCCAAAAATTTTGCGGCGACGAATTTCTTCATCCCAACATCTTCAGTTTTGTATTTCTTTTCAAGCGCATTCCACAATTCTTTTGACGTTTCTACGCCACTGTATACATTATACAAATTATCACCCAGACCGCTAAGAAGATAATTCTTGCACAGAAAGTCAGAATGTTTCCACGCCTCAGTCACGAGAAAACTTTCATTCTCTGGAGTTTCATCGGGCAGATTAGAAACATCTTCCTTAATGAACTTCTGTAGACATAACGTAGTCAAATAGAAGAACATCTTCTGCTGTCAGCGCTTGAAATCAATCCCAGAAAATTTTCCGGGTTTTTCTTCTGGTGCCAACGCCGGCGTTCGGCTTGTCGATGCATTGACAGTCATCGTCGGAATATGATTTGCCGATGCGTTAACAGTTATCATCGGAACAACTTGGTTTCCGATTTCATTAGCCATTTTCTGGAGAAAAAAAATGACACAAATAAACGTTTAAAACTTATAAAACTGGAGTTAAAAATATAACGTAGATTTTAATCTCCAACAAACCGCCACGAAGGCTTTACTCTCCAAAATGGGAGTACACCAAACCACAAAGGTTTTAATTTCCAGAATAATAAGGATAACACAAATATAGAAATAAAAATTATTAAATTCCTTAAGCTTGTTGGTTCCTTGGTTGTTATCCTATATTTTTTAATAACAATTCTGGACAATAAAAATGTTAGCGTATAAAACGTAAATATAAATAAAGCAATAATTAATTCGAGCCCACCGAATTCACAGTGTTTCCTTAAGTAATTTAATCCCCTCCTAGTACCCAAGGTTATGGATTATTTCCTCCCAGGATAGAACGAATCACACACTGGTGTAGCGGTACTTCAAACCCCAGTGTTTCAGCGAACACAAAGTTCGGCAGCAAATCACACTTTCGGATGCTTTGTTTGTGGTTAAAATAATGCAGAATAAAGAAGGACAACTCAGAAGTCGAATGGAAATTCTGAGAGGAAGGAATGCAATGTATAGCCAATATTGAATTCTTACCGAAGAGATTGCAATTCGTTTTTTCAGTGTATACAGTGTATATATCGAGTGTATATATCGAGCATATACATAGTGTATATCGAGTGTATATCGAGTGTATACAGAGTGTATTTCAAGTGTTTTTTCCAGTGTATCTCTTTCTCTCCAACTTCTGCTCTATTTATAGCAGTATTTTGAGATGTATCCGCCCCTTCCATGGTGGAACAAGCACTAGGCTATCATGGATGAGGCACTTACATGGTGGAATGTACACTTGGTGGGAGAAGCACTTGTTGCTTGTTGGTGCAATACACTCTCATTTCCCATTCACTCTTAAAATAAAACTCAACAATATTAGCGTTCAAAATTTTAAAATTCAAACTTACTGTCCTAATTTTAAATGGGAGAATCCCCACTATAAAGGGGAGTTCCATAAGCAAAAGTGACCAGGCGAGTTTAACCGAAAAATGTTAGCAACTCAGGGGGACGAAAATAAGAGGATCCGCATCTTGGACATGGTAGATATCTCTCTGTCGAAGAAAATACATATGGTCAAAGTCTGGTTGAAGCTTGTGCTCCTCTTATGGTCTTCGTTGGCGAAAGTTTGACTGAAGCTATAGTTGTGGACAACCATGTCTTTCGCAGTCGAACATCATAAGAAGGGCATAAGTTCCACTCTCAAAATACGTTATCGTTATGCACTTTCCGAGCCAGGAATCAGCTACATACTTCTAACTCTTTTATTTGTTGGACTTTAAAGGAAAAGTGTGAATTGGAAATGGTGGGAAATAAAATGGACAGAAATGAAAATTTGAATGAAGTGAACTTTTGAAAATAGCAATTATATTTGTGTGCTTTTATATAGAATTACTTCTTAAAGTTGTTAAAAAGAGTTGAAGAGAATGAAATCGGCTTTGGATTTGGATTTTTTGGACAAAAAATTATTTAACTAATTAAATGCCAGATTATTGCTAAAGATTAAGAAGGATAGTCTGACACATCACACATCTTCTAATAATTGCCTATAAATTCTGAGACATGGCTTCGTTTTTAATACACCAAAAACGTCACAAAACTTTCTTCATTCTGAAAATAATGCATTTTAATTTGCAGTCTCTCTCTCAAATTCGTAAGTGTAATTTTATTCCGTTCTTTAAGTTCGTTGGTATCCTGAAGTTTGTATTGTCATTGTTGCAGGAATGTTTATTACGTCTTATCGTGGGAGGATTTAATCCATTACCTTGACAATGTGTGTGGGGGTTAAAATTCCTTAAGGACGCACAAGCAAATTGTGAACTCGGAATATTTCTTAATCTTTACTATTTTTTCCAATTTTTTTATTCTTCTAATAATTTTTTGATTTTGTGTTTTAACAGAGTAGCGCCCAGAAGCTTAAGGAATTTTATACTAACGTTTCTGTGTTGAAATATATTATAAACTGTTATCTATATGTTGTTACTGGTTTGGAGACTGAAGCTTTCGTGCTTTCTACTCCAACAATTGTTCTGTCCGGTTTAAAGTATATTAAAATTTTACTGGAATAATAAACGTACGGGTTTAAAGAATATAAAAACTTCACCAGTGTTACGTGTTGTATGTTTGGTTTGGTATTCAGTTTGAAGATATCAAAACTTCACTGATTTAACAAAACTGTTTTGTTTCCAACTCTATAGAAAAAATGACGAATGAAAACCGAACTAATGGAATTGTTGCAGGAACGGGTGCTACTATTATGAGTGTTGCTGCCTCGTCAAGCCGTTCAACTCCTGCTCATGCTATGGCACCAGCAAAAAAATCCGAAAAGTTTTTCGGTAACGACTTTAAACGTTGGCAAACGAAGATGCTCTTCTATCTTAATACGTTGAGTTTGCAGCGATTCATCAAGGAGGATCCTCTGGTGCTCGCTGAAAACATTCCAGATGACGAACAATTTATTGTAACTGAAGCATGGAAATATTCTGATTTCTTGTGCAAAAATTACATTTTGAGTTATTTGAAAGATAGCTTGTACAATGTCTATAATGTCATGGAATCTTTAAAAGCGTTATGGAATACGCTTGAGAAAAAGTACAAGACGGAGGATGTCAGACTTAAGAAGTTCGTGCCTGCAAGGTTTTGGATTTCAAGATGATTGACACTAGGTCGGTCATAACTCAAGTTCAAGAATTATAAGTTATTATGCATGACCTCCTTGCTGAAGGTATGGTCATAAATGAGGCCTTTCAAGTTGTCGCTTTCATTGAGAAATTACCTCCATGGTGGAAAGATTTTAAGAACTATCTAAAACACAAACGGAAGGACATGACACTTGAAGACTTAATTGTGCGTTTGAGGATAGAAGAAGACAACAAAAATACTGAAAAGTCACGTGAGAACTCCACAATAATAATGTCTAACATTGTTGAGGAGGCGCCACAATACAAGAAGAGAAAGAAGGCTTCTGGACCAAAGAATTAGCCAAGCAAGAAAAAGTTTAAGGGTAATTGCCACTACTGTGGAAAATATGGGCACAAGGCCGTGGATTAGAAGAAGAAGAAGAAGAAGAAGAAGAAGAAGAAGAAGAAGAAGAAGAAGAAGAAGAAGAATCAAGCTAACATGTTTGAAATGCTGAAGAAATGGAAGACTTGTGTGACATGTTGTCTGAATGAAACTTGGTAGGAAATCCTAAAGAATGGTGGATAGATTCTGGAGCCACCCGCCATGTTTGTACTAATAAGGAGTTATTTTCTTCTTATGCTCCCGCAGGACCCGACGAGATAATTTTCATGGAAAATTCATCTACAGCAAAAGTTGAAGGAGTTGGCAAGGTTGCGCTAAAGATGACGTCGGAAAAAATAGTGACTCTAAACCATGTTCTACATGTTCTAGAAATTCGCAAGAATCTTGTGTCTACATCACTTCTTGTCAAGAATAAATTCAGATGTATTTTTATTTTTAATAGTGTTGTACTAAGTAAGAATGATATCTATGTAGGAAAAGATTACCTGAATGAGGGTCTTTTAAGCTAAATGTAATAGCAGTTTCTATCAATAATGTTAATGCTTCTTCTTACTTACTTGAGCCAAACACTTTATGACATTCACACTTAGGTCACGTCAACTTCAAAACATTGCGAAAGATGATAAATTTAGAAGTATTGCCAAAATTTAATTGCATTAATTTCAAATGTCAAATATGTGTGGAATCAAAGTATGGCTAAGCATCCTTATAAGTCTGTTGAAAAGAATTCAAGTCCTTTAGACTTAATTCACACAGATATTTGCGAAATGAAGTCAAGACAATCTCGTGGTGTGAAAAAGTATTTTATTACTTTTATTGACGATAGCACGAAATATTGCTATGTTTATTTACTGAATAGTAAAGATGAGGCAATTGACGCTTTCAAAAAATACAAGATTGAAGTTGAAACACAACTAAACAAAAAAAATCAAAATGATAAGAAGTGATAGGGGTGGTGAATATGAATCTCCTTTTGAAGAAGTATATTTGGAAAATGGCATTATTCACCAAACAACTTCCCCTTACTCTCCACAATCTAATGGAATTGTGGAGAGAAAGAATCGAGTGTTGAAAGAGATGATGAATACGTTGTTGATAAGTTCAGGTGTAACACATAACTTGTGGGGGGAAGCTATACTTACAGCTAACCGAATAATCAACTGTGTACCTCAAAGTAAAACATAGTCCATTCCCTATGAAAAATGGAAAGGAAGGAAGCCCACCTTGAAATATTTCAAAATATGGGGGTGTTTAGCTAAGGTACAAGTTCCTAAACCTAAAAGGGTTAAGATAGGTCCAAAAACGGTTTATATGTGTATTTATTGGATATGTAACCAATAACAAGGCATATCGTTTTCTGGTTCACAAGTCAGAAATCCTGAGATTCAAGTTAATACGATAATAGAATCAGATAATGCTGAATTCTTTGAAACTATTTATCCGTATAAAAAGAAAAGAGAAGTGACCTACCAAGAGTCAAAACGACCTCAAGAGGAAATAACAAATGGTATGCCTAATGAGGAAAATCCAAGAAGAAGTAAATGTCAACGGACAACTACTTC
>JASVEL010001735.1:0-208584 GCA_032618575.1 Nicotiana noctiflora
CTTCAAGGAAGCAATATCTTCCTCAGAAGCATAGTATTGGAAAGAAGTTGTCAATAGTGAAATAGAATCCATATTGAGCAACCATACATGGAAATTGGTTGATCTTCCTCCAGGTAACAAAATATTGGGTTCTAAATGGATTTTCAAGAAGAAAATGAAAGATGATGGTACTATTGACAAATACAAGGCAAGACTTGTTGTTAAAGGATTTAGACAGCGAGAAGGTCTTGACTATTTTGACACATACTTGTCGGTAACAAGAATTACATTCATTCGAATGCTAATAGCGTTAACCGACTTGTATGATCTCCAAATCCATCAAATTGATGTAAAAACAGTCTTCTTAAATGGTGATTTAGAGGAAGAAATTTACATGGACCAACCTGAAGGGTTTGAGGTTCCGAAAAAAGAAAAGAAGGTGTGTCGACTTGTTAAGTCTATGGACTAAAACAAGCACCCAAGCAATGGCATGCGAAATTTGACCAAATAATGATATCAAATGGCTTTAAGATTAATGAATGTGATAAATGTGTTTACATTAAGAACGTTTCAAATCATATAGTCATTGTTTGCTTATATGTTGATGATGCTAATAATGAGCAAAGACATTGCCGACATTCAAGCTACTAAGCGTATACTTTCTAGTAAGTTTGATATGAAAGACTTAGGAGTTAGCGATGTAATTCTAGAAATTAAAATCCAGAGAACTCCTCAGGGTCTAACTTTGTCTCAATCACATTACGTGAAAATGATACTTGAAAAATTCAAATCACTTGGAATTTAGAAGTGCAAGAACTCCATATGACTTAAATCATCATCTTATAAACAATAAAGGTGAAAGTACGTCTCAATTGGAGTATGCTCGTGTGTTGGAAAGCTTAATGTACATCATGAACTGTACACGACCTGATATATCTTGTACAATAAGTAAACATAGTTGATTCACAAGTAATCCCAACAAACATCACTAGGTGGCAATGAAAACGAGTTCTGGGATATTTGAAATATACGCAAGACTACACTTTGCACTACAATAAATATCTTGTGGTTATAGAAGGATATAGTTATGCAAATTGGATAACCGGCTCAACAGAAAAGAAGTCCACAAGTGAATATATTTTTACTGTTGGTGGAGGAGCAGTATAACTCATATCATTATACTCCTTCCGTTTCAATTTCCTTTTTAGTCCGTGTCAAAAAGAATAACCTCTTTCCCAGTTTGGAAACAATTTACCTTTATGCAATGACTTTTAATCACACAAAATATGTGTTTCATTTTACACCACAAGTTCAAAAATCTCCTCTCTTTTCGTAAACTTCATGCCCAATCAAATAGGTTCACATAAACTGAAACGGAGCAGTACTAAATAAAATAAATGTGAAAAATACGGTAAAGACTCTGAAGTTTCTACCAAAATTGGTTGACCAGCCACTACCATGGGTAGTTGCAGCCCTTAGGGTCCATTTTGAACAATCCTTATAAACTCTCATGAAAATAAGGATATACAGAAAGAATAGATGATATCAACAGTGTTCCAAAAATGTGAAATTTCCTTATAATCTTGTACAATTTTATAAACAACTTAATGAATTAAGCACATTTCAGGAAGACAACAGTCTAACGTGGTAAAGTTGAAAGCTCAAATCAAACTAAGACATTTATCTCCCTGTACAATACAGCACGAATTTAACCGTGCATTTTGGAAAAGAAGCTGGACGCTGAAAAATAGATATAGAAATGTGAAGTGATGAGTGTCACAGTTTCAAATTAAGATCAGGTAATGATGGATCTGTCCTAGGTGGTGGAGCCATTGATACAAAATTAATATTGGAACTCTGACCTGAGTTGAACCCCACATTGCCACCAATTCCCTCAACTTGGCGGAAACTACCAGGCCAAAACATCTCCACTTCATCATCCTCCATGTATACTGGCAACCCGAAATAGCCCTGTTCAAATCTTGCTCCGCCTCTAATAGCATGCATATGCCTTTCTTGTTGTGAGGCTCGCTGGTGCATAGACGCATGAGCTTCGATGCCAAGAGATCGATATGCAGACCCGTGAAGGGGCAGCGATGCCAAGCTAGCATACCTCTCTGATAGCATTCCCATCCGCATTGCCCTCTTTGCCAAAGTCCTCTCCCTCTTATGTGCATTCTGATGTCCTCCCAAAGCCTGTGAACTATAAAACTTGCGCCTACAAAAATTGCACGAGAAGATCCTTGATACCGGTGCAGCTGGAGGATGCGGCACTACTTCACTTCCAGACTCAGCATGTTCCTTCACCTCCGCATCACTGCTGTTGAAGCCAAGAGTCAAGTCAAGAGTAACTGGTTTTGACTCATGCTGAAGATTAAGGGAGTTAGTCAGACAGGATGAATTGGTAGTGCTGTCCTTATAAGGATCAGGAGAGATTTCTTGGACGGAAATGTTGGAGGAGGCAACTTGGCTGCTGCTAACTTCAGACTCGTCTTCTGATTCAAGATTGAAATTTGGGGGCTTCATGTTGCTTGCAAAAAATTGGTTTCAGATTCGATGACGACTTCCGGTCCTTGATTAACCTGCAGGTAGAGTGAAGTAAATGATTTTCTGAGTAACAAAATACTCTCCCCTGCCTAAAAGTATAAAGGTATGAACAAGAAAAGTTTAGGTGATTTAAAAAATAAGTAGTTATGTCTTTGGAAAAAAGTGATGAAATTGATAATAAACAGTTAAAGAATTGGATATACGGAGAGTTTTATTTTAAAAAGAAGTATCTTAGCGATATAATAGTAAATATTTTGGTCAAACCTAAAGTGCTTTAAGCTGAAATTTGATAAGTTGGGAAGACAAACTTATAACTTTTGGCTTATTTTTGGCTCATAAGCACATAACTTATAATTATTTTTAATTTTACCAAACGCGTAGATAAGCCAAAAAATACTTATAAGCCAATTTGACCAGCTTATAAGCTATAAACACTAGCTAGAACAGTTAATTGGACATGACTTAAAATGATAGAAAAATTGCAAGATAGAGTACCCCACGCTTATCAATAGTTTGATCACTTCAGTCCAGGACTGAAATGATATATGGATCTAAAATGAAATCATATAAATCAGCAATCAGCACATGAATAATATGTGCTACAGTTCACTAAGAAGTTTATATATCTTATAGGTTATTAGCTCCTTTAATTTACTAGAAAAGGATGCATAAAGCTCATCAATCTCTTTGTTAGATTATCAATTCACTATATTTTAACACGATTAAACAGGAAAGTGATTATGTATGCTCATATCACACATTAGTCTGAGTGGAGTTATCTAAAAAAAAAAAAAAATAAACACACAGACACACACTGGGAAGAAGAGCAAAGAAGCAACATAGAAAGAAAATTTCAACAGTTATTTGCTTAAAACAATAGGCTAATTGATAGTAATACAAGAAAGAATCTAAAACCTTATATTCTTGACTAAATATCTTCAGAAAGGCTTAGGAAATTTCAGAGATTAACATGCAAAAACTTTACTGTCTGAATTGACTTGTTCAATCCAACCAAGTTTGTTTTCCTTTGGGTTGTATCAGAGTTCAAAATTTGGCACAAAAGGAATTTAAAGAAAGAAAAAAAACACAGTAGTCCAGTGTAATTCATATTTCCCTTTTATTATAGTGAAAGAATAAAACAAGCTGGAAGCTAGTAATAGTGGTTAACACATATGCTAAAATTATAAAGACCCTACTATGTTATATGTAAGATTCCAAATAATTAAAGCACATATTTAAAAAACCAAACTACAAACTAGAAGCAGCAGTTACACATCCAGAAAAGTACACAAAAGTTGAAAATTTTACAAACAAAAAATACAAATACTATTAATATAAAACCCAAAATAATTACACTGCCACAAGTGTTAGATCATTTTCAAGAAAGAGAGGTGGAATAGCATACCTTAAACTTAGAGGGTTGAGGTAGAGTAGTAGTAGTAGTAGTACAGAGTTGAAGGTATTTTAGTTTTTACTAAATATGGTGAGGGAAAGAATATAAGAGATAACAGAAAAAGGTGGAGATAAGATCATTTTAGACAGAGAGAGAGAGAAAAGAAATGGTGGGACGTCAGAGTAAGTCAGAAAGGAAAGCAGATATAGTATTATGAATATAACTATACACTATTTATGTTGTTCATAAATAATCATATACACTAACAATAAGACAGAGGAAAGAGGGTGGGGGTGGGTGGGTGGGGTGAAGAGAACAGAGTATAGTAGTAGTGGTAGTATGTAGAAAAATAAAGTGGACAACAGGGAGTACAAGTCCCCACTAAAAGAAAGAAAAAACTGAATCCTACTAACAAGTTTAAAGAGGCATAAGATTCTTCTCTTCACTTTTCTCATTTTACCTCAAACAACTGGCCTTTCAGCCACTTGAATGGAAACCCATAACATCCCCATTCCCCACCACTGTCCTCTTCTATCTTTATATTTATTTATTTATTTCTTTATTTTGGGAAATAGTAGGGTGGAAGAGAGAATTGGTATCACTGGACCAAAAATCTAACTCCATCCGTTTTAATTTTGAGTAAATATATTTGACCGATTAGGGAGTTTAAGGAAAATAAGACTTTTAAAGTTTGTGGTCTTAATCAAATTAAAAAGGGGTACAAAGTATTTGTGTGATTATAAAAACTTCTCATTCAGATCCTATTTGGCGCATAAGTTTTGCCAAAATAAATTTCAGATTTATTTTCAAAAATCATGTTTGACCATAAATTTTGCTCATATTTTGGTCAAATCTCAAATCAAAAATTTAAAATTCTAAAATCAGCTATTGAGCTGAATTTGGGCCAAAATCCCAAAACTTGGGAATTATATACATATTTTTTCAAAATAAAGTTGGAAAATATGTTTTGAAAACGTATGTCCAAACACATTTTTATCTTCAAACCAAACTTCGCCCAAATCAGATTTTTCAAAATAAATTTGGGATCTATGGCCCTAGCTAAGGGTAGAATTGTACGTTTAAGCTAAATTATTTTACATTTAGAAAATAGGCATTCTTTTTAGAACGTACCAAAAAGAAAATATATTCATATAAATTATAATAGAGGGAATGGTTTCTATTCCTTTACTATATTTTTAAAACTTTTTGCTTTTACTACATAATATAATCAGAGAAATATAAAATGGAAAAACATGATAATGAGAGTGGAACTCACATATGTATAACGTCCTCTTCCATCTTTGTCTTTTTATTTATTTATTATTTGTTTGTATGTTTATTTCTCTTGTTGTGTTCTTTTTATTTAACTTACCAAATTGATTAGCATTTTTCCTTTTATTTTCTGGATTGACAACTTGACTATGGCTAACATAAAAAGGGAAAGAAAGCTGATGAGAAGTAGAAAAGATTGTGAAAAGAGCTTTTCTTAAATTAGTTGATTAGAACTTCTAGTAGTAGTACAAAATTTTAGAAAGCTTTTTATTTTCTCCATCCAAAATAATATAGTTTGAAATGTTAGTGAACTCAAATTTACGAGAGAACTTTATTTCCGAATTATCTTTTAAATTCAAAACCTATTAATTTAGGTAAATAAGAAGAAACCGTGATATATTATAGTTTATGTTCGTTACGATTTGAACCTTAGTCTCTAATAGCCGCTTTTTTAATTACATCAGGAAGAGGAAGGAAAAAGGGGAAAGAGGGTATTATTTTATTGCTAAGGTTTTGACCCTCCACCTAATAGCTTAACAATTTGAGTTAGCCCTCCCAAGGCCGTTGAGACACTCTCAATTATTCCCTCCTGTCCACAATAAGTATCCAATTTATTTTAGTATGCCCATTAAAAAAAATTTAAATTTTATACAAAATTACCTAGTATAACTAAACTACCTTTATTTAGTAAGTTAATGTGATGAGAGAGAAATTTTTTTAGGAATATGCACATAATGATAAAAGAGAAAAAACAAATTGTATTTTTTCTTGATTACCTAACTAGACACTTATTTTGGACCAAAATCAAAAAGTTAATTAGACATTATTATGCACCGTAGGGCATACATATTTGTTTTAATTTTCTTTCTAATTTCTTCTTTTAATTACTTCTATGAGAATTCTCCTCCCTTATTTTTGTTTTGTTAGATGTATTTAATTTATGTGCCAAGGTTTGGGGCCTACAGAAAATTTTATTTTGTGTTTCATACAATTTGACATTAGTTGTATGAGGTAATTTTTTTGTCTCACAATTTTATTGACCCAGATTTTTGTAGACACAAAAGTATAAGATTGGGTCCATAAAATTTTGAGACAAAAAAGTCTTATACAGTTAAAGTAATTAAGTTGTATGCATAAAATAAAATTTGTGGGGCTACCTGGTCCAGTTCATAAATGTGAAGTTACATTCATTTAGGCCATGTGACAACATACCATATTTGATGGCAACAAGCCACGATGCACCCAGACAAGAAGCATGGACCACAGACCACTCTTTAAACTTGTGTATACCTCCTTACCCTCTTAAGAATTTTGGAGATTCCGTTCTAACGATATGTGCTCATTTCCATTCCTAGGTTGAGAAGTTTATATTTCTTGTGATAAAGTTAAAATTGGTCATATATCAAAATTGGGGCCGGGTGGTCGAAATGGAGGCTTGCTTCGGGAGTCCTGTGTGACAAGAAAGTGCCACAGAAACTCAAGGGGAGGTTTTATAGAGCTGTGGTAAGACCAGCCATGCTGTACGGGGCGGAGTGCTGGCGGTGAAGAACTCCCATGTTCAGAGAATGAAGGTCGCAGATATGAGGATGCTCAGGTGGATGTGCGGGCTCATCAGATTGGATAGGGTTAGGAATGAAGTTATTCGGGAGAAGGTGGGGGTGGCCCCAGTGGATGAGAAGTTGCGAGAAGCGAGACTCAGGTGGTTCGGGCATGTGCGGAGGAGAAGCCCCGATGCCCCTGTGAGGAGTTGCGAGCGGCTGACGGTGGTTGGCGCGTGTCGCGGTAGAGGGAGGCCCAAGAGGTATTGGGGAGAGGTGATTAGGCAGGATATGGCTATCATGCGGATTTCCGAGGACATGGCCCTTGATAGGAACGCCTGGAGGTCTAGTATCAGGATTGTAGGATAGGGACTTCTAGTATTACACGCTCTCCTTCCGCGGGGTAGGATCGGGGTGTGGGGTTCACCCATATAGGCTTGATATATTGTATGGCATACCATTTTCTTATTGTAAGGTTTTACTAATGCCCTATGTTTTGTTCCTGTGTATCCTGTCCTTCTATATGTCAGGTTATTTTTTGTCTTTGTTTACTCATATATTTATGTGATTTATGCTAACATCACTAATGCTTGTTCTTTTTCTTTTGTTTTTTGTTTTGTTTCTTTTTTCTTTTCTTTTCTTTTCTCTTCTTGTCCTTGCGCCGAGGGTCGATTGGAAACATCCTCCCTGCTCTATCGGGCATGGGTAAGGCCTGCGTACATATTACCCTCCCCAGACCCCACCCTGTGGGACTATACTAGGTAGTTGTTGTTGTTATTGATATCACAATAATTATAAACTTTTTACATATTTTGAACTGATAGCTAGGTTTATGTTCCTATGATTTGAAAGACAACTACTATATTTTCTAGCATCAAATTTTCTTTGCAACAAGCTTTCTCTTTTAATTATGGGTGTACAAACCGAATCGAAAAATCGCACCAAAACGAAAAGTTAAACCAAACCGATTAAAAAATCCGACATGATTTGGTTTGATTTTGTTTGGTATTGAATAAAAAAACTTGAACCAACCCGACATATAAATATATAAATGTTTACATATATTATTTAAGATTTTAAATAAAATTTTCTTTTAAAAATATCTAGAAATATTTGGGGTTCTCTTGCGGAATATAAATTATAACAGAATATGATTATTGATCATAAATAATGGGTTGTATGATCAGTTTCTTATCAAGCGTTACTGAAATAAGTCTATCTCTTTGTTATTGCATATTCATATCATATATTAAGATGTATTAAATTTTTATATCTTTTTTGAACGTGAAGTGGCTATTAATATTTAGGTATTATACCTTTTATCATATTGATTGGATGCATCAACCAGTGTTTATATATATATATATATATATATATCGATCATTCTATGCAAGGGAGTACCAAAACGTCCCCACCAAATTTTTCTTTTTTTCTTTTTTCCTTCAAAAATTTAATGTCATGATTGCCTTCACGTTGGCCCCACCACTTCCACAATGCAAGTTGTAATCTTGTCTGAAGTGAGTCATATTTGGACTGCATTAAATTAAACTCTACTGGAATAAAAAAGTGTAAAGAAAATTTAGAATCAAACTAAAGTGGATAAGAATAAGTAGAAAATATAATTGGTCAGGTCCATCTTTATTATGAAGGTGCTCAATAATTAATACTCATGATATGTAATTCATTAAGCGTCATTGCTCCTTTTGTCCATAATTCCCATCATATATTAGTTTTAGGGGTGTACAACAAATATCGATAAACCGTATCAAATCAGTAATCTGAGTCAAATCGAAAAAAAAACTCGATCATGGGTTGGTTTGATTTGGTTTAGTATTGGAAAAAATAACCCGACCATAATTGGTTTGGTTTGGTTTTAACTAAAAAAAGTCAAACCGAAACCAAACCAACCTGATATTACATTTATCCAATTTTTGAATATTTTATACATATAAATATTTATTTTTAATACAATTCATAAATATTACTTAAACTTTTTCATAGTTTTATCTTTAAACATATTGTTTAAGTTTGGATTAACATTCTTGAATGGTCCAATAAATTTTACAGTTCATAAAGGTAGTAATTCAAATAAACTTCACATCAATACTAATGCTAACTAATAAAATTCAATTCTAACACTAGAAATAACAATAGTGTGGATATCTATTTTTCAGTTTTGCATTGTTTATATTGAAAATATATAACTTAGTTTATCTTTATTTAGTGCTTAGTTGTGTAACTAATATTTATAGTTGTACTTATTTAAGCATAACTTATATAGTACTTTTAAATTATGTTAATATTTATTATGGCTTATTACTTAGTAATGTTTTCTTTATGAATTTTAGTATTTTTGTTATTGAATATTTTAGTATTATTTTCTTGAAAAATACATTATATAGTTATATCCTTATAGCATTAGAGAAGTATGTGGAGCACAAGTTATATATTTGTGCTATGAAGACTTATCGAAAAAAAATCCGAAAACCCGAAAAAACCCGAGATTGAAAAACTCGATTTCGTTGGTTTGGTTTGGTTTATAAATTTAAAAATCCGACACTATTGATTTGGTTTGGTAATTAAAAGTTCCAAACCAACCCAACCTATGTACACCCCTAATTAGTTTTATCAAGGTTCTGGTCTTCTGGATGAAATTCAAGGTAATACTGCTATACTTTTTAATCAACGGAGGCCTATCAATTTCTTTTTTTTTTTACATTTTTCTTTATGATTATGGTGATCGAGACACTTGTATACACCTCACGTAACTTCATGAGGTACCTTTATCTCTTACCAAAACTAATACCGACTAAACTCTGTCCAGTAAAACTTGGACAGATAGAAGTAAATCACTTAGTATTTTTGTGTTCGCCAAGTAGAAATATTTCAGCAGGACGACAGCTGGTAAGTTTCTGAAGCAGAGCACACACATGTCATTTTAGGCAAATTTCATACCGAAATAGAAGAAAAAAGTAAAGAGCTTTATAAGGCATAACACAAGTCCATGCGGTATGCACATTTTTGACATTAATGTCGACGACATAGACAAAAGTGGACAATATATGCCATGGGCGACATTCTATTTTTTCCCCTTTTTTTTTGTTAAAAATGAGCAAATCTATTCACTACTGAAGAATGAACTTTACGCAACTTTAATCGTTTAGCACAGGTACTTAAAGCTTAATATTTATGCAGTTATATACTATGTAAGATGCATATCCCAAAGCTATAAAAATAGCAACGGATGAAATTATGACTTTACCTGAATCAAGAAATGTATATTTTTAGCCGTTTTTAAAAATAATAACCAAAAAAATATAAATATATTGTGTATATATGTGTTTTATATATAAAACTATATATATTTTATAGAGTTTTAAGCTAATGAATATAATTAATTTCATCCGACAAGTCAATTTCTTATTTGCTAATAATATAACGTTAGGAAAGTTGGACAGCCGATATTTTACTAGTAGAGCTACTAGATTTGCGTAATTCTATATATAGGTACGAGATGTATTAAAATTAAAAGAGCTATAAATGGTTGTACATTTCTGTATTTAAGTTGCCCTTATAGAAGGTAGTCAGTTAGGGAATTAGTTATTAGTTTTTTATTATTAGTTGGTTCAGTTGGTTACATAGCTATTCAAAATAAATAGACTATGTACAACTTGTTTTTGTATTAAGACAACTAATATAGAAAATTGATCTCATCTCTCTGCGCCTCTCTAATTGTTTCTTCTTCTCACTTCTTAGAGCTAGTTAATGACAAAACTTATGGCTAGATATTAACATGGTATCAGAGCCATGGTTCTTCGCGATTGAGTATAGAGATTTTTAGTTTGATTGATTACTTTCATTTCTCTGCTATTTCACTTGTTTTTGGATATTCAATTTCGATTTTCCCAAATCTGACAATTTTGTCAATTCTCTAGTCAAATAACACCGATTCGGCTCAAATCACAACTGGATCTTCGCATGCAAACAGTCAGCAAATTGATTGCAATGATCCACTATACATTCATCCTACAAATACATCAGGAACGTTGCTTGTCCCTCAATTGCTAATTGGAATTGAGAATTACTCAGAATGGAGATAATCTATGGAGATGTCACTCTTACTAAAAAATAAATTTGGATTTGTTGATGGAACCTGTACAAGCAGGATCGTTATAATGTTATAGTTCAGTCCTGGATCTAGAGTTGAATGGCCAAGGAGCTTAGAAAAGGAATTGTGTATTCCTCAAATACACAGAAGGTTTGGAAGGCACTTAAGGATCATTTTGGCAAGGTTAATGGCACTAAGATGTATCATATGAACATAAAAATAAGTGGTTTGACACAAGAAATGTCTAGTATGCCAGTTTACTTCTTTAATCTGAATAACATCTCGGATGAATTCGAGTCGATAATTCCTCAACCATATGACTACGAAAAGTCCAAAACCTTTGTTGAGTTTCTTCGCCAATAGAAACTTATGAAATTCTTAATGGGACTAAATAATACTTATGCATCTCAAAGAAGTTAAACACTGATGATGCAGCCAACACCTTCTCTTGACCAAGCATACTCGATGATAGTTCAAGCGGAAAGATAAAGGTTAAGTTGTCTATTATACAAAATGAAATTCTGGGAAGTGGACATGTGAGTGTTGAGAGTAGCTCTTTTGTGTCAGCAAACAACTCAAATGTAAAGTACAAGAAGAGTGCAAATCTAATATGTGAGTATTGTAAATTAAAGGAAACACAAGGAACACATGCTATAAGTCGATGGGATATCCACCAAGTTCTAATTTCAACAATAAAATAAGAGGTGGTAATGACAACCACACACCAGTGGCACATAATGTGAGTGTAATCGATGAAGCTCAGCACACAAGAAGTGATGGAATAAGTATGATAAATAGGATGATCAATGCAACAACTCCAATTTTTACACCCGAGAAATACCAATAGATACTCAGAATGTTGAGCAAGGAAAAGGGATCAGTAGAGGAAAAAGGACCAAGAGATGTGGCCAATTTGGTGCGTAACTCAATTACTGACCAAGTTAAGTGGATCCTTGACACTAGAGCCTCAAATGATATTACTTCCTCCTTAGATCTATTATCCAGTGCTAAACTCATTTCTTATTCCAAATCTACCTCAGTACACTTACCAAATAGAAATAGTACTAAAATTATACATACACGGTCCTATAAATTATCCAACACTCAAAATCTACATGATGTACTTTATGTACCTAAATTTTAATATAATTTATTATTTGTGTCCAGATATACAAAAGAATTCAAATGTGTAATCTCTTATTATCCTCATTTTTGTCTCTTTTAGGACCTCTTCAGTGGCAAGGTAAGGGAGATTGGTAGCCTCAAGGTTGGACTCTACATCCTTAATCATTCAAAGCTTGCTGCATCACCTACCTCTACTTGTATGATTACTGCTACCCAGACTTCCTCCTCAACTATGTTGTGGTATCAAAGACTTGGTCGTGTTCCTTATTCAGTCCTCCAGAAAATACCTACAATAAAGACCTTGTTATCTAGTTCAGATTCCTGTAATTGACATATTTGTCCCTTAGCTAAACAAACTGGGTTACCTTTACCTACTAGTACCTCAAAATCAAAATGTTCATTTGAGCTTGTTCAAATGAATTTTTGGGGTTCTTATAGAGTGAATACCTAAATGGTTATAGATACTTTCTTACTCTTATTGATAATTTTTCAAGAATGACTTGGATCTTTCTCTTGAGACTGAAAAGTGATGTGTATATGGTTTTATCCAGTTTTCTTCACTTAGTAGAGACCAATTCTCTTCTACTGTCGAGATTCTTAGGTTTGATAATGGCTATGAATTTATTAATTCTCTTTGCTCTACTCTATGACAAGAGGGGTTGCTCTGATGGTAAGCAACCCCCACTTCCAACTGAGAGGTTGTGAGTTCGAGTCTCCCCAAGAGCAAGGTGGGAAGTACTAAGTGGGATTATACTGGGTTGTTGTTGTTGTTGTTGTCTTTGCTCTACTCTATTTCAAACCAAAATAATTGTTCATCAATGTGGTTGTATCTATACTTCTCAAAAAAATGGAGTTGGGAGAAGAAGCATATCACATGCTTGAAGCAGGTAGAGCATTAAGGTTTCAGCTTGTAGTTCCTTTAAAACTGTCATTCTAGCAACCACTTATATCATTAATAGACTTTTTAACAATGTTCTATATGGAAAGACTCCTTTTGAGCCTTTTCATATCTGTCCTTCTAAACTTGATCACCTAAGCACAATAGGCTGCCTCTGCTATGCTGCAAAAATTTGATTTTTATAATAAGTTTCTATCAAAGTCCATCGTTGTTTTCTTTTTATTCTATGTTTTTACACATAAAGGTTATAAACTATATGACTTTGAGTCTGAAAAAAAACTTTGTCAGTCGAGATGTTGTCTTCAAGGAAAATACTTTTCCTTTCAAATTTCCAAAAGGAAAACTTGTTTCATCATATAATGACTCTTCCACATGTATTCCTGTAGCTTTTTCTAATACATTCAATCCACCTCAACATTGGATGATGTACCCTTTTCTTTTATACCAAATACACTTACTACAACTCTTTCAACACTAATCACTAGGTCACCAATTTCATCTTTAGAGCCTACCAACTTTCAATTCACTATGAGTTCACCTCTATCTGAAGAATCTAATCCATCAGACACTTTACCTTCTGATTCTTCCATTGATCATAACACTTCAGCTGATCTTAGTATACCTATATCACCTGTCATCTCACAGCCTAGAAAGTCAGGCAGAACTAGTAAGCCACCATTTAGTTGACTGATTATCTCCATCCACCCTTTCTATTTACTTTTTCCACCTCTCATCCCTTTCAACAGTTTGTATCCTATTCTCATCTTTTTTATAATTTAAAACATTTCTTGCTTCTTTTTTTTTAGTGATATTGAACTTCTTTCCATCAAGCTAGTCAGGATGATAGATGGATTCAAGCTATGAAGCTTGAGATTGAGGCTTTAGAATAAAAAAACACTTGGAATGTCGTTGACTTACCTGTTGGCAAGACGGCCAACACCTATAGAATGCAAGTGGGTGTATAAAATAGAATATAAGGCAAGTGGCACTATGGAGAGGTTCAAGGCCAGATTAGTTCACAAAGGTTTCACACAGCAGAAGGGGTTGGATTCCTATGATACATTCTCCCATGTGGCTAAGCTAACCACTGTGAGGCTGTCATTGCCACTGCAGCTCTTAAATACTAGCATATGTTTCAAATAGATGTCTGAAATGTCTTTTAGAATGTAGATCTTGAAGAGGAAGTTTACAAGACTTTACCCTAAGGAATTAGTAGCCAGGGGGAGTATAAAGTTTGTAGGTTAGTCAAATCTCTCTATGGGCTAAAGCTGGCATCTAGACAGTGGAATTTGAAACTATATCAAGCCTTGGCTCTATCTGGTTTAAGCAAAGTAAGCATGGATATTCATTGTGCACCAAGAGTGTGGATAGCAAGTTTGTACTAATACTTGTATATGTAGATGGCCTTTTTGTTAAAGGAAATGATTTGCAGGAAATAAAGCTTGCTCATGAAACTCTGCACCATCATTTCAAGATTAAGGAACTTGAAAAGGTAGATACTTCTCATGCATAGAGTTTGCTAGGTCAAAGGATTGAATTCTCATATCCCAAAGAAAATATGCCTTAGAACTGATAACTGAAGCAGGCCTAGCAAATTCTAAACCTAAAGAGACATCAACGGAGCATAACTTGAAGTTGAAAAGTACAGAGTTTGATGCATGCACAAACAAAAATAATGGAGATGAGTTACTAGAGGACACGGAGAGCTACCAAAGGTTCATAAGGAAGCTTTTGTATCTCAAAATAACAAGATCTGACTTTTTATATGCAATGCAGTCTCTAAGCCAGTTTGTGCATGCACCCAAGAAATCTCATTATGAAGCAGTACTTTATGTAATAAGATACATTAAGAAGCAAACAGAGTTGCGATTGTTAATATATAGTAACAACAGGGAAAGGATAGAAGCATTATGTGACTCAGATTGGGCCTCATTTCCTATGTCAAGAAAATCTATTACTGGGTATTGCATTAAGCTTGGAGGTTTCAACCATATCTTAGAAAGCCAAGAAGCAGAATACAATATCTAGAAGCTTAGCCGAAGTTGAGTATAGAAGCTTGGCACACACAATGGCAGAACTTGTGTGGTTGAGTGGTCTGTTAAAAGAACATAATGTGAATTTGAAGCTGCCCATAAAGTTGTTATGTGATAACAAAGTTGCATTGAAAATTACTTCAAATCCTACGTACCAAGAGAGGACGAAGCACATAGAGATAGATTACCGTTTTATTAGAGAAAAAATTCAAGAGGGGTTGATCAAGACCTTTTACATTGCTAACCAAGAACAACTAGCAGATATGCTAATAAAGGCACTTGGACACCAACAACATGCGACGTTAATCTTCAAGTATTGGGAATGAACGACATTTTCTCATTCTCAATTTGAGGGGGAGTGTTGAAATTAAAAGAGCTGTAAGTGGTTGTACATTCCTATATTTAAGTTGTACCCTTCTAGAAGGTAGCTAGTTAGGGAATTAGTTATTAGTTTTTTTACCGTAAGTCGTTTAAGTTGATTACTTAGCTATTAGAATAGATAGACTATGTACAACTTAATTTTGTATTAAGGCAGATAATAGAGAAAATGATCTCATCTCTTTGCCCCCTTAACGAGATCAAGTTTTACCAAACTTTAAAATAGAATAAAAAAACTAAATTAAATAAATAGAAAGTTGGAAGAACAATTTTATGCCAATAGTGGCCAGCTTATGACACCAAATTATGTCACTCCTCTCAAAAATTGAATCTCCATCCCAACCCTATGGATAGAAAGTAGAATATGTTGGCTTAACCTTAACAAACACACTTTTATAGCAAACTTTACATGGTTTTCAGTTTTCACCACCACACCGTCGAGCAAGAACCAAATCAAAATGAAAACCTTATTCTAGAAAATGTCAAAATTGCCACTTTGCCATCTAAAGCCTATGGAAAATGATTATAGAAAACAATTTAAAACTTGTTGAATAACAGTTGAGAATAATACACTTACCTGCTGCTTATTCAAAGATTTCCCAAAGTCAGTTACAGTTAGAAGCATTGCCGACAGCTTCATATCTACATAGTGAGAGACACAGAGACATGAAAACGTCTTTCCCTTGAGGTTTTTCTCTCTATCCACGTGCTCATGTATCCCACTAATTTGGCTCCCAAAATAATTTCATTTACTTGTTCTTTATTCCAAAATTTTCTTAAAGGATATTTCATCTTTTCATGTTAATTAATTAGCAACGTTCATGGTCAAGTTGTATCAACCTTTTTTTTATTATTTTGTTTTAATAATGTGGTAGCTAGAACTAATTCCTTTTATCTACTTAAGGGTGTATTCTGGGCCGGTCCCGGGCCTAAACGGGCCTCGCGGTCCGGTCCTGGCGGTCCCGGTCCTAAACGGTCTTTTTTTTGCGGTCCCGGGCCTGGCGGTCTCGGTATTCGTGGGCTTGGTGGGTAAGACCGGCCCGTGACGGGCCTAAGCCCACATTGTCCCGGGCCTGGCGGTCCGGGCCTGGCGGTCCGGGCCTGGCGGGCTTCGTGGGCTATTAATAAAAAAAAAATATATTAACTATATATATGTTAAGTGTATGTATACATATATATATATATATATATATATATATATATATATATATATATATATATATATATATATATATATATATATATATATGTATGTATGTTAAGTATATATATGTTTAGTATTTATATATGTTAAATTTATATATGTTAAGTATATATATATAGTAAGTTTATATAAGTTAAGTATATAAGTTAAGTTTATCTACGTTAACTATATATATATATTAAGTTTATATAAGTTAAGTATATAAGTTAAGTTATTTATATATATATATATATATATATATATATATGTATTAAGTACTTATATTAAGTATATATATAAGTTAAGTTATATATATAAGTTAAGTTATATATATATATATATATATATATGGTTAATTATGTATATATATTATATGTATATGTATGAAATAGATATATATATTGTATTAAGAGATAAATCAAAAACTTGTGTAAAAACTTATGTATATGGAAGGTTAGTTGGTTGACGACTACTTTCACCCATTTTAGCTTTTCCCTTAGCACTAAACATTTTTTTCAATGAAAATGCCATTTTATTTATATTTATGCAAACAAAATAACACAAAATATATTCTTAAAAATTAAGAGTTGGAACGACTTTACCGAATTGACGAACAACTTTTTCAAAATTCAAAATTGCAAATTGTTGAAGACTTGAAGACTTGAATACTTCAATTCACCAACTTCACAAAATTTCACAAAATTGGAATAATAATATAAGCAATTGAGAGAGATTGAGAGAGATTAAGATAGATTGATGAATTGGTGAGTTAAAATGAAATAATGAGGGGTATTTATAGTTGAGAATTGGGAAAAAGTGTAATTATAAAGTTTGGGGTTATATTAAAGTTTGGGGACCATTTGGCTAAATTTTGATAGCCAAAAACGGCTATTTTTGACCTCCAACGGCTAGTTTTTAAATCTGGCCGTTGGGCCATTTTTAAAAAAACAAAAAAAAAATTTTTTTTTGTTTTATTTTACTGTTGGGACCGGTTGGGGCCCGCCAGGCCCGCGAAGACCGGCCCAGGACCGCTACCCGGTCCCGGTCTTCGCGGTTCCGGTCTCGCGGTCCTACGCGTAAGGACCCGCCCGTCACGGGCTTTAGGACCGGTTGAAGACCGGCTCGGCAGGACCGGCCCACCAGGACCGTTGGGACCGCCAGGCCCGCGGTCCCGGTCCCGGTCCGGGACCGGCCCACATTACACCCTTATATCTACTTCTATTCATGTGGGAGGAGAGAGAAAACTTTTTTATCTTCCAAGAGCCAAATAATTAGTTTGGACTTTGAGTGTTTTTCTCAACATTAGGATTATTAATTAGGGTTCACAGTTGCTGTTGGGCGGGGATAGTGTGAACTTTTACTTTCTATTGCCCCGTTTGGATTGGCTTAAAAAAAGTAGCTTTTAAGCATGGTGCTTAAAAGCATTTTTTAAGTGCTGAAACTTGTTTTATAAATAAGTAGTTACGTGTTTGGATAAAAGTGCTTAAGCTGAAAAAAAGTTATTGAAGTGTTTGGTAAATAAATGCTGGAAAGCACCTTTTCTGTTAAAATGACTGAAATATCCTTAAAGCTGTTAACATTGAAGTATGTTATTTTTGGAGAATTTCCTTCAAAAAATTGGAAAAAAGTATTTATGCTTAGATGGGTTTTCATTTGAAGTTACTATATTTATTTAGTGCTATATATTTGTTTCAACTTTTACGAATTTTTTGTATTTTAGTGTTTGTACAAGACAAACAATTATAACATTGTTTATTTGAAAATATTAAAAAACACTCAAAACACAAAGAATTTCAAGGCAATTATTATTACTCCTAAATATACTATCGGAGTAAAATAAAAATGCGATTATGATTATTATGTGAGAAGGAATCATGAAATAAAATCAAGGCATAAAAATAAAAAAAATAGGGAAAGACAACAAAAAGATATGCCATAGAAATGGCATTAGAAATGGTTGACAAAAATGGGAACAGGAGGAAGAAGTAAAAGAACGTTTGTGCTTTTAGTTTTGAAGAGATATTTGGAAAAATAAAAGATTATTAGGGATAAAAGAGTAAATTAAAATGGTCAAACCCAACCAGCTTTTAAGCTATAAAAAATAAGTTGGGATTCATAACTTGTTGCTTTTAGCTTGTTTGGGCTTAAAACCAGTTGGCTTAAAAGCTATTTTTAAAGTTACCAAACACTCCAACCAGCTAAAAAGTGCTTTTAAGCTGGTTTGACCAGCTTTTAAGCCAATCCAAACACCCTCTATGTCTGATTTAGATCAACAGAAATTTATAAAATCAATAGAATTTTTCACAAAAGGTATTCATTAAGACCTAATTAGCAATAAATAGAAACCATTTCATATATTACGTAATATAGATATGTTTTACGTCATTTTATAATATATATAGTGTATTAAACGAATTGTATTCAATAATACAACATGAAATGACGCCGCACAAACAGGTATTCCTGTAAATCATGATCTGTATTTAGGTGTATTAAGCTGTATTAAGCGGGGGAAAAGTAACGTTTCAGCGCAAATTATGGGAAGGTAAATCTGTATTTAGGTGTATTAAGCTGTATTAAGCGGCGTCATTTCACAAAAAACGGGAGTTATACCATAAATTGGTGAGAGATAAATATTTTGTACCATCTAATAAGGCTTAAATATAGGAAAGTATAAAATTTAAATTTTTTGCTACAAAATAAAAAAAGTTATTATATTATGTAAAAAAAAGTTATTATACTAACCTATTCTATAGGTGGTAAAATTTCCTAAAATCAAGCCATTTCATTAAATTCACTCTATTAATGTACTTAGATGCCTCGATTAAATTGTAATTATTCCCTGCATAAATACACATGCAAGGGCAGAGCTAAAAGCCCGAAAATGGGTTCAGCCTAATCCAGTAACTTTAACTTATGTATACTTGTATTAAAGAATTGATTAAATAAGTACATATATTGAATTTAGCTAGCATTTAAATTCATCAATTTAAAATTTATAATCCACAAAATTAAAATTCTGATTCCGACTGTATGTACAGAAGTGTAAAGCGTTAAGCATAGATTAATACATCTACCCGAAAATGTTTGGTACGGGTTAATTAACCACGTTTATTATTTTCGCAAAAGCCAGAAACCTAGTAGGTTTAAATAGTTTAACTAACGGTATTTATTTTTCTTTAGAAAGATGAAAAATGCAATATCATATATTGTGCTTATAATAAAGAATTTACATATGATTTAGTCTGACAAAGTCGACATCTGGAGAAGTCACATGACTATAATTTAATTTTCAACTCCCATTTGCACTATATTTTATTTATATCATTATCCGATGATCAGTAATCTTCTAATTTAATCTAAACTAATCGCTTAGCGGAAAGAATATTGGTCTGCCTTGAGCCGCCAACCAACTTAAAATGAGCTTTCCTATAAATTCAAAATAAATAAATTGGTCCGTACTAAGTATATCTTTTTTTTTTTTGGTAAATGATTTGAATATTATAATAAGAAATAAGATGATCAATTCTTGGTAAGGCTGCTGAACTATCGTTAGCACTTATGCTTGAATCCACTACGTAGAGGATTTTTATTTTTACTTTTTATTTTTTACTTTCTATAGTTCTGTAAAGAGTACGTATAAATAATATATATATATAATTAAAAGTCAAAGACAAAAGTCTCTCGTGAAATTAAATGTCACAACAATAACATGACATATGACATGTTATGACATTGGTCCTAATTATTAGGAAGTTAAATTTGGAATTACAATTTTATTTATTTTAAAAAAATGTAAATGACAGTTTTTTTTTTCTTTTTAATCTTTCAGAATTTTTATATTTTAAAAAAATAACTGATTGTACTTATCACAAATAAAGGACACGTTTTTTCTCTATGTAAAAAGAAAATTAATTTTAGATTAATTGGAGTTCTAAAATTATTTTACATATAAAAATATATATATATATATATATATATATATATATATATATATATATATATGTATATATATATATATATATATATATATATATATATATATATATATATATATATATATATATATATATATAAAATTGAAATTAATCTAAAATCAATTTTCTTTTTACATAGAGAAAAAAACGTGTCCTTTATTTGTGATAAGTACAATCAGTTATTTTTTAAAATATAAAAATTCTGAAATTTTGAATTTTGAAAAGAAAAACTATCATTTACATTTTCTAAAAAATAAATATATATATATATATATATATATATATATATATATATATATATATATATATATATATATATATATATATATATATATATATATATATATATAATAAAACAACGAAAATAGATATATACATAAAATAACTACCCATTTAAATAGGGTGGGAGTAGTTTCAAGTTTGAATTTTTAACTTATTTTAAAATAAAAAGAAAAAAATTAACCTATAAAAAAACGAAAAAAGAGAAGAAACAGTGCTCATTCAAATTGAGAAGTGGTTTCAAGTTGGAGTTTCAAAATAACTTTAAATTAAAAAAATTAAAAAAAAAATAATTACCAATTCTAATTGGAGAGTAGTTTTATATTGGAGTTTTAAAATTATTTTAAATTAAAAAAATTGAAAAATCTATTTATATATACATATAAAAGATGAAAATAATAAAACAAATAAAATAAAATAAAACACACACACACACACACAAAAACATATATATATATATAAGCAAAGAAAAAGGCCTCTCATGAAGCCAAATGGCACAATAAACTCTTGACACATGTAATGTTAAGACATTGTTCCTAATTTGTAGGAACTATAATACAATGTATTCCTCTGTAATCCTTTCAACCTTCTGAGGTGTTATTTTATTTGTAAATTTTTTTTAATTATTAAATAAATTTCGAAAATACCATGTCTGTGCAAAGAAACTGCCACCTACCTCAAAAATAGGAGAACACTTTAAAACGTTTCAGTTGGAAACCCTTCAAATTCCTATTCTATCATCTCAAATATAAGTTCCATTTAGTTTACTCTACATGGTGAACATTTGACTATTTGAGTGAAGTTATTAACGATGATTCCTATATTTTTGATTGACCAAACAGAGAACTACTAAACAAAATACAGTACATGCATAAGGACACCGAAGACTATGGGTCAGAACAGGCGCAAGACACGAGCTTCTCTTTACACGTTTCATAACTTAACGTTCAACCCGACGATTCATTCAACTGCTTCACGCACGATTTGCTATCAACTCCATCAGTAGTTTATATTTCTTTCTCAACTACATCTTCTTAAATTGTAAAGTTCCGTCTACTATCAAGTTTGTAAGAAAACTTAGGGCTTATGCAAAAGATGGCTAATCACATTGATTTCATCAACGATATAACAATTTCGAATATGCAATGGAAATTAAAAGTTCGTGTTGTCCGTTTGTGGGAAGTACTAGATTGTTTTAATCCAGGCAATATATTGTCGATTGAATTGGTTCTACAAGCTGAAAAGGTATTTTACATATGTTATATAATTACTTAGTTTTGATGCATCTACTCTGTTGTTGAGTGATTAGCTATGCACGTTTGTTCTCAGCCTAAAATTTAACCTCATGAGTTTGTTCACCTTTGCCTCTCGATTACTAAGTTTTTTTCATCGATGTTTATATCTCAGTCTTTTTAAGGGGTTACACAACATCTTTAAATGCAAGAACAAATAAGGAGCAAAGCGGAAGATTTGAAAATGAGTTTTTATCTTTCTTCTTCCTTTTTCTATTGTTAGTGATGAATTCTAATATTGTAGATGTGCAAACAATTATGAGTAGCTAAATTCTTTATTCTAGGATTTGATGGAACCACTTAGACGATGATTTTTCGTTGCATCTAGTATAATTTTGCCGTTGAATTTTCTCTACATGTTCTACTACGATATTATTGTTATTTATTAAAGTGCCCTCAATTGACTATTCCTATTTAGCGTGTTTTGCTTGGAAAGAGTACATATTTAGGAAGTTGAACAATATCACCCATGTTAATTTGAGTGGCTTTATGGAACACTAAAGAATGTGGTTCGTTACCTTACTCCTTACGCGTAAAGTAAAAATAAGCAATAAAGTAAACATATTAATTTTTACGTGAAAAATCACCCGGCTCAAAAGATGCAAAAAACATGACCTACCACGTAGTGTTTTTAACTTCAACATCACAAGAACAATGAGCCAAATATGTCGATTATAAATCTGTAACTCAATACTCTCTAGTTCTCCTACCCCACATATTTGATTTGCAGGTTACTATAACTTGCAAAATCAAACACTCACTCTAACTCGCTAATTGTATATGACACTTTGATTACAAATCAATTTTCTAAAATATATTTACTAGACTGACTCTAGAAGAATAAAACACTTGTACTCGACTTGAGTGTAGGAAATGTAGTTCTTGGGTTTATGTGTAAAAGGATAATCTCAGCAGTCCAAAAAGATAATATTTAAATTCTCTAGACTTCGAGATCTTTTAGGAGTACTATGCGCCAGTCAAATTCTAATTTTATAGGACTCCTAATGCTCCAAAGACTCCACAAGTCTTGGGACTCTTGTCACTCACTTATGCATGCGTATCTTCTTGGGCAACAACCCTTATCATGTTTAGCAGTCTTCTTCCAACAAACTTGAGCCTGGGTAAATTTGAGATAAATTTACTTTCTTGCAAAGATGTACAATCATCAACCTTGATGAGCCAGTCCTTAACCCCGAGGAGCTGGTTCTTAGAGTAGTTCAATAGTTACGTTGAAGACTTGGTTCTTAGGATATTTCATCTGAACAAACTTAGTTAATTGTCAAATTCTCAATACTCAACAAATTCCTCTTTTTTATGATTTGTGCAAATTAAAACCAGGTACTCACCACATATTAGCATACTATCTTTAGAATAGGTACAACATCTGTCCAGCAAGAACATCACACAAATAGGCATATCAACACCAACACCCCAACTCTATCTTTCCCCCTTTGGCATCATCGAAAAAATAACTAAAAGATTTTAGACATATTAAGCATAGTTAATGAAAGATTCATGACCATTTAGGCTAAAACACAGGCTCAAGAATTATCAATGCAAATAAACTAAGCTGATAATATAATCATGTGTGAAGCATTAAAACATTATAAGAGAAGTCATTTAGTAGTGCCAAACAAGCCCAGGGCCTTGTCTCAAATCATTAGAGAAAAATAAGCTAAATATTAAGAAAGAAGAACTAAAGCATCACCGAGGTAACAAAATAAGCTAAAGACATTGGGGAAATGAGTCTTGTCTCAAACCATTAGAGGGGCTCAATGCTTTAACAAGGGTAGCAATTTGTTAGGCACGAGCTTCTCTGTCCCTTCTAACCTCATTCCCTAAGTTGCCTTGTTTATTTTCTCAACTCATCATTGTCTTGTCTAAGATTGGCATTCACCTCAAGAGCTAACTCCAGCCTTGACGAGATCCAAAAGATCACATGAAATCGATACTCATTAGTCAAAGATACAACAACAACAACAACCCAGTATAATCCCACTTAGTGGGGTCTGGGGAGGGTAGTGTATATGCAGACCTTACCCCTACCCTGGGGTAGAGAGGCTGTTTCCAAATAGACCCCCGACATCCTTCCCTCCAGGAACTTCCCACCTTGCTCTTGGGGAGACTCGAAGTCACAACTTCTCGGTTGGAAGTGGGGTTGCTTACCATCAGAGAAACCCCTCTTGTCATTCATTAGTCAAAGATAGTATAGTTTAATTATCATTGTCATCTTCACATGATTGAATTTAAGCAATGTCCAAGGAATTACTAGCTTAACGTTATTCAGAATGATTAACACATTGGTTGGGATGATTAATAACTAAAATTAGTTATGAAAACTAAATTAATTCACAATTGATCATAGAAAGAACAAAGTTGCGCAATACTAAAATAATCAATGGGAAAAATATGGTTCGTGATCGGATAGGTGCCGTAAGACCCGGTAAAATTTTACTTAAAAACCCTAAATTTCGTGGTGCCAAGTTAGATTTATGTGGTTATAATAGTGGAATTCTTTGTGGTGATCTTGATCGCCGTGGTTCAGATTTTTTGGATTGGACAGCATGTTGGGAATTGTATAAAAAATTTTGAAGTTTCGAGCAATTGTGTGGCCAAATCTGCGGTCGTAGATGTGATATACGGAACACAGAACAGCTGCGTAGTGAAGCAAAAAATTTGAGTTGAATTTGGAAATGTGTGGTCCGTTATGCGATTGCATAATCGCTATGCGGACCGCATAACTCATCGCGAAACCCCCTATTAAAATTCTCGGAGGGGTGTTCTGTGGCGCATAATGCGACAGTAGAACAAGTCTGCGAACTGCAGACTGGTCGCAGATCAAAGCAAAAAACTTTTTGTTTCTGAGTGTCATTATGCGACCCATTCCGCTGGCCGCAGAAACATTATGGGGTCGCATATGCAACCACAGATCCGTGTCTGGGCTCTAGATTTATAATTTTTAAACCCGATTCCATGTTGTTAAAACATACGCTAAGGCTCATTTTGAGCATATTTCTGATGCTTTAGAGTGAGAGAAGGAGTCCTACAGTGAGAGAGTGATCCTCAACTAGTTTCTCCTCAATTTTTGCTTAAGACCTTGAAGATTGACAAGTAAAGTTCACTAAGTCTTCACCTTAAAGGTAAGAATCTATGCCTCGGCTCATAATTTAGAAATACATACTAAAATGAGAAATTAGCAAGATAGTTCATGGGCTTGAGGGTTATGTGTTTGGTATGAATGTGTGGTTAAAGAATTTCGGGAGAATGTAAGCTAAAAATAGTAAAGGATGAGGTGTGGGATGATAAAATCTTTCACAAAAAGGTCTTAAAAATATAATGCACAACTAGTGCTTGATGATGTGCTCAAACGAGCTAGAATCTTGATCACCCTTCTAATTTTTTGTTCAACTTGTAATGTTCATAAAATAGATTGAAGTTTCTAAGAGTTTTGGAATTATCGAAAAAATTTAAGAAAATCTCAATTGAGGTATGTATGGCTAAAACCCGCTCTTCTTAGAATTGAACCCATTGTTGTCCATGCAATTGGTGTAAGTTCTAAAATTGATCGTTACAGAAAATGCTATTTCATATGAGCTTGGGTTGCAAAACATGTGTGCAATATGTATTTTAATACTCTCACTATGCTATCTTGTCATTTGAGGATGTGTTAAAGACATAAAATATGTATTAAAATGCCTTGACTTCTAGTCGAGTTGAATAAATATTATTTTGACAAGTATGTGAACGCCTCTATATGCCCACGATTCATAATTACTCCCGTGTGTACCTAAAATCTTGAATTGAAAGGCTTGTTTGATGAAAATGATAATAATGAGAAATGTGGGAAAAGAACTTGAATTATGAAGTGCGGCCAAGTGCCAAGTTTGATGTAACGATTGTGACCACTAATGCCGAAGAAATTGAAATATGTGAGGAAAATATGAAATAAGAAGAATGCTGGAAAATGGTAATTTCTGGAGTGAGACGACCTAGTAGATCAGGCCATGATTGGATGATATGCCACACACATGGTGGTATTGTGCTAGAAAATAAAATGGGAAATTGAAATTGAAATTAAAACTGGAATTGTGATTGTGGGGAATGTCCCCAATGAGATGACCTAGCCGGTCGGGCCGTGATCGAACTCCATAAAAAAGCACGAGGCATTGTGAATAATGAGTTATCGATGCTAATAATCTCCCAATTTGGTGTTGTGGTATTGTTTAAGGCTTTCATTGATATTATGATTTCTTCCTTCTTGTACTATTTTTCATTCTAATGAGATGGTGTTTAGTTATACATACTAGTAGTATTTAATGATACTAATGTCCTTTTTCTCGGGGGTGTTGAGTCTTAAATGGATGCAGGTGGTTCCATAGCAAGCAGTATTGACTAGCGTTAGCAGTACATCATCCTCTCTCTAGCTGACTTGGTGAGCCCCACTTCACACGGGGTCATGTATCTTTTGTTCATTATGCATCGTACGTGAGGTATAGTCGGGGCCTTGTTGCCGGCACCATTGTAGTACTCCTTTTTATATCTAAACAGAGACTCTATAGATATTATGTGGGTTGTATATGGGTATTATAAAGGTCAACAAATTATGTTGTATTTTGGACTCTTGTTCCACTAAAATGTAATGTGTATGTATTTTGGAAATCTAACGTTGATGTAGTAAACTTGAAATGAATCAGCAATGTTTGCATGATTTTCCTATTGTTTAGTTAATGAAAGTACGCCTGCTTTTGATCATAGTGAGTTGGGTAGAAAATGTCTAACCATCTTGATTAGACGGGTTTACTCAGTTGAGCGTCGGTCGTGCTCCTCAAGGTTGGGGCGTGACAGGTACAACATGGCTATTCGGGATCTAACTCTAGTTCAATTCACTCAAATGTTCTAATGATTCTCACAAAATTCACTGGATGATTAGTTCAATCGTATAGCCAAGACTCCTCTCTCTACTAAATCTTAACTCTACAAGTTGAACTAATATAAAGCAGGGTAAAAATATGCAAGAATGCGTTGATGGATTAGTCTTTAGGAAAATATCTCTCTAATATTCTCTTAACTTGATTTAATAGACCGTTTAACAAGCTCTTTTGGTTACTTAACTGAATTACTAAATTAAACCAAATAAAATAATGCAAAGATAATCATCAAAATATTCCTCTTTCGATTAAATAAACTAGTGAATAAACTTGCAATCAATTCAAAGCTCCATAAACGAATTCAAGCAAAGAACTAGAACTATAATCCACAAATATCAATCAAGACACCATATCCGTCAAGCCATAAGGTAAACTACTCCATATTCATGAAGAAATTCATCACAAATAAAGTTGAATTATAAGAAAATATAAATTCAATCTAAACTCGGGTATTGAGTTGAGGAAAGAATGATGAATCCTTGTGCTTTGAGTCTCCAATGCTCGTTCGATCCTCCGTAGGTCAAAAGTCCTCTAGAAACGTGTTTCTAGTGTATTTATACCATGTTGGGACGTGCCTGGACCAAACTACCCTCCTTGAGCCAAAGTAGGAAAACTTGTAACATTTTTACACTTCATGCGTCGCACAGTACTACGCACCTAACATTGCATTAGTGTAATTTACTCGGCTGTAAACTCTCTGAACTTAGCTTGTTTAACAAACTTTTGTACTAATGTGTTGCACTATGCCACATGTTTTGCGTTGCATTAGTGTATTTTTCTATCAAACCCAAAAACTCCAAGTCTTCGAACTTCTCAAACATCTGATGAAATTTTGTACTAATGTTACGCCTTATACAATGCACTAGTACATTTTACTCCAGACCATGTGTTTTCTTCCAGCTTTCGTATGCAACACCGGTCTACGAGTCCTAGATGCGATCTTGGTTTAATTCGTTGAGCTCTTACTCAAACTTCAAATCTCTAAATTATTCAATTTAGCTACAATTTATCTTTTTTAACTTGGAATCATTTCCCGCAAGGTATAAAATACGTATTAAGTGCAAGTCAACAACATTTAAGCTCAAACATGCTCAAAGTGTAGTAGTTAGAGTGCAAAATGCGGCTAAAACACGTGTTCCTAGCCTACCATCAACACACCACGCTTCAACAATTGCCCGTCCCCGAGCAATCAAACTGCACTTCACATAAAGACGGCCTTCTTATCAAACAACTTCCCTAATGCGTCATGCCAAGAATTTTTAAAGTAGACTAAGTATCTTATCATAAAATATTAGCTTCAAGATTCGACTCACATGCGCCACATATTTCAAAAACCTACTCACTTGCTCTAACTCACAGGCCAAAGATATTACCTTTCCTTTGCAAATCATGTGCATTGACACCAAAGATAGATAGTAGTTCCACACACAATAAAATTCAAAAACAAATAGGAACTCAAGATAGAAAGAATTCACTCACTCTCAGAATTAAAATTCATGTGCCAGAGAAGACGCACCATATGCTTGCTCGTAATGTAATACTCTACTAACTGAGCTTATTCAATCAAAGATCAAGTAGAACTTTACGTGGATCTAATGTAGGCTACGGGACGGGTAGAATTTATTTGGATATAGTGACTACACCTCCCTAAGAACTTTAATACATATACATAAACAATTCAAACCCACACTTGTGTTGAACCAAACCCCAACCTTCACACATAATAACATCTGGCTCCCAATTCTTTAAGCACAAAAAATATGACAACTACCACTAGCAAGGAATAAATATTTTTCTTCTTTCTAATACCTCGAGATGGATCTTCTTCACGGGTTGGGATTGGCCCTACTCGGTACTAGGTGACTGATGGTCAGTGATTTATATCTTCCAGGATGGATCTTCCCTGTGCCGTATACAGTACCGAGGGATTGAGCATTTGAGAGTATGAGCACATGAGGTTGTCAGCATAGTGCATCACATACAGCACGTGCCGGTTGAGTAACAGTAAAATGGTCATTCAGATTTGATCTATTTTACTATTTGAGCTATTTATTGAACTTGAAACTATGCCTACGTTTCTGCACCGTTATCTCAATTTTAACTGTACTGGTTGAGTTCGTCACTACCTTTTAGCCCAAAGGTTAGATTTATTACTTACTGAGTTAGTTATACTCATGTTACGCCTAGCACCTCGTGTGCAGATCCATGTGCTTCCAGTCACGGCGGCTGCTGATTGAGGAGTCAGGATGCTCGGAGACTATCAAGGTAGCTTCATAGTGTTCGCATGCCTTGACTCTATTTCATTATCTTTATCTATATTTCAATTTGTATCCCTAGTTATTTTTGTAGACTATATTCTAGAATAGATGCTCATGTACTCTGTGATACCCGATTATGGGATAGATTGTTTCGTATTTTGGATTATTTATGTTTCAAAAAGGCTTTTTCTTAAATATTAAATGCTACTATCTTTATTTTCAAAGTTTTTAATTTGTTGAGATGTAGAGTAGTGGCTTTCCTAGTTCCACAATAGGTGTCATCACGACGGTTGGTATTGGGTCATGACACCACTCCTCGTCAAACTTCCCAAAATCTTCAAATTTTTAATTTTCGTCAAATGAAGTCCACATCCAGACGCGCTTCTAAGACCAGAATTACCATATTGAGCTATTCCAAGGCTCGAAATACCAAACGGACATCGATAACATTAAAATACCCTTCAACCTAAATTTTTGAGATTCTTCCAAAATGCCAACTTTCCATAATAAGTGTCGTAATGCCCCCCGATCATCCAAAACTCGATCCAGACATACGATCAAGTTCAAAATCATCATACGAATCTATTAAAACTTTCTAATCCCGATTCCGATGTCGTTTACTTAAAAGTCAAATTATACTCAATTCTTCCAACTTAAAGCTTCCGAAATTAGAGATTTATTTCCAAATCAACTCCAAACTTCCCCAAATTCAGTTCCGACCATGCGTATAAGTCATAATACCTTAAGTGAAGCTACTCGGGGACTCAGACCGCCGAATGACGCGTTAGAGCTCAAAACAACCGGTTGAATCGTTACAAACTATCCCCCACCCGTTAAATCCTTCGTCCCGACTTAAATAGTACATGTAGCTGGCACTCAGTATAAATAAGTGAGAGGATGTTCAGCAAAAAACAATACTTTCTCATTTGATCCTCCCAATCTAATCACAATTGTTTTAATTACTTTAATAAATACTATATAAATTGATTTGTATGCTTAAAAATGGTTTTCTCAAAGTTTAACCCAAAATTTCCCAAAACGCCCCTGGACCCACGTGGTCGGAACTCTGGGATCGGACCAAAATCCGGTCACCCATTCCCCCACGAGTTCAATTACATGATTTATTTCGGAATCGGACCTCAAATCGAGGTCCAATTCCCCAATTCATGAAAAACCTAGGTTCTACCCAAAAACAACAATTTCCACCATGAAAACTTTTGATTTCTCTTGGAAAACATGTTTAATGATGTTAGAAATTGAAAGAATTAAGTAAAAAGTGACTTACAAGTGATTTGGAGTGATCTTGTTCTTGGAGAATCGTGTGTGGTGTGTTGGGTTTTGAAAGAATGAAGAAAAAGGGTTTAAAATTCGTTTAAGTATCAGATTACAGCTGCAGATATGGAAATTGCGAATATTTGTTCGCAATTGCGAACTTAGCAGGTTTTGACTGTTGCCCTCGCATTTGCGAGGAAACGTTCGCATTTGCGAACTTGGCCCAAGCCTGTCAGCCTCGCATTTGCGAGATAAAATTCGCATTTGCGAACTTAGTGTGTTTGCTGAGTTCTTCGCATTTGCGAGGTTTTACTCGCATTTGCGAACCTATGCGTTCCCCTCCCATCTTCGCATTTGCGAAGATTGGTTTGCATTTGCGGAACAAGGCTAAATCTGAGTCTTCTCGCAATTACGAGTATTTCTTCACAATTGCGAAGATACCAGCTCGGGGAAAATACCAGCTCTGTTATTTTTCAAAATCTACTCTAACGGCCTATCAAATCTTTACCCGAGCCCTCGGGCTCCAAACCAAACAAGCACACAACTTCAAAAATATACTACGAACTTGCTCGCGCGATCAAATCGCCAATATAACATCATTTTCATAAGATCAAGCTTCAAATTCATAATTTTCTTCCTTTAACTTCATAAACTTTAAAATTTGGAACTCAAGGTTCAAAACACATCAAACGACGTTCAAATGTCGTCAAACTTTGCAGGAAGTACTTAAATATTTAAGACTTATACCGGGCGTCGGAACCAAAATACGAGCCCGATACCATGGTCATTTAATCAATTTTCATTTAATAATTTCAGCATAAATAATTTAACAGAAAAATTCATATCTTGGGCTCTATGCCTCAGAATTCGACTCCGGACGCATGTCCGAGTCCCATATTTTCCTATGGACCTTTCGGGACCGTCCGATCTCGGATCCGGATCCGTTTACCAAAAATATTGACCGAAGTCAACTATATCAATATTAATATCAAATTTCTTCAAAATTTTCATAGAATTCACATATTCTAGCACAAAATCTTTCCGGCTACATGCCCGGACTATGCACGTAAATCGAGGCAATATAAAATGAGGTTTTCAAGGCCTCGAAAGCGCGGTGAGAAAAATAGGTGATGACCCTTTGGGTCGTCACATGTGGTTGGCACTCAGTGCAGAAACAAACGCATAAACAAGTGAGAGGATGTTCAGAAAAAAAAAAAAAAAAAAAAAAAAACTTTCTCATTTGATCCTCCAAAGCTTGAACATTTTAATATTTAAAAGACCTATTAAATAAGAGTCAAGATCCGTAATTTTTTCACTCAGTTAATAACACCAAAGGAGCTTTGATACTACTCTTGACCAGCAATCATTTTCTACAATGACAATCTCACATAAAAGCAAGAATTATTTTTTTCTTTTGTTATTTGGGGTGTGTTTGGTATGAAGGAAAATATTTTCCGAGGAAAATGTTTTCATGGAAAATGAGTGGTTTTATCACTTATTTTCTGTTGTTTGGTTGGTAAGTGGAAAATATTTTCCGGAAAATATTTTTTATTGTTTGGTTAGAGAGTAGAAAATAGTTTTTTTTTAGAAAAATATTTTTTATGCAACTCTCCTCGCCCCTCCCCCCACCCCTCCCCCACCCCTTCCCTAAGTCTGTAAAAATTGACACAATCTAAAGGAACTAGTGGTGATGATTTACTTTTTAACGCAAAAACCGCATATTATCGAAACCGTAAACTTTATAATTTTTAGACCCATAAACTTCCAAACACATAAACCCCCAAACTCATAATTTTAGAACTTGTAAAATTTTGAGTCTTTAAATCGATAAATAATAAAATTAAAAACTAAAAAATATATTTTAATTTTAAGGGGGGGGGGGGAGAGGGTGGAGAGGGGTTGAGAGCGATAAAATAAAAAAAATAGAAATTTGAAATTTCAAAAAAAGAAATTGACGTAAAAAAATACTTTTTTTTGTGGGGGGATGGATGGTGCAGAAAAATAAAAAGAAGAAATAATTGCAAAAAAAAAAATTGAGGTAAAAAAATAATTTTTGGGGGTAGGGGTAGGGGGTAGGGTAGGGGGCTGGGTGGTGTAGAAAAATTAAAAAAAAAACATAAATTTGAAATTGCAAAAAAAAAAAAATTAAGGTAAAAAAAATACATTTTTTTTTTCGGGGGTAGGGGTAGGGGTGGGGGTGGGGACTGCGTGGTGCGGAAAAATGAAAAAACGAGAAATTTGAAATTGCAAAAAAAAAAAAATTAAAATAAAAAAAAAAAATTTTTCGGTGGGTGGTGGTTGAGGGGTAGTAGGGTGGATGGAAAAACTGAAATTTTAAAAAAAAAAAATTTTGGAGAGGGGGTATGGTGGATTGGTGAGGGTGATAAAGGTTGAGAAGGAGATTTGGAAAATGTTTTCCCTTCTTTTGATAAGGAAAAATTTTCCTCCAATTGGAGGAAAATGAATTGATAAGGAAAATGTTTTCCAAAACATTTAAGCCAACCAAACATGAAAAAATTGGAAAGCATTTTCCAAAAAATGCTTTTCTTCATACCAAACACACCCTTGATGTTTCATCACGGGGTTTTTATAGTGCTTTTGCTGAAATGAAATCATGCTCTGAATTAGATGTGTTAAAAATTTTTAGCTTGATTGCAGCGTTTAGATGAAGTTTGAGATGACCGAGCCTATATCATGTCAAGGGATTAAAGAATACTTGCTTATTGGGTTATCGGATGGGATGGGTTATTAATAGTGGTGGCAAAATTGTTTAAAGAAAATAATTATTCGCTCATATTATTCACTTTATGGGTTAAATAATGAAGTTTTTAAAAACTGATCAAATATGGATAAGAACCATCTTATCCATTTAGAAAATGGATAACCAACGAGTCTAATTTTACATTTGTAAAGCCTCAAATTGAGGGTTCATCAAGTTTGGGAGATTAAGAATTCTCCCAAAAGTGATTATATGCAAGAAGTCATGAATAATATGGTTACCCGTATTATTCGTTGGTTAATCTATTTTTTATCCGTAATAAATATGGGCCGGGTCGGATAATTTATCTATTTTTTTTTGGTTATTCGATTTTGACCCGAACCATATTCGACTTGACCCGCACATTTAACACTCCTAATTATTAAGATGGTCCATGTGAGTTTTAATTAGAAAATAGGTGTATTTATTTTATTCAATGTGCTAGTCGCGTGTATTATTTAAGCTGGGATGAAGAATTTAACGGGGTAGATGTAACTTATTTCCGTTAATAAATGGATAAATATGACCCTTTTCGGACCGACATTGAAGTTTTTGAGATTTTGAAAGCAAATCTCTAAAGTAGTGTTTGAACTAAAAGCTTAAGCATATATTATTAATATTCATACGATTTTAACAATAATCATTCATTAACTTTCAACTTTCACCCCAAACAGGAAATTCAAGCTTTTAATATTGCAAAAAAAAAAAACTATGATGTTCTTGATTTTAAAAAACTTATTTCTTTAATAAAGTTAAATATAGGAACAATATTTAAAGACTAATCACTTAAGGGATAAACCGTGCAATTCTGTGAAATAAATTAGGGAAACTATTAGCTATGTTTATTTATAAGTAGCTTATTATAAAAATTGATTAATTTATAAAATATTATTAATATTAACCAAATATTATTATATTAGCCAATTAGCTATTTGTAGCCAAAAAATATTAAAGTTTTGCTTTCTTTTGAGTGAGTGTTATTAGAATAGATTGGGTACATCTTAAGGAGCTTGAATCTCAGTTTTGACATAATTTGGTGGAGTTTTAAGGTGGTTTGAATTGAAAATTCGAAGTAAAAAATGAACATGAAAAAAATGATATGTCTATCACACTGTGTATTGTTTATCAAATATGTATCACATTTGTATCAATTGTGTATCACATGTATATCCACGTATACATGTGTGTGAGATGTATGCGTGATACATGTTTGATACACGTGTCGCAGAAAAAAAAATTAAACTCGATTTAATTATAAATTTTGATACAAAATTAGTCCAAATCACCTCTAATCTTGCTCAAAATTTGTATATTTACTTATCTATATGTTTTCAATGAATTTCAACTACACCCATTGAAAAAGTTCATTTTTTGCTTAGATTGTTGGATATATATATATATATATATATATATATATATATATATATATATATATATATTCTTTTATATTTCATCACCTTATTTGATACCTCCTCAATGAAATTTCCTTCATGTTTTGCATCTAATGTTGCTAACCGTACTTTAAAATAAGGAAGGAGATTTTTGCTTGTGATTCTTTGAGAGAAAGAACTTTATTTATTTATTTTTTAATTTTTATATGTGTCTGGCTAGTTTTGATAAGTATATGACTAATGGCTAGAGGTTGGTAAATTGAGACTTATTTGGGACATTTCTCTAAAAGTTTCCAAATAAATTATGATGAAGAAAAAAGGGACTTTTAGATAGTTATACTATATTAAAAATTTATTTACCAATGTTCTCTATGTTTTGTAATTTTTAATAAATATAGGTTTTTCTTACAAATTATGTAGATTGCTCCTAAAAATATTCTCACCTCATTATTAGTGCCTTCAATTAAGGGATTCAATCATATCATTTCCCTTTTTTTTCCTCTCCTCTTCTCTCTCCTTTTTTTACAGAAAAATTCCTTAATGTACTCCCAGATCTCCATCTTCTCTCTTTCGACTGTTGTCGGTAAACACTAAAAATGAAGAAATATTCAGAAAGTGTATCATAATTGCATTTAAATTGTATCAAATACATCAATACGCAAAACATAATTGTATCATAATTGTATATAACTTGTAGATGGTACATTAATATCCAAAATAAAATATGATACAATACTAATAAATTAACATATAATTATCATATATTTGTGATACAAACTATGAAATTCGTCACGATCTCACAACTGCTCATAATTCAAATACAAATTTGATACAGTCCAGAAAGAATTTTTACACAATTTCGATATAATTATGATACAACTCAAAACTGACTCTAAACTTAAACTGATACAATATACTATTATACTTGTATTAGTATTGTTTCATATATTGTTTTAGGTATAAATTGTGATACAATTGTGATAGATTCTAATTGATAATACAACTTTGATCTTCATCTATTTCAAGTTTTAATTTAAAACATCCACCTAGAACCAACTTTAGAAAAACTTAAAATACATTACAATATTATATTTTAATAGTATTAGTAATGTATCAGAATTGTCTTAGGTATTGATGTATCAAATACAACTCAGATACAATTATGATATGTTTATCATACAATCGTAATACAATTCCGAAACCCCATCTTCCTCGAGCTTCATTATGTAATTTAACCTAAAACCAACTTTAATGTAGAGTGAAGCTTACCCAAAACTTGATTGTAGAATAAATCTTTGAATTTCTTCTGCAATTTTGGGGGTATAACAATGGAAGAGGAGTAAGCGAGATTTTTGGGTTAGAAAGATTTTGGGTATCAATTGGTATTGTTACTTTGGACAAACAGAGGTGATAATTTTGGGATGGATTTTCTACGGTGACTTAGTATTGGTTTTGGGTATCTTAAATGTTGGATATTTTGTGTAACTGGTACCCACTATTTAATGTATATTTTATTCTCTTTTTTTTTTTTATATTTGGTATAAAATTGGTAAATATAAATATATAAAGTAATTAATAAGAAGCCTAAATAAAAATAGTAAATAAGTTTCTATTATAATATAGGTAAGTAAAAATTCCAAGAAAAAACATAATTTAATAGGCTACTCATCGGGCCAGAAATGGAAGTCTTAAGTGGACTGGAATGAAGGTCCCTAGTAAGGGATCTTTACTAATGTCTAATATTTCTTGGGTTTTGGTTGATTGACAGGCCCAAATCAAATGAATGGGCCCAGTACCAGTTACACAATGACACAATTTGCACGACTAACCGCTAAACTCTAAAATGATCCTCATACAGTTTTTCTAGGTACATTGGAGAAGTGATGGTAGCCAAACATATTTTATTTAAACGGAGTTACTTTCTTATCACCACAAACTTAATTATATAGAAACTCACCTATAAAACTATGGCTTAAGTAAGTGTCATTGTAGCAACAGAGATTAATGGTTTAACACTTTAACGATATAAGATTGCATACGACGAAGAATGGAGGAATCTGCGGAACTAATTAAAAAACGGTTCAATTAGTAACAGAGTAGCAATTAAGGTTGTTGGGCATGATTAATCTGCTGCACAATAGTTTCGGGCAATTACATTTATATGCTTTGCTTTAGCTTAGCCTATAAATTCAATGTCTTATACTCATTTTTGGGTAATCAATACAAATACAATTGTTCTTCTCTCTATCTACTCCTTCTTATGTGTTCTTTTCTTGAAAATTGTTTGCCCTAAAATACGGATAACAGTTAAATTAGTCGCGGTTTTAAGGATAAGTGGATCAATTCAATACAAATGATTCTATGACATTAGATTAAGCAATTAAAAGACGTAATAAATGACCAAACCAATGATAAGAGTGAGTCCGATCTCGGTTAATGGCTTTACAGGAAACCTACCTTCGGTTTCGAGCTTGCACTTATGAAGAACTTTGAATAAACTTTAGAAACAGAAAGACAAGAAGTATATTGCTTTGGTATGCGTGTTATAATGTGTCTAATGAATAATAAGCTTTCCCTTATATAGTATGGAAGTTTTACCATAGGTACAATCCTAAGAGAAAATATTTTATTTTCGCTAATCACTGATTTTCTGCCGATACAGGCCGAGATTCATGTCATGATATCAGATTTGACATGGATTTTACGGTCATTAGTTAGTCGTGTGTGATTGTTTGGTAATGCTCCCCAAAGTCTTGGGACTCGAACCGGACCCTGAGGATGTGGTCCCGATGCCTCAGAGAGTAGGCTTGCCGAAACGATGAGAAATGATAGATGTTCGCCAGTTCCTTCCTTTGCACGTTACAACGAGGGAGCCAAAGCGCCCTATCAGTCGCGTCATTCTGAATTCACACACATGTCGCTCATTGGATAGTTGCCGCCGGATGTGAAGCGTCAGTTGTATCCCTACAAAAGCTTCCTCCCTTTGTTCTTTTTTTTACTTTTCGACTAAATTATTAACTTTCAGTTGTCGAGCCATCATCAAACATTCATATCTTCATCCTTGTTCTTCAATTTTCATAGTGATTTCTAGATTTTTACCAGGATTTTCTTTAAATCTTCATACTTTTTCTAGAACTTTGCATTCTTTCTTCAAGTTTTCAAACCTTTCCCAAATAACAACGACCAAAACATTAAAATCTGTTCCTCAACAAATTGCCTCTTCATCTTCTCAACTGACCGCTAGTACTGAGGCATTTTCCCCTGAAGTAGCTACCCTCGAAACGGCTTCTCTCGAAGTTGATGCTAACAAACTGGCCTCGAGCCTCCCTTGAAAGCGTTCATTCTTGGGATCTTCTCAATTGTAGCAACTTTAAAGTTGAGAAACCCTCAAGCAAACAGGACTGGGGTGAAGGAGTATCAAGGTACATATGCTTCATGACTGAAGACATTCTTCCCATAGTTCGAGAGGACTGCAATTGGGAAGGTAAGGACGTAGTAGTCCGCAAAACCAAGGACACCATTACTACCCATGTAGAGGGGTACTTAAGTGCTTATACTTACTCCCTTTATACTAGTCCCGGTTGACCCGGTTCTAGAGTTTTGCAAGAGGTACGAGGTGTGCCTCAGGCAAATCCATCTATTATTATGAAGGATCATGATCATCCTCTGCTACTTTGTGACAAGAACGAGTCTCGTCGTTTCATAATTGACCGCCTACTTCGATTATACAGTCCCAGAATGTTCTGAAGGAGATTGATCAAGATTATTTGTTGGGACAGCAAGGCCCCATTTTCGAGTATCAACGAAGACCAGGGCTAGCAAGGATGCTTCGTTCAAGTAAAGACCGAGGATTTGACACCCCTCCCCCCGAATACATGTCATTCACTGAGAAATGGAATGTGTTTCATAAGTGCAATTTCTCTTTAAACGTGTAAAGTTTTTTTCTTCAATTTCTTTCTTCTGATTCATGCTTGTGCTTGTGAAACTGTAGCCTAAGTTTCGAATGCGGTTCCCCAGGTAAAGTAATGGGTCGAGGGCATATGTACTCAGATGTCGTACTTCGAGCACACATGGAGTTGATTCTAGAAGGGCAAACGGAAGGCTAGTTCCATGGTAAGGCCTCTTTCTGAAATGCCAATACTATGGTTCTATCTTTTATTACATCAAAATCCTCTTCCCTTTTGTTATTGCAGATTCGCCTAAGACCACCTAACTTAGGCCTTCGGCAAGGACGAGGATGTGTCCCCTTCCGTTGATCCTTCATTGCTTCCACGGAGGAAAAGAAGAAAAGGAAGAGAAAACCTTCGATCTTCCCGGGCTACTAGGTGAAGAAACCAAAGAAGAGGATGGCCCGCAAGCCCAGGAAGAGCTCTAGTCCCCGCGAGCCGGATTTCAACTTTTTCCTCTGGCTCATGGATGATCCAGAGGATGAGCTAATTTTTGTTACCCACAGGACGACCTTTCCTGAGGCACAAGAAGCATCTGAAAGGAGACTCATAAGGTCGATCCCTATTCAAACTTAATATATCGATGTGGATAATCAGGGTTAGACTCCCCAGGATGTTGGCTCCGCTCCGAATGAAGTGCCTGGTATAATATAAATTTTGAGAGTGACTTCCTACACTGATTCCATGCTCGATAAGGCTCAAGCAAGAAAGGAGATGTCTAATGAAGGAGTCCGCAGCACGAAAGATCCCCATAAATCATATTTTGATGGTGTGGACTCGTCTGCTTCAGAAGATTTCTCCAGGCTGGGAGGTGTGGAAGTTCTGAAGAAGGACACATCCTAGAAAGAGGGCAGGCCGAGTTTGAGCGCAAAATTTATCAGCCAGTTCCATTCTCCGAGTGTGGACCCTGGGTGCAAGAGATCGATTATTCTGACTATCTCGAAGGATGCCCGGGTTTCATCTGCTCATGTGGGGATATAGAGCTATCTCCATTTCCTGGTGACCGAAGAAGTCCAGGCAAATATTGATGGGTGAACGTGTTGTGCCTTTTGAATAAGGCGGAGCAGGTTGTGATTTGGGTAAGGCATCATTATGCTCCTTTGAACTTTTACTTAGGTTTTGATATTTCTCAAGTTTTTTACCATTTTTCAGGCCTTGGTAATTCATCACGAGAGTTTCGGCACTGGCCTGAGGTCAACGAACTCGAGCTTGAGCTTAAAGAGCTTGCCCAGAAAAGGGATATGTACAAGCTTCTCAGCGAGTAGCAAGAAAGGGCCATTAAGAATATTTAGGCCGAGTTTGACGGGGCTTAAAAAGAAGCATCGCCCTAAGGGGGGAGCATGTGTACTTGGTCGAAAAGGTAAAGGTCTTCAAAGTTAGAAACAAGGAACTAGTCGTGGTGGCTAACGACCAAACCTCACAGGTCTAGCAAAAGATCGACAAGATCGACCAACTTTGAAAAGAGATGGATGAAATCCAAGCCATGGTCAATGGGTGGAAGAACAAGATGGATCTGTTAGCCTCAAAGAAGGAAACCTCTCAGGCGAAGCTTTCTTTGGTAGAAGTTTAGCCTCGGGTGGTGAATGAGAAGGCTGATACGCGGGATCATCTTAATGAAGACCTTCTAGCATAGTTGAGCTCGGCCATCACAGAATGATATGACCTTGGAAAAGAGATCAAAGCAATGAGGTCCCAGCTAGAGACAACCTCTGTTGATGTCGAGGCAATGGTAGCCCAATACAAGGCCGATGTTGAGATAGTCGAGGCTCGCCTGAAGACTAATGCCAAATATCTAAGGCAAATATCTCGAAAGGAGATCCTCGAGGAGATATGTTCTCGAGGTTTTGACCTGTCTACCAAAGTCGAGGGCGTAATAAGACTTGAGGTAGAGGCCAAGAAACTAGCCAAACCTTAAGGCAAAGAGGTCTCCGCGTCTGAGGTCTCCGAAGCCCCCGATGGTTTTGGTGTTGAATTGGGTTCCATGAAGACCAGGCGTGAATGCCTTAGGATTTATTTAGTTTTTTTGTACATACTTTTTGTTTACTTTGAGGTCGTTTTTGTTGGGTCTATGAAAAGATATTCTGGAATATATAAAGTTTTCCTCTTTCGACAATTTCAAGTCTCTACTATCTTAGCATCTTTTTATTATTGCAAATATTTTTTATGCCTTAGCACAACAAAAATAGATGTAGTAAAAAGTAATTTATTTTTTGGAGGTCCGAACAAAACCTGACCTTGATGCCTTTGTCGAAGGTAACCTTTTAACAGGTTTAAAGTTTTGTTGAAGGCCTTACGTTTTGATTACAGGCTCCGGACGTCTCCGAACCATTTTTTAGGGTGTTCATAGCCTTTTAGGTTTAGCCACTACCTAATAGGTTATGTGCCTCCTGTTTTGGATGACCCGAGCCACCCGAGCTTATTTTGGATGATAGTCCCTGAGTGTGTATAGCTCTTTGGACTCAAATAAGGGTAGCCCTAGGGTTTGATAATCCTCGGGTAGGAATAGCCCTTAGGCTCAACGCTTTTTAAGAAGCAAAAGTATGTAATAGCAAGGTAGAAACCTCCTTTCTTTTATATATGTAATGTACAATATTGAAATTATGTAAAATCTTATATTGTGGCTAAGGTGGCCTACATGGGCAAGATTTACTTGACCATTTGGCCCTTACAATAAATATTAACCACCGAGCCTAGATTGTTTAAGCACAAAGTTTCCTTCCTTCTTTTCTAAGAAATGCGTCTCGAGGGTGATGGCCACCAGTATTCGAGGTCGATATTAAGAAAGATTGAATACTATTGATGAGACCATTACTCCAATTTAAAACCAGACTTCAAATCTAAGTTAGTACCATTTATTATTTCCTCGTTAAAACCCTTGCCGAAAAATCCATTTAAGACAAAATCGGTTTAAGGAAAAAAGAGTGCAATACGTGCTTTTAGACCTAATGTTCACATTCTCCTTTGGATATTACCTGCAAGTGTGAGTCTAATTCATAGCATTATAAGAGGGTAAATGAGATATTAGCAGTAACACCGCTTTAAGTGTGTCACATTACAGTTGTTCGTTAGTGCATCGTTTCCTGCTTCGAGTTTGTACGAGCCTTAGCCGGTAATTTTGATGACTCGATATGGACCTTTCCAGTTCGGCCCAACTGCTCATTGTTTGGGTTATGGGTGTGCTGTGTTACTTTTCTTAACACCGAGTTTCCGATGTTGAAGCATTAGAAGTTGGTTCTTCGGTTGTAGTACCTTTCTATCTGTTGCTTCTGGACGGCTAACTGGACTATGGCACCCTTGCACCTCTCGTCCAATAACTCCAAGTTCATTTTTATGGACTCACCATTTGATTCTTCGGTCGCATATCAAAACTTGAGGCTCGGTTCTCCCACTTTGATCGGTATTAGTCCTTTGGTACCTTAGACCAATGAAAACAGAGTGGCCCCGGTACTAGATTTCGAGGTTGTACGATATGCCGACAAGACTTCAGGTAGAATTTCCTTCCATTTTCCTTTGGAATCGGCCAACCTTTTCTTCAAGTTTTGGAGTATGGTCATGTTTGTAGATTCTGCCTGTTCAATTCACTAGGGTGATAGGGTATGCATAGAATCTTTTTGATCATGTGATCTACAAAAAACTTACTTACCTTTCTGCCGATGAACTATTTCCCGTTATCACACTCAGCCTCGTCCTATCCTAAACCAGCATATTATGTGGTCCCAAATAAAATCGATGACTTCTTTTTCACAGACTTTCTCAATACTAGAGCTTTGACCCATTTAGAAAAATAGTCAGTCATAGACAATATGAATTGAGTCTTACCAGGTGCCCGCGACAGGGGACCAACAGTGTCCTTTCCCATTTAATGAACGAGCAAGGTGGAAAGACCAAGTGTAGGAGCTCTCCAAGATGATGGATCATCGGTGCATGCCTCTGACAGCCATCGCATCTTCGTACAAAGTCCCTTGCATGTATTTCTATGTTGATTTAGTAATAACCGGCTCTGGCTATATTATGAATCAAAGACTCTGCCCCCGAATGACTCTCACAGGTGCCTTCGTGAACTTCCCTCAAAATATATCTAGTGTCTCCCGGCCCCAAGCATATGGCGAGCGGGATGTTGAATATTCTTATGAATAAAGTACCTTCGAATAGGCTAAACCTGGCCGCCTTCGTGCACAAATCTCTCAATTCTTTAGGATGCGAGTGAAACTTCCCAGTCTTCGAGTAGTCTATATACTTATTTCTCTAGTCCCAAGTCAAACTTGTTAAGTTTATTTTGGCATGGACTTCTTCCACTATCGATTTTATGAGTTGTACGACTATTCTTGAGTTGAATTCGTCATTATCAACGGATGATCCCAAGTTAGCCAGAGAATCTGCTTTGCTATTTTTATACTGGGGTACATGATGTATGGTCCATTCCTTGAATCAATGCAGTGTTACCTGTAATTTGTCTAAGTACATTCGTATTCGTTCCTATTTTACTTCAATGTCCCATTGACTTGATTTACCACATTCAGGGATTTGCTCTTAGCTTCGACCACTTCGGCCCCCAGTCATTTAGCTTCAAGACCTGCAATCATGTCCCCATACTCGGCTTCATTATTAGTTAATTTCACATTTCTAATAGATTGCCTAACTACGTTACCCGTAGGCGGCTTCAATATGATGCTGAGTCCAGAACCATTTATGTTCAAGGCACCATTCGTAAGGTGGGTCCAGATTATGGAGGAAGTCCCCAAGGTTAACAATAATTCCTTTATGACTTCAGGTATTAAGGCTAGCATAAAATCGTCCATGAAGTCCGCCGAAATTTGAGATTTGATGGCAGTCCTGGGTCAATATTTGACATCGTACCTGTTAATTTCTATGGCCTATTTTATCAACCGGTCGGAGAGCTAGGGCTTGTGAAATATACTCCTTAGTGGGTAAGAAGACACGACGCATATGGGGTGGCATTGAAAATACAGCTTTAACTTTCTAGAGCCGCTTAGCAAAGCGAATGCCTATATTTCTAGGTGAGGATACCTTGTTTTGGCCTCACCTAGAGTTCTACTAACATAATGGACAGCAAATTGCGTGCCTTCCTCTTCCCATACTAGGACTCCACTTACCGCTATCTCGGATACCACTAAGTACAGGTATAGTTGCTCGTCTGCCTTTGAAGTATGAAGTAAGGGTGGACTCAAAAGGTACCGTTTGAGATCCTCCAAATCTTGCTGGCACGTCGGGGTCACAAAATGTTATTCATCTTCTTTAATAACAAGAAGAACCGATATCTCGTATCATAGGACTTGGATATGAATTGGCCCAGGGAGACTATGCACCCGGTTAGCCTCTAAACAGCCTTGACATTGTCCACCATGGTGATATCTTCCATATCTTTGATTTTGTCAAGATTGATCTCGATCCCTCGGTTGAATACCATGAATCCAAGGAACTTTCCATATCCAACCCTGAATGTGTATTTCTCTGGGTTAAGCTTCATATTATATTTCTTCATAATGTTGAAGGTTTTCTGCAAATGTTTCAAAAGGTCCTCTGCTCGTAGGGATTTAATTAACATGTATTCAATGTAAACTTCCATTGATATTCCTATTTGTTCTTCAAACGTCCGGTTTACTAGGTGTTGATAAGTGGCACCAATATTTTTTAGTTCGAACGGCAATACCTTATAGAAATAGGTGCTGAATTTAGTGATAAAAGAAGTTTTTTCTAGATCTCCTAGGTCCATCCGGACTTGGTTGTACCCGAAATAGGCATTGAGAAAGCTAAGTATCTCGTGCCCGGCCGTTGCATCAATCATGTGATCGATGTTAGGTAAATGAAAACAATCTTTTGGGCAAGCCTTGTTCAAGTCTTTGTATCTACACACATTCTTAATTTATTTCCCATTTTAGGCACTACTACGTTAGTTAACCAATCCGGATAATTAACTTCCCGAATGGAACCTATTCTAAGCAGTTTAGATACCTTATCTTTGATTATGCATGCTTGACTTCGGACTGAGGCCTCCTCTTTTGTTTAATCGGTCAAATTTCGAATCCAAGCTCAGCTTATGAGTGGTTATTTCAGGCAAGATTCATATCATGTCTAGATGTCACCAAGTAAAATAATTTATGTTAGCTATAAGGAAATTAATGAGCTTCCTCCTAAGCTCGGAAGTTAACCCTACACCCAGATATAACTTCTGACTGGTAGGTGTTTGATCAGTATGACTTGCTCCAGCTCTTCGCCCATTAATTTGGTGGCATCGGAATCATCATGGGTGATGAACGACCTAGGAACTCCATAATAATCATCCTCACCCACTTCTTGGTTCTCTATTTTTGTAGGGGTTGGTATCGGTGATTGTTCTTTAGCTTCTTCCTTCCTAACCAGCTTCGGGTTCTTTGATGTTAAGAGTACGGACATCGGGATCACTGAGGCATTTATTTTACAGTCGATTACTCTATGTAAACCATCTTGATCCCTCCTTGTGTGGGGAACTTCAGTGCCTGGTGTAACTTTGAGGGTATTGCCAACATGCTGTCAATCCATGGCCTTCTGGATAGGGCGTTACATCTTATATACCTTTCAACCATATAGAACATTTCTTAAATGGTTCCAATGGTGTTTACTGACGGGATTATCTCCCCTTTAGTAGTTTCGCATACCATATTGAACCCGTTTAAAACCTGGACTACAGGAACTATTTGGTGTGCAGACCCAACTGCTCTACGACCCTTGATTTGATAATATTGGTTGAGCTACCTGGATCAATTAACACATTTTTAACTCAAGATTTATTTATGAGTACACATATTACTAGTGCATCATTATGCGGTTGCACGATTCCTTCAGCATCCTCATCGTTGATGGTCCCCTTCGGCCTGTAATCGCGGGTTAGTTTTTTCCTTCTAATGGATACCTTAGTGAGATTTAGCATTGGCCCCTTAGGGACGCCGACTTCACCAATTATAATATTGATGGAATGCTGAGGTTCTTCATACTCGGTCTGTTTTTTGGAGTCCCTATTCCTGAAGTATTTTTTGGCTCACTTGCTCGAGAATTCCCGGAGGTACTTGTTGTTTAATAAACGGTCCACTTCTTCTCTTAGTTGACGGCAATCTTCGGTCCTATGGTCGTGAGTACCATGATAATTACACATCAGGTTGGGGTCTCTTTTGGCATGATCGGGCTACAATTGTCGAGGTCACTTGGTATCTTTGATGCGTCCGATGGAAGATACAATACCGGCAGCATCGACACTGAAGTTGTATTCTGATAGTCTCGGTACCTCCCTCGCTCTATGTGTCCTGTCGAAAATATTTTTACTCATGAGTCCCGGGCTATTGTGGCCTCAATCGCTCATTTTTTCACTCATTGCAGGGTTATGCCTAGATTTTCTACCCATTCGATCTCCATTATACGATTAGTACCAATCTCTATTCGATCTTTGTTCATGATTGATGACTCTTTTAGACTTATCATTAGTTATGATAGGATACACGCACCCGGAGGGGCCCCCAAGCTGATCATCCTCGACTCTGATTTTTGATTGGTACATGCTATAGACGTCGGCCAAAATCATCACCAAGTACTATATCAAATTCTTCTTCAGCTGCTATGAGGCCAAGGAGCTTTGGGGATTGAGTCCTTGAGTGAATTCTTGAATGGACCAATAATTCGCAACATGAGGTAAGTCCATTCGTTCCGTTTTAAACCTCAACACAAATTCCCCCACCATTATTTAACTTTCTGTTTCAGTTTGATAAGGTCCGATTTTCTAGTATCGACCTTGATGGCCCCGGTGTGAGCTTTTACGAAGGCATCTACAAGCATAGCAAATGAATCAATAGAATTAGGGGTAAGTTGTGATAACATATCATTGCTCATTTTGACAGGGTGTCTCCGAACCTTTTCTACAAGACCGACTCAATTTCATCATCTTCTAAATTATTTCGCTTGATGGCACATGTGTAGGAGGTCACGTGTTTATTTGTATCTGTGGCCGCATTATAATTTTGAATTTTGGGCATGCGGAACTTCGTTGGGATTGGCTTTGGTATCGCTCTCAGACGGAAAGGCTTTTGGATAAATTTCTTGGAATCAGGCCTTTCAATATTATGGGTGCTCCTAAGATTTGATCAACCATGAAGTTACAGGTCTCCACTATTTTGTCGTTGGCTTCGATCTTCTTTTCCTCCAATTTCACCCGCTTTGTCAATTTCCCAAGCGTTTTTATTATTCTGGGATTGGTCTCGGGTTCAATTTCACCTGGCATTTCCGTGATTTGATCATTTCTTCAGGTGTTTTCCTGAGATGGTTCTGGCCCAACTTTGTTATGGGCGCGACTTTGGTTATGCAACTGGGTTATCGCCACCTGTTGAGCTTGTAATATTTCAACGCTCACCCGTAAATTGATCATATCGCATTCGCCGTTATACGTACCCTAGGATATTAATCGAGCTCATCCGTGAATGATGGGTCAGTAGGCATGTTTCCATCAATGACCACATGTGAGTTGGCATTGATTGGGTCTGTGACTGGAACTCTGTTGGGGGTGAACATGAGGCATCTCATTGCTAGGCACAATATTGTTGTTCTCGCCATGGTGGCCAGACTCAACATCAACGTTCAAGTCGGCAGAATGAGAGTTTGACATTCTTAAATTGACCTCAAATTAAAATCTCAAAGAACAAGCATAAAACAGCGTGCATTATGGAAATTTGTGTGAAATTATCACTATTATCTTTAGCCTCACGGTGTGCGCCAAATTATTTATCCTAAAAAATGGATAATAATTGAATTTATATGCAGTTTTAAGGATATGTGGATTAATCCAATAGAAGTATTTCTATGACGTTAGATTAAGCAAATAAAAGACGTATTAATGGCCAAACCAATTATAAGAGTGAGTCTGAGCTCGGTTAATGGTTTAACAGGGAACCTGCCTTTAGTTTCGAGCTTGCACTTATGAAGAACTTCGTGAACAAAAACAAGAACTTTGAATAACCTTTAAAAATAGAAAGAACAGAAGTATATTGCTTTTGTCTACGTTTTTCAAAGTGTCTAGTGAATAATAAGATTCCCCTTTATATAGTAGGGGAGTTTTACCCTATGTACAATCCTAAGAAAGGTAAAAATCTTCCTTTTCGCTAATCAATGATTTTCCGCCGATACGGGCCGAGATTAACGTTGTGATATCCGATTGGGCACGGACATTACAACCCTTTGTTAGTCATGTGCAGTTGTTTGGTAATGCTCTCCGAAGTCTTGGGACTCGAACCAACCCAGAGGACGTGGTCCTGATGCCTCCAATGGCAGTCATTTTGCTCGAGTCCCGATACGAGGGGCTCCTCGCTCTAATTCTAGTTCCTTACGGTCATGTCCCTACTCCATTTTCCTCACTAAAAACAGGGTGTTCAACGGGCTCGATTTTACCCATATATAAAAATCTAACTGTTTTTACTTTGGTGCTCTCTATCAAATTAATTTATTGAAGTTCCTATGATTGTTGATATCATTTTGGTATCATAAAGTAGAGAGCATTGTCATTGAAGAAACTTTAGGCGATAACGAAAAATTCTGTTGATAGTGAATTTATAATTTATATATATATTTTTTAGAATTTTTAGCCAAAATTATCTCTTATTTTTAGGGGTAGGCTTAACTTTGTCCTCTAAATATAACCCTTAGCATTATTTGTCCTTTAAGTTTATAATACTTGAGCACTTTTAGTCTCACTAACAGAAAATTATCTCATGTTAAAAACCTCAGAGACATAACATGTGATTAGCACGTGATGCTTAAGGGAATGAAATACCTACTCTTTCACCCCCAATTCAGTAGATTTCCCTCCTTTTTCAAGAGCCTCCCTTCTCCAATCACTCAACAACAACAACAACAACAACTCAATATATTCCTACAAAGTGGGGTCTGGGGAGGGTTATATGTAGGCAGGCCTTACCTCTACCCAAGAGGGCAGAGAGCATGTTTCCAATCGACCCTCGGCGCAGGGAAAAGAACAAAAAACAAAAACAACATTAGTTACACCAGCATACATCGCATAAATAATTAACTAACTATAAGAGACATATGTACCATAAATAAATCGGCATGCAATAATATTAAAACAGTAGCTACCAAAAATGACTACCATAAGAGAACGCAAACTAATCCAATCACTCAGTTTATCTTTATTACACAGTAGGTATTTTTCTATTACAGTACGTAAAAAATCTCTAGCATTCTTGATTATATTTCATCTTTAATACTTGCGATCCCAACAACGATTATTAGGAGCAACAGTGAAATAAACCCAAGTTATGGTGAGTGATCTTGCTACTTGTATTTTGCAAATATTCCTTCTTAATTTATTTTTGAAATCTCCACCATTTTTATTATATTTTACTGTTTTTGAAGATCCATAATATGTGGTCCTTATCTCAAATTTAATGTCATACAAAATGTGAAAAATATAAAAATATTGAGTGTGTACTCATGTGAACTCCGTTGAACTCCGTTTTTTATTCCAATATTTACTGGTCCCAATATGCACAATTATTAAATTATTTTTTTTATTTTGCATAGTCTTTATAATTGCAGTCTTTTTTCATATAGTATGTCTAAATAAGCTTTTAATTTTTTTGTTTAAACAGATCCTTTTATACGAGGCAGATTATTTTACCATTAAAACATCACACGTCGGTTTAATGAAGCTCAATCCTACAAGGCATTATATTGGGGGCAGAATGAACTTTATTAACTATGTCAATGAGGCTGAACTAAAGTTTTCGATATTCAAATCTATGGCTGAATTATACGGTTATCGTAATGACTCGGTAACCTTTTGGCACAAGCCCTGGAGGCTAGGTGACAAAATGAGGCTAGTTTCAATTGATAAGGAAATCGCCATTATTGCAAAAAATATTCCCAGTGATTGGGTAATTGACGTGTACTTTGAACATTTGGATTATCTAAAGAAATGGGTATTAAGGATGCTATCTATGAGGGATAAAGCAATTCAATGAATGATAATCATGTTACTATTGGAGAACATCAAAAAGAAGTTGGAGGTGAAAATTCTTCAAGTACTGAAGATTTTGAAGATTCAGAAAACAACTTGTCAGATGAAAATAATTTATTAGAAAAAATTAGAAATGAGAAACGTAGATATGAGGTTAGTGAAGAGCTACAGAGAAAGTTGAATGTTGAAGATGGGGAGTCGGACTGCTGCAACTCTAATGACACAAGGAGCTTGCAAAGTGATTCGGATACCGAAAGTTTAAAACTTTCCAAAGTTCAACCCCAAAACAGATGGAAAAAATCCAAAATTGATATTCGGGTTAACATTTGGAAACAAGAGAGAGTTCATACATGATGTAATAACTCATGAGGTTAGTCAAGGAAAATACATAAAATGGGGCAAAAATGACAACACCGAGTGAGAGCAGTTTGTAAACATTCAGGTTGCGAACGGGAAATTATGGCTTCAAGAATGCATAGGTATAAGGCATTTCAGATCAAGACATACAATGATTATCATAGTTGTAAAGGATGGAACCATAGTAACAAAACCATAACTTCTTCCTACGTTGCAAGAAGATATCTTGATGACATTAGCAGGCACATGGATAGGAATGTGAAGGAATTTAGAGATCATGTGAGTGTGGAGCTAAAAGCTCATGTGACATTATATCAATGTCGAAGGACTAAGCAAAAAGCTCTCAAAATAATTGATGGAGATCTAAATGCTCAATATAAGGTAATGTGGAACTATTGTAATAAAATTGGGAGGACAAATCCAAATACTTCTATGTATATAAAGTTGGTTGAAAATGAGGTTCCTAACAAACCTAATAGATTTCAGAGAATCTATATTTGCTTTGGGGGTTGTAAAGAAGGTTTCAAGAGTGGTTGTAGAAGGATAGTTGGAGTAGATGGTTGTTGGCTTAAGAGTCCAATGTATGGGACTCAGTTAATGACAGCTATTGGAATTGATCCTAATAATAATATCTTTCCAATAGCATATGCAGTTATGGAGAAGGAAAGAATAGAGTTATGAGCTTGGTTTCTGAATTATTTGAAGCGTGACTTGGAGATTGATGTTGATTATACTTGGACTTTTATGTCAGATAAAGAAAAGGGTTTGATTGAAGCATTTAATGAGGTGTTGCTATTTGTTAGTCACGAATTTTGTGTGAGGCACTTGCATAATAACTTTAAGAGGGCGGGATTTTAGTGGTATCTCGTTGAAGAATGCACTTTGGAAAGGCACAAGGGCATCAACAGAGAAGTGGTTTAATACTTGCATGGTTGAAATTTTTTATTTAGACCCTGGAGCTTTTAATAGGTTCCGAGCCAAATTACCAAGTGAATGGTCTAGATCTCACTTTTTTGAAAATACAAAAATTTGATATCCTACTTAATAACATGTGTGAAAGTTTTAATGGAATGATCCTCGAAGCTAGAGACAAGCTAATAATCACTCTATTGAAAAAGATAAGGTATTTACTTATGGCTAGAATGCAGACAAATAGAGATAAAGCTATCAGGTGGGATATTGGGTAATATATGTCCTAGGATTAAGGATATATTGCATAAAAATCAAGCAGGTTCATTCCTACAAAATCTAATGGGTGGAATTACGAGATTATAGGGGCAAGCATACATGATAAGTGGGCCGTGGACTTGATAAACAAAATATGCTTGTAGGAAATGAGATCTGACAGGAGTTCTTTGCAAGCATGCCATTGCTGCAATTTCAGCTAAAAAAGATGAGATTAATTCCTATGTTCATGATTGCTACAAGGTGGAAACATATAGAAGGGTCTATGACTTTGCTATTATTCCTATGAATGGTCAATATATGTGGCCTAAGTCAAACAACGTGCCTCATTTGCCTCCACAACTAGTAAGAACAAGCACAAAAGGAAGAAAGCAAAAACTAAGGAGAAAAGAACCAGCTGAAGTAGGAGCAAGTAGAACTAAAATGAAAAAAAAGCAGAATTCCTTGCTTTGTATGTTATGTCATAATGCTAGCCACAATAAAAGAACATGCAAATTTAATATTGTTCAGCCGGATTCCCAAGTTGAAGAGCCTTCATCTTATGCTTCTGCCTCGTTAACTCGTGCAAAGCTTCTGGTAACAATAACTTACAATTAAATTCATTTTATTAAGTTATTATAATATGAACGAGTAACAGTACCATATATTTTGTTTGCAGGTAAGAAGAGGACATGTGGCGCATAAACATATGCAATGTGCTCAAGAATTTGATTGTTAACATGACTGAAGTTCTGATACTGTTGCTGCTGATATGTTGATATTTTGTTGCTGAAATGGTGATATTTTGCTGTTGAAATGCTGGGATGAGTACCTTTGCCGTTGAAATGCCGAAACTTTACTGTTGATATGCTGATTTTCGCTGCTGAAAATGCTGTTTTTCGCTGCTAAAATGTTGATATTTTTGTTGTTTAAATGCTGGAATGCTGTATTTTTCCCGCTGAAATGCTGATTTTTGCTGCTGAAATGCTGATTTTGGGTGCTGAAATGCTGATAGTTTTGGACTTTGAATGCTTTTTTACTTATGGCATGCTGATTTTAGCTGTTGGAGTGCTGTTACCTTTGCAGTTTGAAGGCTTTTTTACTGCTGAAATGTTGTCGATGATGAAGATTATTTTTGCTGTTGCGAAGCTTTATTTCTTCTGTTAGATACTTCAATTCTGCTGAATCTGTTTCTTTTCTTCTTTTTTTGTCTATGGTGATAATGGAATTGGAATTGTATAGATATGATCTTCATTTTTTAACCAATGATATTCAATGAAATCTGAATATTTTGCTGATGTCGACTCTTTTCATTGGTTTTACCTTTATGTAGCTGGTTTAGCATTACACATTTTATAAAGAACATTCTGTTAGTTTTTTTAATTGAAGTTATAATTTACTAAAAGTATTCAAGTTATGTAAAACTCGGAAGCTCGGAAGCACTCTACGCTCTCTCTCTCCGGAGGCTCCCAACGGTAACTTCACCCAGCAGCCAGCCCCCCAAGCTCCCCAACTCTCCTCCCCCTCCTCCGGCGACCCCCTCCGGCGACCCCCTCAGGCGACCCCCCTCCGGCGACCCCCCAATAAGTCTCTCTCCTCTGTCTCTCTCTCCTTTCTTCACTACCCCAGCCCTCACCCCCTACCCGTCCCCCCCCCCTCCGGTGACCCCTCTTCTCCAGTGACCCCCCCTCCGCCAAGTAAGTCACCTCTCACCTCTCTCTCTCTCTCGTCTCTTTCTCTCCTCTCTCCCCTCTCCACACTACCTCCTCCCTATTTCCCCTTCTTTCACGTCCCTTACCCCCAACCCCGCCCTTCTTTTTTGTGAGCTCCCCTCCCCCCCCCCCGCTTTTTTTGGAGTTTATTGTGTGTGTGATTTTTAGGTGCTAGCCACGGCGGACAAGGCGAGCTTTCGGCGTGAAGAGCAAAGCATCACCGGACGAAACGTGCAAGAGCTAGCGGTAGTTGATATCGGGCGAATCAAAGCGTACTTCCAGGTTTTTCCATCGGGAGTTGGTACCTCCCGGCCTCGTATTCACTCTGTACACCTTTTTACGTTTATAGCTAAATATCCTGTGTGTGGTTTACTTTGTCGATTCCTAACTTGCATTATTTTGCGTATTCCGCTGTAGTACGTGTGTGCAAGTGTCCTCCGTAATCGGTTGGAGGGATAGTGGCCGCGATGGGGGATGGTAGTGTAAGGTCGTGCCCTCGGGGAGGGGGTGTTGGCAGGGGTGAGCAGGGGGGCTGGGATTAGTTATGCGGGTAGGGCGGGAGGCAAGGGTGGGAAGAGGGTAGCGGACGCTCTTAGATTAAGGATCGTGTCATGGAACATAGGCACCCTGACAGGAAAGTCTATTGAGTTGGCGAAGGTTCTTCAGAAGAGGAGGGTCAACATAGCCTGTGTCCAAGAGACTAGGTGGAAAGGGTCGAAGGCGAGGAATGCGGACGGGTTTAAGTTGTGGTATTCTGGGGCTGTGAGAGGTAAGAATGGTGTGGGCATCTTGGCGGAGAGGGATCTAAGGGAGTCCGTGGTTGAGGTTAGGCGAGTGAATGATAGGTTAATGTCTATTAAGTTGGTTATTGGGGGTTGCATCCTCAACGTCATCAACGCTTACGCACCGCAAGCGGGCTTGGATGAGGAGGTTAAGAGGCGCTTTTGGGAGGGCTTGGACGATTTGGTGAGTAGTATTCCCCAATCTGAGAAGTTAGTTATTGGAGGGGACTTTAATGGTCACATTGGGGCTGATTCTGGTGGTTATGGTGAGGTTCACGGCGGCTTTGGCTTTGGGGTTAGGAACGGAGGAGGCACTTCACTGCTTGATTTCGCTAGGGCTTCTGAGCTCCTAATTGTGAACTCGACATTCCAAAAGAGGGAAGAGCATTTGGTCACCTTCAAAAGTTCGGCGACGAGGACCCAGATTGATTACCTCCTTCTCAGAAGGAGCGATAGAGGCTTATGCAAGGACTGCAAGGTTATTCCGGGGGAGTCCCTTTCGACTCTTCATACACTCCTAGTGATGGATGTCGGCCTCTGGGTGAAGAGGAAGAGGAGGAGTGCTCGGGGATGACCGTGAATTAGATGGGGTACTCTGACTAAGGAGAAAGCCCGGAGTTTGAGAGGAGGTTAGTTGATGGTGGAGCTTGGAGAAGTTCTGGGGAAGCGGACGCAATGTGGTCGGAGACGGCGAACTTGGTTAGGGAGGTAGCACGTGATGTGCTCGGGGTAGCCAAGGGCTATTCAGGCAGACATCAGGGTGACTGGTGGTGGAACGATGTAGTCCAAGAAAAAGTGGAGGTAAAGAAGGCGGTGTTTGCTAAGTTGGCAGGGAGTACTGACGAGGATGAAAGGAGAGTGAACGGGGAGACCTACAAGGTGGCGAGGAAGGAAGTAAAGCTGGCGGTTACGGAAGCTAAAAACGCGGCGTTTGGTCGCATGTACGAGGAATTAGGGGAGAGAGGCGGGGACAGGAAGTTATTCCAGTTAGCTAAAGTAAGGGAGAGGAAGGCGCGGGATCTAGACCAAGTCCGGTGCATCAAGGACGAGGATGGTAGAGTTTTGATGGGTGAGTCTCAGGTCAAGCAGAGGTGGCAGACGTACTTTCGAGATCTTCTTAACGAGGAAGGGGATCGGAACATAGAGCTTGGGGAGCTGGGGCATTCAGAGCACCATAGAGACCTTGGGTACTGCAGGCGCATTAGGGTGGATGAGGTCATAGGGGCTTTGCGAAGGATGAGTAGGGGCCGAGCGACTGGGCCTGACGAGATCCCGGTGGAGTTCTGGAAATACATGGGTAGGTCAGGAGTGGAGTAGCTCTCTAGGTTGTTCAATGCGATCTACAGGACTAACAGGATGCCGGAGGAGTGGAGGTGGAGTACGGTGGTGCCCTTGTACAAAAACAAAGGGGATATCCAGTGTTGCGACAACTATAGGGGTATCAAATTAATAAGTCACACCATGAAGGTCTGGGAGCGGGTGATCGAGGCGAGGGTGAGGGAGATGGCATCTATATCGGTAAACCAGTTTGGTTTCGTGCCGGGTCGCTCCACTACAGAAGCTATCCACCTTGTCAGGAGATTGGTGGAACAGTTCAGGGATAAGAAAAAGGACTTGCACATGGTGTTTATCGACTTGGAGAAAGCGTATGACAAGGTCCCAAGGGAGGTGCTATGGAGGTGCCTGGAGGCGAAGAGCGTGCCGGAAGCCTACATCAGAGTAATCAAGGACATGTACGATGGAGCTAAGACTAGGGTTAGGACGGTAGGCGGTGACTCAGACCATTTCCCGGTGGTTATGGGGCTCCATCAAGGATCGGCGCTTAGCCCTCTCTTGTTTGCCTTGGTGATGGATGTTATAACCCGACATATTCAGGGGGATGTGCCTTGGTGCATGCTATTTGCCGATGACATAGTATTGATAGACGAGACGAGGGTCGGTGTGAATGAGAGGCTAGAAGTATGGAGACAGACTCTCGAGTCTAAGGGTTTCAAAATAAGCAGATCTAAGACTGAATACCTGAAATGCAAGTTTAGCGCCGAGCCGAGCGAAGTAGGCAGGGACGTAATGATTGGAGCTCAGATCATCGCTAAGAGGGACAATTTCAGGTATCTTGGGTCGGTGATTCAGGGGGACGGAGAGATTGACGGGGATGTCACTCATCGTATAGGAGCGGATGGTCGAAGTGGATGCTTGTATCAGGAGTCCTGTGTGACAAGAAAGTGCCACTGAAACTCGAGGAAAAATTTTATAGAGCTGTGGTTAGACCTGCCATGTTGTATGGGGCGGAGTGCTGGCCGGTGAAGAACTCTCATGTTCAGAGAATGAAGGTTGCGGAGATGAGGATGCTCAGGTGGATGTGTGGACTCACCGGGTTAGATAAGATTAAGAATGAAGTTATTCGAGAGAAGGTGGGGGTGGCCTCGGTGGATGAGAAGATGCGTGAAGCGAGGCTCAGGTGGTTCGGGCATGTGCGGAGGAGAAGTCCTGATGCCCCGGTGAGAAGTTGTGAGCGACTGGCGGTGGTCGGCGTGAGGAGAGGCAGAGGGAGGCCTAAGAGGTATTGGGGAGAGGTGATTAGGCATGACATGGCTAGGATGCATATTTCCGAGGATATGGCCCTTGGTAGAAAAGTCTGGAGGTCTAGTATTATGGTTGTAAGATAGGGGTGTCACACCTCTTTTTTACCGCACCCGCGAGGGCGCAAAGAGTTTTTCCAATTAAAGGACAATCGAGATGGGATTTATTTAATTATTTCGGAGTCGCCACTTGGGAGATTTATGGTGTCCCAAGTCACCGGTTAAATCCCGAATCGAGGAAAAGAATGACTCTATTTAACAGTCCGCGAACCAGAAATCCGGATAAGGAATTCTATTAACCCGGGAGAAGGTATTAGGCATTCCCGAATTCCGTGGTTCTAGCACGGTCGCTCAACCGTCGTGTTTGGCTTATCTATCTGCTTTTTTACGGTTATGTACTTAGTGCAAGTTAATATCCCTTTACCGCTTTTATTATTGATTATGATTTACGAAAGAGAAAGTTGCTTAAAAATATGCTTTCGAATCACGTCACATGAAATGCACCCGGATCCTCGACATATTCTTATTTAACATTTCGGGGTTTTGCTTTGGGTCGCATGAAATGCACACCCGTATTTAAGAAGGTAGAACTAAAATATGCGCCCGGAGCGATTACTTATTTACATTGTCGAGAAGGACGTGATATTCGCTAAGAAACGACACATCTCGAAATCTAAGTATTTTATATGTACATTTATAAAGGCCTTGCGATTAGTGTAACTATTGGGCGAGGCACACCTTTAATTCAAATCTAAAGCGAACTACATCCCACTGTATTTTTACTTAGGAGTTGATTCCAAATTATTTAAAACTTGCTACGAACCACACCACATGAAATGCGCCTGTGGTTCCTGACACGCTTTATTTACTCTTGCCCGAAATTGGGGTCGGGTCACATGAAATGCACCCCCGACTCCTTTAATCTAATTACGTCATTCGGTTGAGTAATAACCCCCTAGCTAATCTTGCTTTTAACATAAGATCTAACATTAACAGATTTGGAGATTACACACATGAGTAGAGAAGATTGAACAGAGATACAACAGACTAATCCAGGTTTACGTGCATATCTAATGATAGTGTATCTTTGGTCTAGCTACATTTTTCATAACAAAAACTAGCAATACAAACTGTAACCAAATATAAGAACTTTGGACGACTACATGATTCAACAGACTTTAAGCATAAGCTTCAGGCTTCATTCTTTTCGAAACAAGGAATTACAACAACAGGGACGTGTACCTGGAATGCGGAAGAACGAAGATGAATGAGCAGTGGCAATGCAGCAATAGTAACAGGAGCAATAACAATAGACCAGTAGCAACCACGGTAAACCAACATCCACACAAACACCACAGCAACAATGATAACCAACCAAATAGGCCCAGACCAACAACAAATACACTGGACCAGCAGCAACCCAATAGACCCAACAGCAATAACTCAACACAGCAGCAATAACAAAAACCAAAACACCCAGTGAACCAGCTATCACCCTCAGTAACCAACAAACCAACAGTGATCAAACTCTACCAATTAACGAACCAGTGGCTAAACTCGAACAAAACAGCAATCAAACAGTAATCCAAACCAATGGAACAGTAACCCAGGCTATTTATATCTGTGTGGATTTCTACCTCTGCTTCTCCTAATGTATGTTACTTTCTTCTAGCTCACCCAAAGCCAGTAGAACACTCAGCAACAATAACAACACAAGAACAACAACTACCAGTGGCAGTTACAGCCACAATATGCACAGCCACAACACTAACACAAGAACAACACTGGACCAAAGAACAACAGCTACCAGTGGCAGTTACAGCCACAATATGCACAGCAACAACACTATGGACCAGCAGCAACCACTAGACACAACAGCAATAACACTGGACCAACAGCAGCAACAATCAACCAGGCAGCAACACTATAGACACTCAGCCACTGAACACAGCTAAAACAATAGCACAGCACCACCACCAATACAAGAACAACAGCAAACAAACGACCAAACACTCCAATAGCAAAGCACAACCACAGCAGTAGCCAAAGAATGATAAACAGGATTTCAGCAACCAATAAACGAAACAGTAACCAAAAGCCAATGAAACAGTAACTTGTATATCCTTCTAGTTCTCTTTGTATGTTTGGTTTCAATATCGTTTCTCCCCTGTTTTTCCTTAACTCTCAGCTCTTTCTATCTATCTCTTTTATGTGTTTTCGAAATGTATCTCTGCTGTGTGTATCTCTCTCTAAAGTCCCTGATCAAAAAAAACCTCTGTGTATCCCCCCCTATGTATCAGATTAATCCTCAACTTATAGCTAAAAAAAAAACCCCCCTCCTAATGGTACAACAGACCTTAATTTAAACCCTTTTTGCCCATCCCTCACCCTGCTGAACCCATCCCTCTGTTCTTTTACCACTACACTATGTCTAGGCATGGGTTTATCAATTAAAAATTGGTGGCAGGGGGACAACTGGTGGGCTTGCTCTGCTGTGACAGTAAATTCCACTGCTTAGCCTCATGTGCAGGACACCAAAGACTCTAAATGTTAAACCTTGATTTCCTAGTTAGCTAATTTGAATCATAACTTCATCTTCAAATCAATCGAACAGTCCTATTCAATCCAGGGATGCTGATTACTGTATGGTAATTCAAATAACTCAACCCATGTAATTAGAAAAACGACCTCTAATCGACTACAACACATAGCAATGATAACAGATTAGTTGACTAAACAACAACAACAAAAATCTCGGCAAATGCCGGACATATGCGAAGTTAACTATTCGACGACGCTAATCGACGCGAGTTCGTATCTTATAACTAACACATTCAAATGAACAGAACAATGATTGACCAAATAAAAGGTCTTTGGGGGTAGAAGAACAGATCAACTGATATGAAAAATTAAAAACATAACAAATAAGAACTAAAACACAGATAAAGCAACCACACATGTTCACACAATCGAATTAAATCGACCAGGGAAGAAACGAATACCTCATAAGAAATTCATGAGGCGGGCCGCTGGACTCATCCGTTTTGGGGTTCAATGGACCTTAATCGGGGTGTTCTCAGTTGAGAACACCTAGATTAAGGTCTATTAGACCCCAATTTCCATTGAATTACACAGAAAACCTAGATTTGGATTTCTAGGGTTCTTGGTGCCGCTTTTGGGGCTCGAGGCTTTTGGGTTGGGTTCGAACGAAATCAAGGTTGGTAGGGGTGTGAGGGAGGTGTGAGGACTGGTTGGTGTGAATTTGAGGTGGTTTGGGATAGAGGTCCAAGTTCCGGCGAGTTTCAAATGGATATTCGAACCGTTTGAGTAACATTCGAGACTAACGGCCAACGGATCCATGTAGAGGAGGTGTGGGAGATTTTACGGTGTTAATTTGAGGGTGATTGGCCTACCGGAACCGCCGTGAGGCGATTTCCGGCGGGCGGAACACGGCGGGGGACGGCGAGCTAATTAGTCTCTAAGAGAGACGATAGGCGTGAGGGGGGGCCTGGCTTGGGGGGCTGGGTATGGTATTATGCTTATATACTAGGTGAGAGATTCGATCCTGGCCGTTGGATCATGTGTGATTAAGGGCCAGGATCTTTTGAGGTCAACCAAGACGGCACCGTTTGGATTAAGAGGAGACTGGGTCGGTCCGGGCTAACTGGGTCGGGCACCTGGGTTAGGATGGTGTGATCTCGACCGTTGGATTTGGAATGGGTCAACGGATGAGATCTGCTAGTGCCAGAACGACGTAGCTTCGATGTCGTGCTACGTCGTTTCATGAGTCTTAGAGACTCATTGAACGGACCGGGTGGAGCAAAGCATTTGGGCCTGGAGAGCTTGCATTTTTAGCCTCTTGCTTCATCAATACTCATTTTAAATAAAAGCCACTTCGAAAACAAAATTGAGTAGTAAAACAAATGCTTCATTAATTCAAATAGAAAATCAACCAATTGACAAAAACACAAATGCGCATATATATTTTTCTGTTTTTCTGATTAATTATTTACTTAGACAAACAAGCTCGAGCCCTCAAAAATGCAAAATTTCACAAGAATACACAAAAATGCCCACAATAAAAACAAACCATTTTGTTTTGATTTCATTTGGGAGTAGCTCGCGTGGGGTAAAAATTACGTGCTCACAGCTGCCCCTCTTTGCGCGGAAACATGAAGAGTTTTCGTGCAAAGACAAGTGAGCCGATACGAGCGACTTTTGCCTATTTGAGCACTCCGTATGAAGCATTTTTTGAAAAGTTTGACCGAACCTTTGCTTCAGAAGGTCTCCTACATATCCCTGGCTAAAAGGGAATCAGGTCAATGTAGTTCGGGAAGTTCCGGTAGCTGGGACTACCATGACTGTTGCGATCTCGCTGTTACTGCTGTTGCCGCTGTTACTGCTGTTACCACTGCTTAGCTGATTTCCTTGTTACACCGCGCTAAGCAACAAAAGCAAGAAGCTAGACTAAGTTACGATACTACAAGTTCTTATCTATCCTTTTTAACTTGATCTTGTCGCGCTCCTTGCCATCTTGTCTGACTTGGCGTTCCTTCTGATGCTTCTTCTCTTCTGCCAATTGTTATTTCGGCCTATCTTGATTGCCGAACTCCGACCGTTGTAACCTTCTTTATGATCTTTGAACTATTCTCTTCGCAATCTGAATCTATCTGTTCTGATCCTTGTTGCCTCTCTCTGCTTACGAACTTGGATTCAGGCCGGAGATTTCCGTTACATTCAACCGCTTTCCTCAACCAATTAAAATAGATCGCCACTCCATTCTCCAGGCGGGCTCCCTGACTTCAACTACTACTTCGAAAATAAAATCGCCACTCCATTCTCCGGGCGGGCTCCCCGACTTCAACTACTACTTTCAAATAAAATCGCCACTCCATTCTCCAGGCGGGCTCCCGACTTCAACTACTACTTCAAAATTGAATCGCCACTCCATTCTCCGGGCGGGCTCCCCGACTTCAATTACTACTTCAAAATTGAATCGCCACTCCATTCTCCGGGCGGGCTCCCCGACTTCAATTACAACTTCAAAATTAAATCGCCACTCCATTCTCCGGGCGGGCTCCCCGACTTCAACTACTATTTCAAGATTAAATCGCCACTCCATTCTCCGGGCGGGCTCCCCGACTTCAACTACTATTTCAAGATTAAATCGCCACTCCATTCTCCAGAGGCGGGCTCCCCGACTTCAACTACTACTTCAAAAATAAAATCGCCACTCCATTCTCCGGGCGGGCTCCCTGACTTCAACTACTACTTCAAAATTAAATCGCCACTCCATTCTCCAGGCGGGCTCCCCGACTTCAATTACAACTTCAAAATTAAATCGCCACTCCATTCTCCAGGCGGGCTCCCTGACTTCAACTACTATTTCAAAATTAAATTGCCACTCCATTCTCCAGGCGGGCTCCCCGACTTCAACTACTACTTCAAAAATAAAATCGCCACTCCATTCTCCAGGCGGGCTCCCTGACTTCAACTACTACTTCAAAAATAAAATCGCCACTCCATTCTTCGGGCGGGCTCCCTGACTTCAACTACTACTTCAAAATAAAATCGCCACTCCATTCTCCAGGCGGGCTCCCTGACTTCAACTACTACTTCAAAATAAAATTGCCACTCCATTCTCCAGGCGGGCTCCCTGACTTCAACTACTACTTCAAAATAAAATCGCCACTCCATTCTCCAGGCGGGCTCCCTGACTTCAACTACTACTTCAAAATAAAATCGCCACTCCATTCTCCAGGCGGGCTCCCTGACTTCAACTACAACTTCAAAATAAAATCGCCACTCCATTCTTCAGGCGGGCTCCCTGACTTCAACTACAACTTCAAAAATAAAATCGCCACTCCATTCTTCGGGCGGGCTCCCTGACTTCAACTACAACTTCAAAATAAAATCGCCACTCCATTCTCCAGGCGGGCTCCCTGACTTCAACTACTACTTCAAAATTGAATCACCACTCCATTCTCCAGGCGGGCTCCCTGACTTCAATTACAACTTCAAAATTAAATCGCCACTCCATTCTCCAGGCGGGCTCCCTGACTTCAACTACTACTCACCGATTTCATCCTATCTTGATTACCTTCCTTTGCCTTTTGTACCATGTCCTTGTTCCTGCATTACCTCTCGGACCACCTTCTCTTCTGAATTATCCTGTCTTGGAATTGCCTTCCCCTGGGTCGTATTACTTTTTCTTCTGGCTGCTGGGGATATTTTTGGAACTGTTTACTCGCCTGCTGGGGATGATGTTGCCGAGGAAGTATTCTTTGTTTCCTTCACCCCTCATTCTCTTCCTTCTTCCCATACCTCCTCTGGGACTCACGCTTTTGCCTCCTCGAACAAATTATGGAATGTAATACTGCTGGAGGAATCTCGAAGCCATTGTTTTATTTTCCCACAACTGCTGGGGATGATACCGGGCTCAAAGATCATTCCATCTTGTGTTGCTTTCTACCCTTATCCCCTGAGTCTTTGCTTTCAAGAAAATTTTCGCAACAGGAGAAAATTTTCTGCCCCAGTTTGATAAACTTCTGGACGGTATGCTTTTCTGCCAACGAACCCTCTTTTCCTGCTTTTAAATCAAAGAAAAATTGTTAGTTTCAAAACGCGGTGAGTGGTCGTGCCACTCTTGTTGGGGCCATTTTCTTTTCTCTTTCAGCTGCTTGGCCTCTCTCGAACTTTGAGGGCGACGTTGACGCTTGCTCGGGACGATGCTCTTTCCACGAACGACCTCTCATCTTTCCTTTTATTCCAATCTTTGGTTTGATCCGACTCTTTTTAGCCGGTGATCTGTTGCGTGAAATCATCTTTCGGACATGCCACATGTGTCCATCATACTCCATAATTCTTGCGAACCTTCCACTCGGCCTGTCATCCCAATCTCACTATCGTAACGACTTCTGTCTCATTGCCTTGTTCCATGCCTATTCACTTTCAATATACTGCTTTGGGAGACTTGGTAGTAAGCTTTGAAAAATCAATTTTCGAAAATGAAAGAAAAGAAAAGAATACTGACCGCAAATGACAAAAGAAGAGAAAAACTTTTCTGAACTCAAAAATAGGAAAACTTATCTGAATGTGTGCCTGATCCAATGGTTATGCCGCGCCTTCGAGATTAAACTACCCAGTCTATTCATGTCAATCACTTTCTGATGCCGCGTTCTGCTAGAGGTAAACGGGTGTCCCAACCTTGTCTCGTGCAGACATCTTGTAACCATCTCGTCCTGTCACCTCACAGTGCCCTTCAAATGGTTTTCACTAATGAGATTCTCTCATTTCTCTCTATCTCCCGTCGCCTTAAGGTGCCCGTAAAGGTTTTCACCGTAAGACTCTCTCATTTTACTTCTCTCAACTTCCTTCGCCTTAAGGTGCCCGCGAGGGTTTTCACCGTTAAGACTCTCTCATTTACGCTTTCTTTCCCTGCGGCGGGGTATCACCCCTGAGATTCCCTCTAGAGCGTTATCCCCTTTCGGCTTGTGCATCCTGGATTCAATCGAGGGTCGGGATGTCACTCTTGGCTTTCATTCACATGACTTGGCACTTTTCAAATACTGATCGAGAGGTCTTTCTGGTTCTTAATATGGTTTCTGCGCGTGAGGCTGAAGAAAGGGGTTTAGCCTCAACGGCTAGCTTATTACAACTTTCGGAATCCACACTATCTTTCCAACGAAACAATGACTTCTTCCCCAGTTTTGTTGCTTGGGGGATTTTTTGATTTTTATTTTATTATGACCGAGCCGTGTGGCGCCTACGTATCCTTCTTGAGGAATCAGGTCGAACGTAGTTCACTTTTTCTTGTATTACTTCTTTGTTTCTTTTCTATTCTGTTACACATCTTCCTTGATGATTCCGAAAGAGGGTATATGAAAGAATAATTAAGGCTCAAATGGGGAAACAAAGGTTGAAGTGTTTGGGTAGTAGAAAAATTGCCTCTGTCATTTCATTCTCCGAAAAATGCCAAATACACACAAACGAAACCAAACGTTGACAAATGCATTAAAGAATTACACGTAATATCTCTTGATTGCGTCAGAATTGATAGCCATATCGGTGCATCTTCCCTCAACATCAGTTAGGCATAGAGCGCCGTTGGATAATACTCTAGTCACCACAAATGGTCCCCGCCAATTTGGAGCGAACTTGCCTTTCGCTTCGGCCTGATGTGGTAGAACTCTCCTCAGCACATGCTGTCCCACTTCAAATCTCCTGGGACGTACCTTCTTGTTATATGCTCTCGCCATTCTCTTTTGATACAATTGGCCGTGACATACTGCTGTCAATCTCTTTTCATCGATCAAGCTCAATTGCTCCAATCGGGTTTTGACCCATTCATCATCGTCAATCTCAGCTTCAGCGACAATTCGGAGGGATGGGATCTCAATTTCTGCGGGTATTACTGCTTCAGTCCCGTATACCAACAAGTAAGGAGTTGCACCTACCGAAGTCCGGACGGTAGTGCGATAACCCAACAGTGCAAATGGTAACTTTTCATGCCATTGCCTAGACCCTTCTACCATCTTCCTCAATATCTTCTTTATATTCTTGTTTGCCGCCTCAACCGCACCATTTGCTTTGGGACGATACGGTGTGGAATTTCGGTGTGTAATCTTGAACTGTTGACATACCTCTTTCATCAATCCACTGTTAAGATTTGCACCGTTATCCGTAATGATCATCTTTGGAATTCCAAACCTACAAATGATGTGGGAGTGTACGAAGTCCACCACCGCCTTCTTGGTCACCGATTTGAATGTTTTGGCCTCCACCCACTTGGTAAAATAATCGATCGTTACCAGGATGAACCTATGGCCATTGGAAGCCGCAGGCTCAATAGGTCCAATAACATCCATACCCCATGCGACAAACGGCCATGGTGCCGACATTGTATGCAATTCAGTCGGCGGAGAATGAATCAAATCTCCGTGTATCTGACACTGATGGCATCTTCGCACGAAACTTATACAATCACGCTCCATCGTGAGCCAGTAATATCCCGCTCGAAGAATCTTCTTTGCCAATACGTATCCGCTCATGTGTGGTCCGCAAACTCCCGAGTGTATATCCGTCATCACTGTTGTGGCTTGACCTGCATCTATACATCTCAACAATCCCAAGTCTGGGGTTCTTTTGTATAGCACCCCTCCACTAAGGAAAAATCCGTTCGCCAACCGCCGAATAGCTCGCTTTTGATCTCCAGTTGCTTGCTCTGGGTATACTCCTAACCTGAGGTATTCCTTGACATCATGAAACCACGGCTCACCATCCACCTCTTCCTCTATCACATTACAATAAGCATGTTGATTCCGGACATGGATATGTAACGGATCGACACGAACCTTGTCCGGGTGATGTAGCATTGACGCTAAAGTAGCCAACGCGTCGGCAACCTCATTATGCATCCTTGGGATGTGTCTGAATTCTACTGATCGAAAGCGCTTGGTCAGATCATGCAAGCACTGACGATATGGGATCAGCTTTAAATCTCTGGTTTCCCATTCTCCCTGAATCTGATGTACCAGAAGGTCCGAGTCCCCCAAGACCAAGACGTCCTGTACATCCATGTCCACCGCTAATCGTAACCCCAAGATACATGCCTCGTACTCAGCCATATTATTGGTACAATGAAAACGCAGTTGAGCAGTAACAGGATAATGATGTCCTGTTTCAGATATGAGCACAGCCCCTACTCCGACTCCTTTTGCGTTCGCCGCTCCGTCGAAGAAGAGCTTCCAACCCGGATCCTTGGTTAGTTCTAACCCCTCAATTTGCAACACCTCTTCGTCTGGAAAATACGTCCTCAAAGGTTCGTATTCGTCATCAACGGGATTTTCAGCTAAGTGATCGGCCCGGGCTTGAGCTTTCATAGCCGTCCTTGTCACGTATATGATGTCGAACTCCGTAAGTAATATTTGCCATTTTTTGCTAACCTCCCTGTAGGCATAGGTTTCCTGGAAAATATACTTCAATGGATCCAAATGTGAAATGAGGTAAGTAGTGTAAGAAGACAAATAATGTTTCAGCTTTTGGGCTACCCAAGTTAAGGCACAACATGTCTTCTCCAAATGAGTGTATTTAACCTCATAGACCGTGAATTTTTTACTGAGGTAGTAAATGGCTCGTTCCTTCCTGCCAGTAAGATCATGTTGCCCCAGTACGCAGCCGAACGAATTCTCCAAAACCGTCAGATAAAGAATCAGGGGTCTGCCCGGTTCAGGCCGAACTAGTACGGGTGGATTTGACAGATACCCTTTGATTTGGTCAAACGCTTCCTCACATTCTATCGTCCATTCTATCGCCGCATCTTTCTTCAACAGACGGAATATGGGTTCACAGGTTGCTGTAAGTTGAGCAATAAACCTACTGATGTAATTCAACCTTCCCAACAGACTCATTACCTCTGTTTTATTCTTCGGCGGGGGTAACTCCCGAATGGACTTGATTTTGGATGGGTCCAACTCAATGCCCCGTCGGCTGACGATGAATCCTAGCAACTTTCCCGATGGAACTCCGAATGCGCATTTGGCCGGATTGAGCTTGATGTCGTACCTTCGAAGTCTTTGAAAGAACTTCCTGAGGTCGGCAACATGGTCTTCTTGACGTCTGGATTTCACGATCACATCATCCACGTATACTTCAATTTCCTTGTGTATCATGTCGTGGAATACCGTAGTCATTGCCCTCATATATGTTGCTCCCGCATTCTTCAAACCGAACGGCATCACTCGGTAGCAATAAGTTCCCCACGGTGTGATAAAAGCCGTCTTTTCTGCGTCCTCTTCATCCATCAAAATCTGATGATATCCCGCATAACAGTCCACAAAGGATCCGATTTCGCGTCCGGCGCAATTATCAATAAGGATATGGATATTGGGAAGCGGGAAATTATCCTTAGGACTCGCCTTGTTGAGATTGCGATAGTCCACGCATACTCTGATCTTTCCGTCTTTCTTTGGCACCGGTACTACGTTAGCCAACCATTCCGGGTATCGAGTGACACGAATGACTTTCGCCTACAACTGCTTGGTTACCTCCTCCTTGATCTTCACACTCATCTCCGTCTTGAATTTCCGCAGCTTTTGCTTGACGGGAGGATATGCCGGATCAGTGGGTAATTTATGAACCACTAGATCAGTGCTGAGTCCTGGCATGTCGTCGTACGACCATGCGAAAATATCTTTAAACTCCATGAGTGTTTCGATTAATTCTTCTCTCGGATTGGGTTCAATATGGACACTTATCCGGGTTTCTTTGACGTCATCCGCATTCCCTAGATTAACGGCCTCAGTATCATTTAAATTCGGTTTGGGTTTTTCCTCGAAGTGACTTAATTCTTCACCGATTTCTTCTACGGCTTCGTCATCGCCGTACTCTGACTCACTCTCGTCACTTCTTATTTCATGCGTTATTATTTCCAAACCCGATTGACTTTCTAGACTGGGTTGATTAATCTTTAAGCACGCCATATCATTAAGATCAGTTGAAAGAAGGCTGTTCAGAAAAGTAAAAAGAAGGAAAAAATAAACAAAATTAGACACGAAGGAACCAAATTTCATTAATGGGAATTGTACAAAGGGAAAACAAACTGCAAACTTAAATCAGAAATGAACTAAAAACAACGGGATTTTACTCCGGGGACAAACCCCCAACACAAAATTTCGAAAGAAAAACAATCCAAGACAAACTACCAAGACTCCTTCCGGACGGGGAGAGGAGTAGCCTTCCAGTTATTCAGTTTTGCCTTTGGTCCCACAAACTGTATCTCGGCGTGACTGGATCCTTCACCATCCTCGAGCATACATACATCCTGTGAATAGGTCCTCGAACTTCCTGAAGAACTCTTCGTCTGGCCTGATCGTAGGACCGGGAATCTTTGTCGTTGGATATCCTCTTGCTCCGGACCTGACAAAAGATTGGGAAAGGCGTGGAACGGGCTTTGGGAGCACCCATGTCTTCTGCTTACTCCTCTTTGCTCGCCGGACGTCCTCTGATGTTGGCCGGAATCCCAAGCCGAAGGTTCCCAAGTTTTCGACCACCGATACCGGTTGTATGATTCCTCGCAGAGATGCACCTAGACCTTTACCGGGTATGAAACCATGTCGCAACATTTCATGAGCCACCATGACATCTGCAGTAATTGTTCTGTCATCGGGAATGCATTCCCCTTCTGGAACTCGGTTGGCGGACACCACATCGCAGACCTGATATACCCACGGCCCAACATCTTCTTCTGTTTCAACAAAGGGAATAATGGTGCCTGATTGTGGATCGTTTTCTCCATGGACGACGATCTCCTGTTGGTCCCATTCAAACTTGACGAGTTGGTGTAAGCTGGATGGAACTGCTCTTGCGGCATGGATCCATGGGCGCCCTATCAGAAGGTTATATGACACCACCATGTCCAGCACCTGGAATTCCATGGTGAACTCCACTGGCCCAATCGTCAAGATTAACACTATGTCACCAACCGATGCCTTGCCTCCCCCATCGAACCCTCGAACACATATGCTGTTCTTGCGTACCCTGCCGATGTCCACTTTCAACTTGTCCAGTGTAGAGAGAGGACAAATGTTAGCACTGGACCCATTATCGACAAGGACTTTGGTAACCACCGCCTCCTCACACTTCACCGTAAGATATAAAGCCTTGTTGTGCTCGGTGCCTTCCTCAGGCAACTCATCATCGGTGAAGGTGATCCGATTTGCTTCGAAGATCCTATTGGTGATCTTCTCCAAATGGCTCACCGAGATTTTATCCGGTACATGTGCCTCATTCAGGACTTTCATCAATGCTTGCCGATGTTCTTCAGAATGTATCAGCAAGGATAGCAATGATATTTGCGCCGGAGTCTTCTTCAACTGCTCTAAGACAGAGTAGTCATGCAGCTTCATCTTTTTCAAGAATTCTTCCGCCTCTTCATCGGTGACCGGCTTTTTCAATACTGCCGGAGTGGTCTTCCTCAATTCCGCAGGGGCAAAACATCTCCCCGAGCGGGTCAACCCTTGGGCTTCACAAACTTCCTCTTTCACTTCCTTTCCTTTGTAGGTCGTTGTAACCCGAGCATAATTCCATGGAACAGCCCGGCTATCAGTTATTGGCAACTGTGTTGCTGGCTGGATGATGAAAGGATCCATTCGAACGCCTGCTACTGTCAAGATGGGCTTGATTGCTGCCCCCGGTACAACTATCTTGGCTTCCCCCGGCTTCACCGGTACTTTGTTCACACTTCCCTTTCCTGCTTCCGACCCTCCTGGTATGTCCTTCTTGCAACTGGGTGACTCATCAAGGCTTGGCCCTTTTATCGTTCCTACCCCGCTAGACTTAATCATCATTACAGTCTGAGAGGCTTTCTTCTTTCCTTCCTCCGCCCGTACCAACTCGATCATATTGGTCTCATAATGAGTTGGAAGCGGGTTTTGGTTGATGTTGGGCTCTGTTGGAGTCTGGACCTCAATCCTGCGAGTTTCAATGAGCTCCTGGATGGCCGTCTTCAACCTCCAACACTTTTCCGTATCGTGTCCCGGACATCCCGAGCAATAGGCACAATTTACTGAATGGTCCAGGTTCTTCGGAAGAGGGTTTGGTAGCTTAGCTTCAACCGGATTCAGCAACCCTACTTGCTTTAACCGGTGGAACAGACTAGTGTAAGATTCTCCCAAGGGAGTGAAATTCTTCGGCCTTGGCGCCCTGTCACCCCTGAATGCCTGGTTTGGACGAAAACTCACGCCCGAGGGGTTTCTGTAAGCTCTTGGGGGTGGATGATTGTTCTGGGGGTTTGGTGCACGCCACGGTGCATGAACGGGAGGTGCAGAATAGGACTGTGCGTGGTGGACAGTAAAATGGGGATCAGGTGCGGGATAGTAATGTTGCGGGTGGTTATATGGGTTGTGAGAGTAGTTTTGGTGGTGAGGTTGGGGTGGGCTATATTGGGGTGCGGGGCCTCTATTTCCGAACCATGCCCCGGACTCGACGGCCGCAACTTCCTCTCTCCTCTTTTTCCCCAGTACTCCTCCAGTACCGCTTTGGATAGCCTGAGTGGTGGCTTTCAGTGCTGAGTAACTCATGATCTTGTTGGCCTTCAAACCTTCCTCGATCATACCCCCATTTTTATCACCTCAGTGAATGATTTGCCTACGGACGTTACCAGATGTCCGAAATAGGTTGGCTCTAATGTCTGCAAGAAGTAATCCACCATCTCGCTCTCTCTCATCGGCGGATCTACCCTGGCTGCCTGTTCCCTCCAATGGAAACCAAATTCCCTGAAGCTTTCGGCGGGCTTCTTCTCTAATTTTAGCAATGATAGGCGGTCGGGGATTATTTCAAGATTGTACTGGAACTGGCCGATAAAAGCTTGAGCCAAATCATCCCACGTAAACCACCTACTGGGATCCTGTCTAGTGTACCACTCCAGCGCAGATCCTCCCAGACTCTGACCGAAGTAAGCTATCAGAAGCTCGTCCCGTCCTCCGGCCCCTCTCATTTTACTGCAGAACCCTCGGAGGTGGGCCACTGGGTCGCCATGCCCCTCGTATAGGTCGAATTTGGGCATTTTAAACCCCGCTGGCAACTGGACGTCCGGAAATGGACACAGATCCTTATAGGCGACGCTGACCTGGTTGCCCAAACCGTGCATGTTCCTGAAGGACTGCTCCAGGCTTTTAACTTTTCTGACAACTTCCTCGTGTTCCGAACTTTGGAAGTGCTTTTCCGGTTCTGCCGGATTATCCCAGTGAGGTGTATGTGATTGTGGTTCAGGAGCCCTGAAAGTAGGCTCCGGAGGATAGTAAGAGTTGTCATGGATCTGAACATATGGCTCGCTGGCCGGCCTTTGCAGAGGAGCAGGTGGAGGTGCCACAAAAACAGGGGTGGCTGGAGGAGGATTTGGTTTGGTTGGTGGAATGTGGGTGGCATATGGGTTTTCCCCCTGAAAGTACGGATAGATCGGGGCGCTTGTCGAAGGATCGATGGGCGGATGTTCCGGAGCTGAGGCGAGAGTAGGGCGGTTTGGTGAAGACTGTTCCCTGGCCCAGGCCAGGTGCATCTCTGTTATCTGTTGTTTTAACCGGTCTACCTCTTCTTTCATGATTTGTAGCTCGGATTTTTCTTCCTCGAGACTCTTGCCAGAACTAGACATGCTTACTGTAACCGGTCCTTTGGATCTAGTACGGTAGTGATGGTTGGCCAGTATATTCTGTCAAACCAACTGCTAAACTTTCTGGAAATGCAACAAACTTATTAGTTTACCGAGTTCGACGGATATGTTATAGCACGTTGGATGCAATGCACCTAACCAAATAACCCTTTCTACATGTACTCTTAACATGCGTCATTCCAGCCCTTTTTTCTTTTCTTTTTCTTTTTCTTCTTTTTTTTCTTTTTCGACTATCTTTGCAAGCCTTATTGTTATTTAACCTATGGATTCCTTTCTTTTTAGTGGTGGTCGAATCTTATGTGGATTGCCTACGTATCACAACCCCGCGTGAATCAGACCGAGCGTAGTTCTGGTAACAAGATTGTGGCAAAATTCAGTAACTTTTATATCAAATAAAACCGTGTAGTTACAAAACACGTCTTACAACAATCAGCAAAAACAAAACAAAGGAAATGCTTGACTTGGAAAAAAAATGCCAACTAGCTTGACTCAACATTTCAAAATACATTTTCAATCAAAAATCTAGTGCTCTAAAATTCCTGGGGGCCCGCGAGGCATCATTCGGCCTTGCCGCGGGCCTGGGTGTGAGGTCCTTGTGCAGTCCCTCAACTCTTCCATGATCCGATGAACATAACCCATAATTGAAGCGAAAAGGTCGGCGCGGGGCATTCGTTCACAAGCTAGGCACTTCATGGTGACATAGTGCCCGATTTCTCCAATTCTGTCCTTGATCATGTCCCTTTCTCCGAGTAGCCGCTCTATCTGCTGGCTTTTCGCCCCCGATCTTCGAGCATTGTTGGTGACTTGGTCTAGGAGCCTATCCACTTGTCCTTGCAGTCGGGCCATCAAATTGTGGCAACGGTCGAGGTCCGTTCTGGCATCTTGGGCTTGCTTGAAAACCCGCTCCCCGAGGACAACATTTGCTTCCCTCAGACTAGCGATGATCTCAGTGTAATCTTCTTCCACCCGTTTTAGGTGAAGTGCATGTTGATGTGCCTCCTTTCTCCAGCTAGCCCGGATCCTCGTTTTCTGGGCTTTTGACTCGTCCAATTCTCTTTGGATATCGGTGACTTGGCTTCTCAAACCCTTTATCAATTTTTCGTCGGCCCGACTCCTCAACTGTCTGTCAGCATCTCTTTTCATTTGCTGGATTTGAGCTCTCAAGAAGTCATTTTCTTGTGCCAACTTCTTTTTGTCTCCTTCGTCGGTGGCAGCTTGCATGTTCTTCTCGAACTGAAGGTCCCGGACCTGCTGTTCTATCCTGCCAATCTTCGTCCTGTACCCCTCCTCCTTTGCTAACCAATTCCATTGTTCCCGTGAATCTTCCGTGAATTGTTGGACATGGGCTCTTTTAGAACATTTCCGACGAATCTGAAATCTTTTCCCGAACCACACGTTGTACTTTGGGTCCACCTCTCCCCTAGCTAGTTCCCGGACCATGGTTTTAGGCTCGAGGAACCGACATTCGTGCCACAGCCTTCTAATCTTCTCTTCGGGGAATACAACTCCCGGGCTCAACTCAATGGCGTACTTCCTCAGGTCTTGATCGGTAGGAATAACCTGAAACCTTCCTAGTTGACGTAATACACGGTGAGGGACATATGGTTGGACACCGCGGATCCCCATCAGAAGGATATAACACTCCTCGGCTGCCATATATATTACTTCAGTATCGGGTAACCACCCGAACGCCCATTCAATCTGATCGGCTTCTATTGAGCTCAGCCGTGCAAGCCATGCCTCGACGCCTTCAGGGAATACAGCACCCATCATCCGTTCTTCGAAACCCCTGATACCGTTTTTTCCGGTCAACCCATGGTTCATGTATTGTGTTCGGTGATGGAGGTGTTCTTGCATCCATAATTGGAGTAACAGATTGCAACCTTGGAAGAAATTGCCCCCTTCTCGGCATACGGTCAAGGCTCGATAGATTTCGGACAAAACCAAAGGGACCACCGTGCTGGTAGCCTTTTTGATTGCAACATCGGCTATTCCTACCAGACTTATCTCTATTTTCTTATCTTCGCGCGGACAAATCACAATCCCCAAGAATGTCGTTATGAATGCTAGAATTCGTCTGGCCTCCCACTTGGTTCTATTCCCTGCGTGAGTCAGTCCAAGGTTTGACTCTTCAAAACCCCGAGGAGTGTCGTACCGTTGATATAAGAATTGGAGATCGCAACATCCTTTCAGCAGATCATCATTTTTCACCTTCCGACTAATGCTCAGCAAATCCAGAAACCCATGTGGAGATACCGGTCTTGGTGAGAGCAGGTATTGTCCTCTTAATTTCCCATTTAGTCCTGCATAACCCGCAATTTCCTCTAATGTGGGCGTCAGTTCAAAGTCAACAAAACGGAACACATTGCGGGTCGGATCCCAGAAAGATACCAGTGCCTTGATGATGTCTTCCCTTGGCTCGATATTCAACAGGTCAACCAAACCTCCCAAAATTCTCCCTACTACCTTTTTGCTACTGTCTTCCAAATCGTTCCACCATATACGGAGCTGCTGAGGGACCTCACTAAAGATTGAAAATGATTTATTCTGATTCGTGCTCATCCTGCACATTTATTAAGGTGATTTAAATAAGAAAAACAACTTTGTTTTGCTAAAAATAAAAAAATCAGTTTTCAATCACGGCCTTTCAACGTCTCGGGGACGAAGGCTTTTAAGGCTGTGGGGTAAATTGATCGAAATCAAAATTGACCCAAAGGTGGCCGTTTATACGAAATTAACCTTCCGGCGTCCCTTTCGGGAACATTCGGCTATTTTTAAAACAGCGTCACCGACTTATTTAGTACAAAAGTTAGTTTTGATATTTCGACCATTTTTCAAAAGGTGAAGTTGGACCTGATGGAGGTTGCCTACGTATCTCATATCCAATGAGAATCAAACCTACGTAGTTCGGTTTTGACGAAACAAACGACATTATTTATTTATTCATTTTACTAAAGGAAAACAAGTAAGCTATTTCTATCTTAAGAACAAAACACATTTTCCTTTTTTTTTTTTTTTTTTTTTTTTTTTTTTTTTTTTTAATCTCTAAAAGCCGGTCAGCATGCAAGTCTATAACGGATAAATGCGCAAGACAAACAGGATGCAGCAGGATAGTCTGTTCATTTCAGGTCACCTGTCCTAGACGGACCCAACCCCTGTGTTGAGTCCCCTAAGCCAAATGCGACATGATGCAAATAAACGTTTCCTACTAGGGATCCGACATGAAGCTTTGTTATTCTAGGTTTAAAAACCTGGGTTTATCTGTTCTAGACTTGGCTTACCCGAGCGGACAGCTCGAGCCGAGGAGGAGGCAGCAACCCGGGAATACAGAAGCTTCACCGGTTTTGCAACTTATCCAAACCTCGTTCTAAAATGGGAATTAGACACTATACAGAAAAGAAGTCACACGAAGTGCACCCTTCTTCATGATTTAGAAGACTCAGAGAGGAGATTGGTTCCGGCACAATTTATATGTACAGTTCACAAAATATCAAAGCAGTAAAAACAACATTTAACACATTGATGCCAACATGTAAAAGAATCAGATAATAAATATGCCAAATACAACAATTATTCCGAGCTCGAATTCTAAAGAATACATCCCCAGTGGAGTCGCCAGAGCTGTCACACCTCTTTTTACCGCACCCGCGAGGGCGCAAGAGTTTTTCCAATTAAAGGACAATCGAGACGGGATTTATTTAATTATTTCATAGTCGCCACTTGGGAGATTTATGGTGTCCCAAGTCACCGGTTAAATCCCGAATCGAGGAAAAGAATGACTCTATTTAACAGTCCGCGAACCAGAAATCCGGATAAGGAATTCTATTAACCCGGAGAAGGTATTAGGCATTCCCGAATTCCGTGGTTCTAGCACGGTCGCTCAACTGTCGTGTTTGGCTTATCTATCTGCTTTTTACAATTATGTACTTAGTGCGAGTTAATATCCCTTTACCGCTTTTATTATTGATTATGATTTACGAAAGAGAAAGTTGCTTAAAAATATGCTTTCGAATCACGTCACATGAAATGCACCCGGATCCTCGACATATTCTTATTCAACATTTCGGGGTTTGGATTTGGGTCGCATGAAATGCACACCCGTATTTAAGAAGGTAGAACTAAAATATGCGCCCGGAGCGATTACTTATTTACACTGTCGAGAAGGACGTGATATTCGCTAAGAAACGACACATCTCGAAATCTAAGTATTTTATATGTACATTTATAAAGGCCTTGCGATTAGTGTAACTATTGGGCGAGGCACACCTTTAATTCAAATCTAAAGCGAACTACATCTCACTGTATTTTTACTTAGGAGTTGATTCCAAATTATTTAAAACTTGCTACGAACCACACCACATGAAATGCGCCTGTGGTTCCTGACACGCTTTATTTGCTCTTTCCCGAAATCGGGGTCGGGTCACACGAAATGCACCCCCGACTCCTTTAATCTAATTACGTCATTCAGTTGAGTAATAACCCCCTAGCTAATCTTGCTTTTAACATAAGATCTAACATTAACAGATTTGGAGATTACACACATGAGTAGAGAAGATTGAACAGAGATACAACAGACTAATCCAGGTTTACGTGCATATCTAATGATAGTGTATCTTTGGTCTAGCTACATTTTTCATAACAAAAACTAGCAATACAAACTGTAACCAAATATAAGAACTTTGGACGACTACATGATTCAACAGACTTTAAGCATAAGCTTCAGGCTTCATTCTTTTCGAACCAAGGAATTACAATAACAGAGATGTGTACCTGGAATGCGGAAGAACAAAGAAGAGTGAGCAATGGCAATGCAGCAACAGTAATAGGAGCAACAACAATAGACCAGTAGCAACCACAGTAAACCAACAGCAACACAATAGACTCAGCAGCAACCAATAGACACAACAGCAACAACAATAGGCCCAGACCAACAACAAATACACTGGACCAGCAGCAACCCAATAGACCCAACAGCAATAACTCAACACAGCAGCAATAACAAAAACCAAAACACCCAGTGAACCAGCTATCACCCTCAGTAACCAACAAACCAACAGTGATCAAACTCTACCAATTAACGAACCAGTGGCTAAACTCGAACAAAACAGCAATCAAACAGTAATCCAAACCAATGGAACAGTAACCCAGGCTATTTATATCTGTGTGGATTTCTACCTCTGCTTCTCCTAATGTATGTTACTTTCTTCTAGCTCACCCAAAGCCAGTAGAACACTCAGCAACAATAACAACACAAGAACAACAACTACCAGTGGCAGTTACAGCCACAATATGCACAGCCACAACACTAACACAAGAACAGCACTGGACCAAAGAACAACAGCTACCAGTGGCAGTTACAGCCACAATATGCACAGCAACAACACTATGGACCAGCAGCAACCACTAGACACAACAGCAATAATACTGGACCAACAGCAGCAACAATCAACCAGGCAGCAACACTATAGACACTCAACCACTGAACACAGCTAAAACAATAGCACAGCACCACCACCAATACAAGAACAACAGCAAACAAACGACCAAACACTCCAATAGCAAAGCACAACCACAGCAGTAGCCAAAGAATGATAAACAGGATTTCAGCAACCAATAAACGAAACAGTAACCAAAAGCCAATGAAACAGTAACTTGTATATCCTTCTAGTTCTCTTTGTATGTTTGGTTTCAATATCGTTTCTCCCCTGTTTTTCCTTAACTCTCAGCTCTTTCTATCTATCTCTTTTATGTGTTTTCGAAATGTATCTCTGCTGTGTGTATCTCTCTCTAAAGTCCCTGATCAAAAAAAACCTCTGTGTATCCCCCCCTATGTATCAGATTAATCCTCAACTTATAGCTAAAAAAAAAACCCCTCCTAATGGTACAACAGACCTTAATTTAAACCCTTTTTGCCCATCCCTCACCCTGCTGAACCCATCCCTCTGTTCTTTTACCACTACACTATGTCTAGGCATGGGTTTATCAATTAAAAATTGGTGGCAGGGGGACAACTGGTGGGCTTGCTCTGTTGTGACAGTAAATTCCACTGCTTAGCCTCATGTGCAGGACACAAAAGACTCTAAATGTTAAACCTTGATTTCCTAGTTAGCTAATTTGAATCATAACTTCATCTTCAAATCAATCGAACAGTCCTATTCAATCCAGGGATGCTGATTACTGTATGGTAATTCAAATAACTCAACCCATGTAATTAGAAAAACGACCTCTAATCGACTACAACACATAGCAATGATAACAGATTAGTTGACTAAACAACAACAACAAAAATCTCGGCAAATGCCGGACATATGCGAAGTTAACTATTCGACGACGCTAATCGACGCGAGTTCGTATCTTATAACTAACACATTCAAATGAACAGAACAATCATTGACCAAATAAAAGGTCTTTGGGGGTAGAAGAACAGATCAACTGATACGAAAAATTAAAAACATAACAAATAAGAACTAAAACACAGATAAAGCAACCACACATGTTCACACAATCGAATTAAATCGACCAGGGAAGAAACGAATACCTCATAAGAAATTCATGAGGCGGGCCGCTGGACTCATCCGTTTTGGGGTTCAATGGACCTTAATCGGGGTGTTCTCAGTTGAGAACACCTAGATTAAGGTCTATTAGACCCCAATTTCCATTGAATTACACAGAAAACCTAGATTTGGATTTCTAGGGTTCTTGGTGCCGCTTTTGGGGCTCGAGGCTTTTGGGTTGGGTTCGAACGAAATCAAGGTTGGTAGGGGTGTGAGGGAGGTGTGAGGACTGGTTGGTGTGAATTTGAGGTGGTTTGGGATAGAGGTCCAAGTTCCGGCGAGTTTCAAATGGATATTCGAACCGTTTGAGTAACATTCGAGACTAACGGCCAACGGATCCATGTAGAGGAGGTGTGGGAGATTTTACGGTGTTAATTTGAGGGTGATTGGCCTACCGGAACCGCCGTGAGGCGATTTCCGGCGGGCGGAACACGGCGGGGGACGGCGAGCTAATCAGTCTCTAAGAGAGACGATAGGCGTGAGGGGGGGGCTGAGGGGGGCTGGGTATGGTATTATGCTTATATACTAGGTGAGAGATTCGATCCTGGCCGTTGGATCATGTGTGATTAAGGGCCAGGATCTTTTGAGGTCAACCAAGACGGCACCGTTTGGATTAAGAGGAGACTGGGTCGGTCCGGGCTAACTGGGTCGGGCACCTGGGTTAGGATGGTGTGATCTCGACCGTTGGATTTGGAATGGGTCAACGGATGAGATCTGCTAGTGCCAGAACGACGTAGCTTCGATGTCGTGCTACGTCGTTTCATGAGTCTTAGAGACTCATTGAACGGACCGGGTGGAGCAAAGCATTTGGGCCTGGAGAGCTTGCATTTTTAGCCTCTTGCTTCATCAATACTCATTTTAAATAAAAGCCACTTCGAAAACAAAATTGAGTAGTAAAACAAATGCTTCATTAATTCAAATAGAAAATCAACCAATTGACAAAAACACAAATGCGCATATATATTTTTCTGTTTTTCTGATTAATTATTTACTTAGACAAACAAGCGCGAGCCCTCAAAAATGCAAAATTTCACAAGAATACACAAAAATGCCCACAATAAAAACAAACCATTTTGTTTTGATTTCATTTGGGAGTAGCTCGCGTGGGGTAAAAATTACGTGCTCACAAGGGGCTCCTAGAATTTTTGTACTCCTTTCCCGGGGTTGGGTGAGGCTTGTCAGGGCGACTCGTAGATGATTCGTGCATTGGATTGTGTCCCCTTATGGTAGTTATTTATGGTAGCTATTGTTTGATATTATTGCATGTCATTTTATGTATAATTCTTATGTTTAGATAACTATTTATGCGATTTTCTGCCGGAATTACTAATGCTCTTTTGTTTTTGTTTTTGTTGTTGCTTTCCTTTCCCTTCTCTAAGCCGAGGGTCGATTGGAAACAGCCTCTCTACCCTTTTTGGGTAGGGGTAAGGCTTGTCTACATATTACTCTCCCCAAACCCCACCTTGTGAGACTATACTGGGTAGTTGTTGTTGTTGTTGTTATTCAAGTTATGTAAACTTAAAGAACGAATAATGCTAAGGGTTATATTTAGAGGACAAAGTTAAGCCTACACCTAAAGATAAGGAATAATTTTGGCTAAAAACTCATATTTAGCATGTTTCGATTATTATATCCGTGTTCGCTTAGATAAAGTTATAAGAATCGTCTCTTTAAATGTTTTACTGAAGCACAATTTGTATAAGTTTTGTTAAGTCTAATAACACGTGAACAAAATTGGAAAATGGAAATAATCCAGGGACTAAAACTGCTATTCTTTTCTTGAGTAATTTATCCGTGGACCCCTAAAGATGTCAAAATATTCCCATCTCCTTTGAAATGGCAACTATTCCCTCCGGTTCAAAATAAGTGATTTTTTGACCTTATTTTTTAGGAATAATTTCACATAAGAACAAGTGAGCTCCTCATTTTTCAATTTTATAGCTCATATTTCAATTTACAACCAATTAGCCCAAAAATAATAGGCTAAGATTCAACATCCAACTTCAATAGGTTCTCAAAATTATCATTTAATTTTTAAAAAGGATTGTTCAAGCTTTTAAGTTAACTTTCGAATTAGTAATTGTGACTCAAATATTAGTTCACCAAACCAAATATATTTGGGTGGTAAAAATTTGATTTTTAACAAGCTAAAATATGTGGGTTTAAATTTTGAATTTGATTTTGTGAAAAATTTGGAGTGGGTGTTATTTAGACTTGTTAGAAATAGTATAAGGAGGTTGTATATAAAATTTGGAGTCATTTAATGGAGATTTGGATTAGTTTTGAACAGGAATTACAACTGAAATCGTGGAAGAAGCTCGTCTATAGACGTTTGTATAAATGTGTATAAAAGTGTATAATAGTGTATAATAGTATATTTATACACTCATATACGCTATTATACAAGATTATACATAATTATACAAAAAACTGACTTCGTCTTCTTTTTTGCGTTTTTTCTGAAATTTAACTCAAATCTTGCTCAAATCTACTCCAAATCACTTCAAATTTAAACTTTGAACCCATTTTGATGTTTTCAATCAATTGGAACAACACTCAATCCAAACAACTAAGAATTACAAGAAATTCTATTTTCTAAAGCAAAGCTTTGAATGCCCTTTAATGGAGGACTTCTACTCTTTAATTTTTTTACATCACAATCAGGTGATATGGGGGGAGAAGCAGTAATGGCAGATGGCCCCTTGAAGCATATGTAAAAAAAGTGAGAAGAATAGAGTGAAAATAATAGTTGTGAGAACACACATTTAACTCTATAGTTTTTAGAAGCAATGGTTGTAAGAACACATATTTTAAATTTGCAAGAGCTAGTGTTTTCAAAATATGTATAGGCTAGGTGAGGTAAAACTTAAAAATATGGGCTATTTTTTGTTATGGTGTGAAGTCATGTGTATTTTCTTGTAAGTCTTTCTTTTTTTTTATGGTCCAACATAAGTGATTTTTTTGGATTTTAATAATGACTTAATGATGTTTTTCCTACATTGTCATTAGAGTAAATAGTATTGGAAGTGTGTTAGGAGTGTTTATGTGAGATAATAAGGTTAAAATAGTCAATTCTATTGCTAATTAATGCTAAAATGTAATTTCTTAATACGTGTGAAAACATCCAAAAAATCACTTATTTTGGACCGCATGAAGTACTATGGTGCATATTTCTGGAAGTTCCTCTTATCCAGAATCCTAGTAAGTCCAACAATAACTTAGGGTGTGTTTGGTATGAAGGAAAATATTTTCTGGAAAATGTTTTTCAATTTTCCCATGTTTGGTTGGTTTAAATATTTTGGAAAATATTTTCCTTATCAATTCATTTTCTTCCAATTAGAGAAAAATGTTTTCCTTATCAAAAGAAGGGAAAACATTTTGCAAAGCTCCTTCTCAACCTTTTATCACCCTCACCAATCCACCACACCCCTTCTACAAAAAAAGTATTTTTTTTTAAATTTCAGTTTTTCCATCCACCCTACTACCCCTCCACCACAACCCACCGAAAAAAAGAATATTTTTTTACCTTCAATTTTTTTATTTTTTTTGCATTTTCAAATTTCTGTTTGTTCATTTTTCTGCACCACGCAGCCCCCACCCCTACCCCTTCCCCCGAAAAAATGTATTTTTTTTACCTTAAAATTTTTTTTTTTTGCAATTTCAAATTTCTAACCAAACAATAGAAAATATTTTTCTAAAAAAAACTATTTGGATAAAAACTATTTTTCTAAAAAAAACTATTTTCTACTCTCTAACCAAACAATAGAAAATATTTTCTGGAAAATATTTTCCACTTACCAACCAAACAAGAGAAAATAAGTGAAAAAACCACTCATTTTCCATGAAAATATTTTCATGGAAAACATTTTCCTTCGTACCAAACACACCCTTAACTGTCTAAATTTATATATGGAGATCTAAGCATTTTTCATATTTCATTTTCATAAAATGAAATCCGAGCTGGCTTATATTATGCCAACTCACCATTTCCACTCGAAGGGGAATTATTTATAACTTTCTTGTCACTTGATATTTGTCGGGAATATAGAACATAAAGGGACCCAGAAAATGACAAAAAGATTTTATTTGTGACAAACAATGAGAGGATGCAGTAAGTGAAATGAATGCAGGAAACACCTCCCCCCCCCCCCCCCCCCCACCAAAAAAAAAATCCCCCACCCCCACCATAACTAAAACATTTGTTCTTGGCACTTTTCGGTGGATCTCTTGCTTAATTTTAATAGATTCTTCTCTATATATAATATCTTTTGACATTTTGTAATTACTATTATTTGAAGTTGATGAATTGACAAGAATATTGAGTATTAGAATAACCAATTAGATTCTCATTTATAATTTACTTTATTTATCAAATTTGTAGCAGCATTCAATTTCGTAAAACCATGTTACATAAATCTAATAGTTTGATTTAAAAGAATAACAAAAACATGTCGATAGTTGGTCAATTGATATTTTTATGTGATAAAGGTTTAAATCAAAAAGACTGAGTTGGTTTTTGGTATGACTAATCATGTCTTGTAGATTTATTTTCGGTTCAAGAAAATCTTTTTAGTGGTAAAAAATGTACACCGAAAGGCGCCGTATTTTTAATATTATTTTACACAGATTAAATAATTCTATGTTGTTGAACTCCCATCTTTGTTCCTCAAAACTAAGAATATAGACAAAATGGTAGAAATAATTTCATTTTGCTTTGCCTCAATAGGGGTGATCATAAAAACCAAAAAAATTGAACCAAATCGAAAATTAAACCAAGCCGATCAAAAAAATCGATACTTTTTTGGTTTGGTTTGATTTGGATTTTGAATTTTAAAAATCAATCAAATTTGATTTGGTTTTGGTTTTCGTTTTGGTTTTAATAATCAGAAAAAAAATGAACCAAACCGACCATAAAAGTAGTTATTTCAAATTTATTATTACACCTATATATATATATATGTATATTGTTATACAAAGTTTCAAAAAAATATGGTAAATGTTAATAGTTTGCACTTTTAATATAGTTCTTTACCTTTACATTCTAGTTGATTGGTAATTTTTTTTATTTAGTGTAAGAATCCATTTCGTATTAAAAATAATATATTTTTAATTGAGTCCTTAAATTATGCATCACTATTTAACTCAATTATCGTCAATATATCTTGGTAAATAATAGATTTCTTAAAGGGCAATTGATTTGATAGTGTTACATTGAAAATGTGGACGCCGGAATATGTGTATAGCAGTGTATGTCTTATATTTAAGAAAAAATCGATAAATAACCGAAAAAACCGACATAAATCGAATCGAGAAAAACTGACTTAATTAGTTTGGTTTGACTCTAATATTTGAAAAATCGACTTACTTGGTTTGATTTCTTTTAAGGGAAAATCGATCCAAACCGAATCATGAACACCCCTACCCCAAAGAGATGCAATTTTTTTTCATGTTAAACATAATAGGATATAGATAGAGCGAATAGGTGGAGGTTTTGGATTACAACAACAGTACACAAAACATTGGAAGCGAGTCTCTATTTCATCCATCTCGGCCCGATACGATGCGTGACATCTTCATCAATCTCCCAACCCCCCTAAATAATAGATCCAAGGTACATAAAACTTCCTCTCCTAAGGATGACTTGCGAGTCCAGACTCACCTCTTCTTCCCCTTCTTGAGTCTCACTACTGAACCTACACTCAATTATTCTATCTTGGTCATGCTCCACTTGAAACCTTTAGACTCCACGGTTTGCCTCCATAACTCTAATTGCGCGTTTACACCATCTCGCGTCTCATTAATCAATATAATATTATCTGCAAATAGCATACATCACGGTATCTCAATAGAATGCACCACGACACCTCACCTTAGATGTGGCGTGTCACAACGTCCATCGTCGGGCTTTGGATTATTAAATCAAATTATTAGGACCTCTTAGGTTCACAAGATCCAAGAAGGCATAGTTCACTTCTATTGTCTGTTGTCACACGTTGTAGTCGGAGAAAGGAATCATCCATCTCATCTAACATTTGGGTGACAAATGTCTTCTTATTACATTTAATGTCATTTATCATATTTATTACATGTTCTCATCCTCATATTTATTACTCGCCATTGCGAATTAACTCGGCATTTGTTGACTTAAACACGGTCCCACACCGTCAAAGCTATTTAATTTCGAATTCAAAAGTTATTATTTGTAACTTTGATCCACCCCTTGTCTATTTATTAAATTGGTTTAACTAAAAGAACTTAAAACTTTTTTGTCAAACAAAGTGCGATGATTAATGAAATGATTGTTATATATACATGAATTACTTTGTTTTAAAGAAAAAATTATAGGAAAATACACATGACTTCACACCATAACAAAAAATTACTCATGTTTTTAAGCACTTCAAAATCTATGTTCTTACAATCATTGTTTCAAAAAGCTATGGAGTTAAATATATATTCTCACAACAATTGTTTTCACTCTCTTTTCTTCTCATATCTTCTACATATGCTTCAAGGGGCTGAGTATTTTCTGCTTCACCCCCTGTGTCATCTGGTAGTGATATAAGAAAATTGAAAAGTAAAAGTCCACCATTTAAGGTCACTCAAAGTTTTGCTTTTGAGAATATAATTTTTTTAGTTTATTAGTTTTTTGGAATGAGTGTTGTTCCAATTGATTGTAAATATGAAAAGGAGTTCAAAATTTAAATTTGAAGTAATTTGGAGTAGATTTGAGCAAGATTTGAGTTAAATTTAAGAAAAGACGCAAGGAAGAAGACGAAATAAGTTTTTTTTTTTATAATTTCGTATAATCTTATATAATAGTGTATATGAGTGTATAAATACATCTTATATACTACTATACGCTTTTATACACCTTTATACAAACGTATGTAGACGAACTTCTTCCACAATTTTAGTTGTAATTCTTATTCAAAACAGGTCCAAATCTTCATAAAATGACTTCAAATTTTATATACAACCTCCTTCTGCTATTTCTAACAAGTTTAAATAATACCCACTTCAAGTCTCTACTATCTTAGCATCTTTTTATTATTGCAAATATTTTTGATGCCTTAGCACAACAAAAATAGATGTAGTAAAAAATAATTTATTTTTTGGAGGTCCAAACAAAACTCACCTTGATGCCTTTATCGAAGGTAACCTTTTAACAGGTTTAAAGTTTTATTGAAGGCCTTACGTTTCGATTACAGGCTTCGGACGTCTCCGAACCATTTTTTAAGGTGTTCATAGCCTTTTAGGTTTAGCCACTACCTAATAGGTTATTTGCCTCTTGTTTTGGATTACCCGAGCCACCCAAGCTTATTTTGGATGACAATCCCTGAGTGTGTGTAGCTCTTTGGACTCGAATAAGGGTATCCCTAGGGTTCGATAATCCTCGGGTAGGAATAGCCCTTAGGCTCAACGCTTTTTAAGAAGCAAAAGTATGTAATAGCAAGGTAGAAACCTCCTTTCTTTTATATGTGTAATGTACAATTATGAGAGCATGTAAAATCTTATATTATGGCTAAGGTGGCCTACACGGGCAAGATTCACTTGACCATTTGGCCCTTACAATAACTGTTAACCACCGAGCCTAGATTGTTTAAGCACAAAGTTTCCTTCCTTCTTTTCTAAGAAACTCGTCTCGAGGGTGATGGCCACCAGTATTCGAGGTCGATATTAAGAGGGCTTGAATACTATTGATGAGACCATTACTCCAATTTAAAACCAGACTTCAAATCTAAGTTAGCACGATTTATTGTTTCCTCGTTAAAAACCTTGCCGAAAAACCCATTTCAGACAAAACCGGTTTAAGGAAAAAAGAGTGCAATACGTGCTTTCGGACCTGATGGTCACATTCTCCTTTGACTATTGCCTGCAAATGTTAGTCTGATTCATAGCATTATAAGAGGGTAAATGAGATATTAGCAGTAACACCGCTTTAAGTGTGTCACATTACAGTTGTTCGTTAGTGCACCGTTTCCTGTTTCGAGTTTGTACGAGCCTTAGCTGGTAATTTTGATGACTCGATATGGACCTTCCCAGTTCGGCCCAACTGCCCATCATTTGGGTTATGGGTGTGCTGTGTTACTTTTCTTAACACCAAGTCTCCGATGTTGAAGCATTCGAGGTTGGTTCTTCAGTTGTAGTACCTTTTTATCTGTTGCTTCTAGACGACTAACTGGACTATGGCACCCTTGCACCTCTCATCCAATAACTTCAAGCTCATTTTCATGGCCTCACCATTTGATTCTTCGGTCGCATATCAAAATCTGAGGCTCGGTTCTCCCACTTTGACCGGTATTAGTCCTTTGGTACCTTAGACCAATGAGAACAGAGTGGCCCCAGTACTAGGTTTCGAGGTTCTACGATATGCCGACAAGACTTCAGGTAGAATTTCCTTCCATTTTCCTTTGGAATGAGTGTTGTTCCAATTGATTGTAAATATGAAAAGGAGTTCAACATTTAAATTTGAAGTAATTTGGAGTAGATTTGAGCAAGATTTGAGTTAAATTTAAAAAAAGACGCAAGGAAGTTAACTTCAGGTAGCCTCTTTATATCCGAAAGTTAACTTAAAAGCTTGAACAATCTTTTTTTAAAATTAAATATACATTTCAATATATTTTTTTTTAAAAGTATTTTTTAAATAAATACTTTAGAAAAAATAGTTTGTGTTTAGTTAATTAATCAAAAAAATATTTTTGAGCAATAATATATGTTTTGCTGAATAAGAACATCAAGAAATTTACTTAATAGTTAATATTATATGAATAAATAAATAATCTCAAATACTTATTATTAAAGATAATAATTAAGTTTTTTCATTTAATTTAAGTAAACATGAAAATAAAATAAAAAAGTACTCTAATTCTTCTAAGATGATATAAATATATCAAACAATCATTCCACAAATATAAAAACATTCATCCTAAAAGTCACCATATATTAGAAAGCTATTCTAAAAATAAAATATTTATACATTAGGAGAGTCCAATAATATAATCTTTAATTCTATGTATTAGATTTAAAATAAGTAAGTTATTTTGTCATATACCATATTTTGCTAAAAGTATTTTTAGTAAGAAGAAAAGTCAAAACTGTTTCTGTTTTTTTGCTTCTAGTGAAAAAATATTTTTTTCTGTTTCTCTAAAATTAATTTTTATTTCTTTCCAAAAATATTTTTTTATTTTATAAAAATTTGATCAAATACCTCAAGATAAAAAAATATACTCCCTCCGTTTTTATTTATGTGAACCTATTTCCTTTTTAGTCTGTGCCAAAAAGAATGACCTCGGAAACAATTTACATGATTTATAGCCACACAAAATAAAGGTGTCTTATTTTACACTACAAAATTAAAAATCTTCTATTTTTTCTTAAACTTCGTGTCCAGTCGAATAGGTTCGCATAATTGAAACTGTGGGAGTAGCTTTTTGAAGAAGAAAAAAAAAAGACCTTTTGGGCCGGAAGAAGAAACAGGTTATTAGTTAAAGCTTACACCTTTTAACCGAATTAACCACAAAATTGACGCCGTTAACTTCGGTCTAAAGGTCCATGATTCTCGCTCCTGGGTACAGATTTTGAGTGGGGCCAAGTTGCAACGGCTAGTGGTGCTGACGTGGACAATCATAAGCCAACGTCAAATCTGAAACCGATAAAGTTGTACGCCATGTGTCAATAGCCCCACCGGCTAATTGCTCTACTGAACCCAAACTAGCGCCATCCCACGCGTGAAAGGTTCCATTCTTTCCTTATGTTCCATTAAACGCGCTTGGTTGTTCCATTTGAATTTTGTTATCAAAATTTAGTAAATTTTATGGTTTAAAGTTGCTCTGATGGTAAGCAACCCCTACTTCCAACCGAGAGGTTGTGAGTTCGAGTCTCCCCAAGAGCAAGGTGGGAAGTTCTTGGAGGGAAGGATGCCGGAGGTCTATTTGGAAACAGCCTCTCTACCCTAGGGTAGGGGTAAGGTCTGCGTACACACTACCCTCCCCAGACCCCACTAAGTGGAATTATACTGGGTTGTTGTTGTTGTTGTTGTTTATGGTTTAAAGTTATGGAATTCGTTGATCCGTGATTAAAATAGTACTGTACATCCATTCCTATGTGTATCATTTTATGTTTTATCGGATACAAGATATTCATTTATATGGATACTTAATCAGAACCAAAGAAAATATTTTGATAAATATATTATTGTATTACTGATCTAATTAGTGGACCAACTCTTAAAAAATCGTATAAGTTTTTGACATGTTTGATTTTGTAAATTTGGTACATATGATACTGTCATTATGATCACAAAGTGGCCAAGTGCATGATTCACACAAGTAGGACCTATGTAATTATTAGGCATAAAAATACCTCATTTCATAAGTAAAATCCATATAGTATAATAAATTTTGTTATCCACTAAACTAATCTTAGACTTTTGCAGTTGGGTTTTAATTGTTCGGTTCGCTTATTTTATAAATTTTTATCGTACCAAATTTTTCATTATTCTATTATGTATAATTAAATTGGACTTTTCAAAATTCTATTGATTTCTCTTTAATATCGATATGGTTTGATTAATTTTTAATATTCTTTTAAATATCATGTAAAAATCGCTAGTAGAAGTAGATGCAACAACATACATATTTTTATATGATTTAACAAAACTATCTAGATATTTTTACTGTTTAAAAAGTAATGAATTAAGAAAACATGAAAGATGACCAGAGTATTAATATATCAACTATTCTACAATAATATAAAATAAATTAAACAAAGATAAAAAATATATAAATCACACGAGTAAAAAGATATTAATCAAGTTGTGACTCAAGAATAGTCTACAGAACATTAAATATTCAAAAAGATAAATATAAATCAAAGAAAATAAAATATATTCAATATATTGTGGTTTGCTAATCATAATCGCTAGAATATTGTGTCTTGCTAGTGAGTCTCGTTAAATCATAAGATATTCGTAACGACCCGACCGGTCGTTTTAGAAAATTACGCCCCAATCCCTAATTTAACTGTTCCCCTAAGTTCATTTCTGCTATTGTGGGTTGCCGGGAGAGTCGGTTTCGAAAATTTGAGCATTTTGGGACACTTAGTCCCTAAATAAGAGCTTTGAAGCTAGAAAACGGTCCGTAGCCGGAACAGTGTTAAGACGATCTTGGAACGGAAATCCGATGGTTCCATTAGCTCCGTTAGGTGATTTGGGGGTTGGGAGCGCGTTCGGAATGTATTTTGGAGGTCCGTAGCTCAATTAGGCTTGAAATGCCGAAGGTTGAAATTTTGGCGAATCCGAACGATAGGTGAGATTTTGATCCGGAGGTCGGAATGGAATTCCGATAATTTCTGTAGCTTCGTTATGTGATTTTGGATATGTCCGCAAATTTTCGGTCATTCGGACGTCGTTTGGTCGGGTTTTTGATCGAATATGCAATTCGGAAAGTTTTAAGAAATTTAGGCTTGAATTCGATGTGAATTATGGGTTTTGATGTTGTTAGACGTGTTTTGATGATTAGAATAAGCTCGTATCATGTTTTGGAATAGGTTGGTGGTTTTCGTTGGGATCTCGGGGGTCTCGGGATGAATCCGGGGGTCCAATCGGGCTATTTCATGCATTTTAGAAATGTTGTTAACTGCTGGTGTGTGCTGCAGACGAATGCTCTATGCGATCGCAATTGGCTGATGCGATCGCATAGAAGGTTTTGGAGAGGCCAAGTATTTGTTCTATGCGATCGCGGGCAAGGTTATGCGATCGCATAGTTCAGGAAAGTTGTTCTCTGCGATCGCGTACAGCCCTATGCGATCGCATAGTGTATAGAGAAGAGGGGTCCCAGGTCCAGCTTTTGTTCTATGCGATCGCGGAGCAGGGTATGCGATCGCATAGGTATATTTTGGTGAGCATTGCGATCGCATTTAGGACTATGCGATCGCATAGAGTAGTTTGGCGAGGGTCAAAATTTGTGCTATGCGATCGCAACAGGGATCATGCGATCGCATAGAGTAAAAATGTCCTGGCAGTGACTTAAGTCCAGAAACATTTCAGCCGCGACCCATAAATCAAAAAACGCCATTTTTGAGCTCCAAGAGAGGGAATTGAAGGGGAAACGCTGGGATATCACCGGGAAATCATCGGGGGTAAGTTTCTTGACCTTAATTCGTTGGTTTATCATGAAATCCATGATTATTTCACCGAAATTGGAAGATTAAAGGTGGGTTTGAGCCCTAGGCCTAAATGTTAGAAAATCTTTGATTTGAATGGGCAAACGGAGTCCGATTTCGATAAATTTTATATGCACGGACTCGTATTGAGATAAGGAACCCGAATATATAATTTTCGTGATTTTTCGATAAGCGTACCGAAAGTCGGGTTTTGGCAACTTGTGGGTTTTGGTGTATTTTGAGTTAATTTGATTGGGTAATGCCCAATTGGCCTATTTTGATGTGATTCTATTGATTTTATCAGATACTACACTTGTGGAGGCCGACATTCGCGGCAAGAGGGTTGTTTCTTAGCGGTTTTGTACCGGAATTGAGGTAAGTGGCTTGTCTAACCTCGTGTGGGGGAATTTTCACCCCTAGGATATTATGTGATAGTTTAAATGCCTTGTACGCGAGGTGACGGGCGTGTACATGCGCTGGTTGTTGAACACGTACTTTATCTCAAATGTTCGATGAGCGATATTCCTGTCTTGGGCCGTTAATTTGATACTTTTATCCGGTAGTGGTTAGAAAAGCATGATTAGGTAGCACTTAACTGTTTAGTTGTCTAATTGCCTTAATTGAACTCCTTGATAATTATTGTCACTATTTTTCGGGGAAGTTATAGTTAAGCATAATTATTCTCTCTGTGGATTTCCTTTATTGGCTGTGCTGGTGGACTGCGGGTTCGATTCCCGGAGACCCAGGGCTGTGGGTTCGATTCCCAGAGACCCGGCGTGATATTGGTAGGGACTACGGGTTCGATTCCCGAGATCCTGAGATTATTGAAATGTGGACTACGGGTTCGATTCCCGAGATCCTGAGATTATTGAAATGTAGACTACGGGTTCGATTCCCGGAGACCCGTAGGTACCGAGAATGGGACCGTGGGTTCAATTCCCATAGATCCCGGATTTGTTTATTTGAGTTGGTTATTTGTTGTTAGCTTAATTGTGGACGGTTGCGGTAATTATCATAATGTTGTTATTTCGGAAATTATTATCATTTAAACTCGTTTATTTTGTTATCATCATTATATTATTGTTTCTCGGTAGGGCCTCGACCTACCTCGTCACTACTCCATCGAGGTTAGGCTTGGCACTTACCGAGTACCGCCGTGGTGTACTCATACTACTCTTCTCTGCACACTTTTGTTGTGCGGATCCAGGTACATCAGAGCAGGCTCGTACTAGGTGATTCCGCAGCTTTCTGGGAGACTTCGAGGTATGATCTGCTACGTCCGCGGATCCGGAAGCTTCCCTTCTATTCTAGTATTACTAGTTGACATTTTTCTTCATTTCGTTGTTAGATACTCTTCACACATAGAGCCACAGTTGTATTTCCCTTTTAGTCTGTGTTACCGTGGGGTTCCGGGTCTTGGTAGTGTTTTATTCATTGTGTGACGGATGTATGTGCCAAGCGGCACGGATTACATATCTTTTATGTTATTTTTCCGCTGTTTCTTATTTAAGTATTTATAACTTATATATTCCACAACGTGTTAGGCTTACCTAGTCTTGGGGACTGGGTGCCATCACGAAATGTTCACAATTGGTGAACTAGGGTCGTGACAAGTTGGTATCAAAGCTCTAGGTTCATAGGAGTCACGGGACACGGACCGGTTACTTAGAGTCTCGCTGATCGATACGGAGACGTCTGTATTTTTCTATGAGGGGCTATGTAACTGTTTAGGAAACTCTTCATTTCTTTGGATTCCTTGTCGTGCGATATTTTTGGCATCAAAATCTAAACTATTGATTTCCATTCTCTCACAGATGGTGAGGACACGAGCTACTCGCGACGATCAGGTACCCGCGCCCCCTGTTGCCGCCGTCAGAGGCCGGGGCCGAGGTAGAGGACGAGGACGCGCCCGAGGTGCAGCCACAACACCCGCGCGCGCTGCCGCTGAGGTGCCACAGGTAGACCAGGTTGGAGCGCAGGCACCTGGTACATCGACTACAACTACTACTACTCCAGCACTCTAGGAGACCCTGGCCCTGTTCATGAGCATGTATACTACTTTAGCTCAGGCAGGGTTGCTTCCTCTCACTGCAGCTACATCTCAGGCCGGGGGAGGGGCCCAGACCCCCGCAGCAGCTACACCTGAGCAGCGAGCACCAGTGGGACAGGTTCCAGAGATTATTGTCATGCCTCATGCCGCCCCAGCACAGCTTGGAGGTGGGTCAGCTGCCTCCGAGGACGAGCAGCGTAGATTGGAGAGGTTCAAGAAATATGATCCTCTAGTGTTCAGTGGTTTGTCTATAGATGATGCATTGGGTTTTCTGGAGAAGTGTCATCGTATTATTCGTACCATGGGGATAGTAGAGACCAGCGGGGTTTCCTTCACTGCTTTTCAGTTTCATGGGGCCGCTTATGATCGGTGGCGCACGTATGAGTTGGATAGTCTTGATGAGTCTGGTTTATTGACCTGGGCATAGTTTTCTGATCTGTTTTTGAAGGAGTTTTTTCCCCAGAGCCTTAGGGATTCTTGGCGATCGGAGTTTGAGCGGTTGCGACAGGGCTCAATGTCAGTATCAGAGTATGCTATCAGTTTCACCCGCCTAGCCACGAATGCACCGGCTTTTGTAGCCACGGTCTGGGAGAGAGTGCGGAGATTTATCGAGGGCCCGATTCCGCCGATTCGGTCCAGCATGGCCAGAGAGTTGGAGATGGATATATCTTATCAGCAAGAAGTGAGCATTTCCAGGAGGATCGAGCGTATGCTCCCTAGAGAGCGGGGAGAGAGGGAGGCCAAGAGGTCTTGTGAGTCGGGACATTTCTCTGGTGCCCGCACTTTAGCAGCCAATTGTTTTGGTAGGGGTTATTCCGATCGGCCAGTTCACTCAGCATTGCCAGCAACCGGTAGTACTCCAGCCCTTCCAGCACCTCATGAGCCTTATTATGCCCCCCCAGTTTCCAGTGCACCTCCCGCTCGGGGTACTTCTAGGGGTCAGACTAGTGGGGGTAAGGCCGGTCAGTCACAGCCACCGTGTCCTCCCAGAGCTTGCTTTGGGTGCGGGGATACTCGCCATTTGGTCAGGGAGTGCCCCAGGCGTAGGAGGGGAGCACCTCACCGGTCTTCGCAGCATCAGCGTGGCTCTCAGGGTCAGCAGGCTATCATTCCAGCTCCAGCTGCTATTCCACCTCCCCAGCCAGCCAGGGGCGGGGGTCAGGGTTCTAGAGGCCGCCCTCGAGAGGGGGGACAGGCCAGATTCTATGCTATTCCCGATCGCGCCGCGGCTGTTGCATCTCTCTGTTATCACAGGTATTATTCCGGTTAGTCACAGGGAGGCATCGGTTCTATTCGACCCCGGTTCCACCTTTTCATATGTGTCTTCTTACTTTGCTTCTCATCCGGGTGTGCCTCGGGATTCTTTGAGTGCCCCCATTTATGTTTCCACTCCGTGGGTGATTCTTTGGCTGCGGACCGCGTATATCGGTCGTGTTTGATTACCATTTGTGATTTTGAGACCAGAGCGGATCTATTGTCGCTCGGGATGGTCGATTTTGATATTATTCCTGGGCATGGACCGGTTGTCGCCCCATTATGCTATTCTTGATTGTCACGCCAAGACCGTGACGCTGGCTATGCCGGGCATTCCACGTATTGAGTGGAGTGGTACTCTAGATCACACCCCTAGCCGTGTTATTTCTTTTCTCGGAGCTCAGCGTATGGTTGAGAAGGGGTGTGCTGCTTATCTAGCCTATGTGCGGGACGTCAGTATTGACACACCCTCTATTGATTCTATTCACGTGGTACGTGACTTTGCTGATGTATTTCCAGCTGATCTCTCGGGCATGCCGCCCGACAGAGATATTGATTTTGCTATTGAATTGTTGCCGGGCACTCAGCCCATTTCTATTCCACCGTACCGTATGGCTCCTCCTAAGTTGAAGCAGTTGAAGGATCAGTTATAGGAGTTATTGGGTAAGGATTTCATTCGACCCAATGTTTCGCCTTGGGGTGCTCCTGTGTTGTTTGTTAAGAAAAAGGACGGTTCTATGCGTATGTGTATTGACTATCGTCAGCTGAACAAGGTTACAGTGAAGAACCGGTATCCTTTGCCCCATATTGATGATTTATTTGACCAGCTACAGGGCGCACAGGTGTTTTCAAAGATTGATTTGCGCTCTGGATATCACCAGCTGAAGATTCGGGAGCCAGATATCCCGAAGACAGCCTTCAGGACCCGGTATGGTCACTATGAGTTCCTTCTGATGTCTTTTGGGCTGACTAATGCCCCAGCAGCCTTTATGCATTTGATGCACAGTGTGTTCAGGCCTTATCTGGACTCGTTCGTGATTGTCTTCATTGATGATATTCTAGTATATTCCCGGAGCCGGGAAGAGCACGAGCAGCATTTGAGGATAGTGCTTCAGATTCTGAGGGAGAAGCAGCTTTATGCCAAGTTCTCTAAATGTGAATTCCGGTTGAGTTCAGTGGCATTTTTGGGCCACGTGGTGTCGAGTGATGGTATTCGAGTAGATCCGAGGAAGGTGGATGCCGTGCAGAGTTGGCCCAGACCCTCCTCCGCTACTGAGATTCGCAGTTTCCTTGGTTTGGCGGGCTATTACCATCGTTTTGTAGAGGGTTTCTCTTCGATTGCAACACCTATGACTAGATTGACCCAAAAGGGTGCCCCTTGTCAGTGGACAGACGAGTGTGAGGCGAGCTTTTAGAAGCTCAAGACAGCTTTGACTTTGGCCCCTATATTGATGTTGCCTACAGGTACGGGGTCCTATACCGTATATTGTGACGCCTCACGAGTTGGACTCGGTGCGGTATTGATGCAGGACGGTAGGGTGATTGCCTACGCGTCGAGACAACTAAAGGTGCATGAGAAGAATTACCCTGTTCATGATTTGGAGCTAGCTTCCATTGTTCACGCCTTGAAAATTTGGCGTCATTATTTATATGGGGTTCCTTCTGAGATCTACACCGATCACCGGAGCTTGCAACACTTGCTTAAGCAGAAGGACCTGAATATGCGTCAGAGGAGATGGTTGGAACTACTGAAGGACTATGATATTACTATTCTCTATCATCCGGCAAGGCTAATGTGGTTGCTGATGCCTTGAGTCGTCGGGCAGAGAGTTTGGGGAGTTTAGCATATCTACCGGCTTCGGAGAGGCCTATGGCGATGGATGTTCAGGCTTTGGCCAGGCAGTTTGTTAGACTGGATCTTTCGGAGCCCAGCCAGGTTCTAGCTTGTGTGGTTTCTCGGTCTTCTCTATTTGACCGCATCAGGGAGCGTCAGTTCGACGACCCTCATTTGCTTGTCCTTCGGGATAGAGTTCGGCGTGGTGATGCTCGAGATGTTACCATCGGGGATGATGGAGTCATGAGGATGCAGGGGCGTATCTGTGTGCCCAATGTAGATGATCTTCGAGAGCTGATTCTAGGAGAGGCCCATAGTTCGCGGTATTCCATCCATCCGGGTGCCGCGAAGATGTATCAGGACTTGAAACAGCATTACTGGTGGAGGCGGATGAAGAGGGATATAGTTTATTATGTTTCTAGATGCCTCAACTGCCAGCAGGTGAAGTATGAGCATCAGCGTCCGGGTGGATTGATGCAGCAGATTGAGATTCCCGAGTGGAAATGGGAGCGCATTACCACGGACTTTGTATCTGGACTTCCACGGACGGTTAGGAAGTTTGATTCTATTTGGGTCATTGTGGATCGGCTGACCAAGTCCGCCCATTTTATACCGGTGAGCACTGCTTATTCATCGGAACGACTGGCGGAGATCTATATCAGGGAGATAGTTCGGCTGCATGGTATTCCAGTTTCCATCATTTCGGATAGAGGCACTCGGTTCACTTCACGGTTCTGGAGAGCCGTACAGCAGGAGTTAGGTACTCGGGTGGAGCTGAGCACAGCGTTTCATCCCCAGACTGATGGTCAGTCCGAGCGCACTATTCGGATTTTGGAGGATATGCTCCGTGCGTGCGTGATTGAGTTTGGAGGTTCATGGGATCACTTCTTGCCGCTGGCGGAGTTTGCTTATAATAACAGCTACCAGTCTAGTATTCAGATGGCACCGTATGAGGCCCTATATGGTAGGAGGTGCAGGTCTCCCGTGGGTTGGTTTGAGCCGGGCGAGGCCAGGTTGCTAGGTACCGATATGGTTCAGGATGCTATGGACAAGGTCAAGGTGATTCAGGACAGACTTCGTGCAGCCCAGTCTAGACAGAAGAGTTATGCGGACAAGAAGGTTCGCGATGTGGCTTTTATGGTTGGCGAGCAGGTTCTACTTCGAGTCTCGCCCATGAAGGGTGTTATGAGGTTTGGGAAGAAAGGAAAGTTGAGTCCTAGATTTATTGGCCCTTTTGAGATTTTGAGGCGTGTTGGGGAGGTTGCTTACGAGTTGGCCTTACCTCCCAGCCTAGGCGGAGTTCACCCCGTATTTCATGTCTCCATGCTCCGGAGATACCATGGTGACCCGTCGCATGTGTTGGATTTCACATCCGTTCAGCTAGACAAGGATCTGTCTTATGTTGAGGAGCCAGTAGCCATTCTAGACAGGCAAGTCAGAAAGCTAAGGTCAAAGAACATCGCTTCGGTAAGGGTTCAGTGGCGGGGCCAGCCGGTCGAGGAGGCGACTTGGGAGACCGAGCAGGATATGCGCAGCCAGTACCCTCATCTTTTCACTACTCCGGGTATGTTTTCTATGCTCGTTCGAGGACGAACGAATCTTTAAGTGTGGGAAGATGTAACGACCCGACCGGTCGTTTTAGAAAATTACGCCCCAATCCCTAAATTAACTGTTCCCCTAAGTTCATTTCTGCTATTGTGGGTTGCCGGGAGAGTCGGTTTCGAAAATTTGAGCATTTTGGGACACTTAGTCCCTAAATAAGAGCTTTGAAGCTAGAAAACGGTCCGTAGCCGGAACAGTGTTAAGACGATCTCGGAACGGAAATCCGATGGTTCCATTAGCTCCGTTAGGTGATTTCGGGGTTGGGAGCGCGTTCGGAATGTATTTTGGAGGTCCGTAGCTCAATTAGGCTTGAAATGCCGAAGGTTGAAATTTTGGCGAATCCAAACGATAGGTGAGATTTTGATCCGGAGGTCGGAATGGAATTCCGACAATTTCTGTAGCTTCGTTATGTGATTTTGGATATGTCCGCAAATTTTCAGGTCATTCGGACGTCGTTTGGTCGGGTTTTTGATCGAATATGCAATTCGGAAAGTTTTAAGAAATTTAGGCTTGAATTCGATGTGAATTATGGGTTTTGATGTTGTTAGACGTGTTTTGATGATTAGAATAAGCTCGTATCATGTTTTGGAATAGGTTGGTGGTTTTCGTTGGGATCCCGGGGGTCTCGGGATGAATCCGGGGGTCCAATCGGGCTATTTCATGCATTTTAGAAATGCTGTTAACTGCTGGTGTATGCTGCAGACGAATGCTCTATGCGATCGCAATTGGCTGATGCGATCGCATAGAAGGTTTTGGAGAGGCCAAGTATTTGTTCTATGCGATCGCGGGCAAGGTTATGCGATCGCATAGTTCTGGAAAGTTGTTCTCTGCGATCGCGTACAGTCCTATGCGATCGCATAGTGTATAGAGAAGAGGGGTCCCAGGTCCAGCTTTTGTTCTATGCGATCGCGGAGCAGGGTATGCGATCGCATAGGTATATTTTGGTGAGCATTGCGATCGCATTTAGGACTATGCGATCGCATAGAGTAGTTTGGCGAGGGTCAAAATTTGTGCTATGCGATCGCAACAGGGATCATGCGATCGCATAGAGTAAAAATGTCTGGCAGTGATTTAAGTCCAGAACAGTCAACCCGCGACCCTCATTCGCAAAACGCCATTTTTGAGCTCCAAGAGAGGATTTTGAAGGGGAAACGCTGGGATATCACCGGGAAATCATCGGGGGTAAGTTTCTTGACCTTAATTCGTTGGTTTATCATGAAATCCATGATTATTTCACCGAAATTGGAAGATTAAAGGTGGGTTTGAGCCCTAGGCCTAAATGTTAGAAAATCTTTGATTTGAATGGGCAAACGGAGTCCGATTTCGATAAATTTTATATGCACGGACTCGTATTGAGATAAGGAACCCGAATATATAATTTTCGTGATTTTTCGATAAGCGTACCGAAGTCGGGTTTTGGCAACTTGTGGGTTTTGGTGTATTTTGAGTTAATTTGATTGGGTAATGCCCAATTGGCCTATTTTGATGTGATTCTATTGATTTTATCAGATACTACACTTGTGGAGGCCGACATTCGCGGCAAGAGGGTTGTTTCTTAGCGGTTTTGTACCGGAATTGAGGTAAGTGGCTTGTCTAACCTCGTGTGGGGGAATTTTCACCCCTAGGATATTATGTGATAGTTTAAATGCCTTGTACGCGAGGTGACGGGCATGTACATGCGCTGGTTGTTGAACACGTACTTTATTTCAAATGTTCGATGAGAGATATTCCTGTCTTGGGCTGTTAATTTGATACTTTTACCCGGTAGTGGTTAGAAGAGCATGATTAGGTAGCACTTAACCGTTTAGTTGTCTAATTGCCTTATTTGAACTCCTTGATAATTATTGGCACTATTGTTTTTTCGGTGAAGTTATAGTTAAGCATAATTATTCTCTTTGTGGATTTCCTTTATTGGTTGTGCTTGTGGACTGCGGGTTCGATTCCCGGAGACCCAGGGCTGTGGGTTCGATTCCCAGAGACCCGGCGTGATATTGGTAGGGACTACGGGTTCGATTCCCGAGATCCTGAGTTATTGGTAGGGACTGCGGGTTCGATTCCCGGAGATCCCGAGTTATTGAGATATTATTGAGACATGGGCTGCGGGTTCGATTCCCGGAGACCCAGAGGTACTGAGAATGGGACTGTGGGTTCAATTCCCACAGATCCCGGATTTGTTTATTTGAGTTGGTTATTTGTTGTTAGCTTAATTGTAGACAGTTGCAGTAATTATCATAATGTGGTTATTTCGGAAATTATTATCATTTAAACTGTTTATTTTGTTTTCATCATTATATTATTGTTTCTCAATAGGGCCCCGACCTACCTCGTCACTACTCCATCGAGGTTAGGCTTGGCACTTACTGAGTACCGCCGTGGTGTACTCATACTACTCTTCTGCACACTTTTGTTGTGCAGATCCAGGTACATCAGAGCAGGCTCGTACTAGGTGATTCCGCAGCTTTCTGGGAGACTTCGAGGTATGATCTGCTACGTCCGCGGATCCGGAAGCTTCCCTTCTATTCTAGTATTACTAGTTGACATTTTTCTTCATTTCGTTGTTAGATACTCTTCACACATAGAGCCACAGTTGTATTTCCCTTTTAGTCTGTGTTACCGTGGGGTTCCGGGTCTTGGTAGTGTTTTATTCATTGTGTGACGGATGTATGTGCCAAGCGGCACGGATTACATATCTTTTATGTTATTTTTCCGCTGTTTCTTATTTAAGTATTTATAACTTATATATTCCGCAACGTGTTAGGCTTACCTAGTCTTGGGGACTGGGTGCCATCACGACATGTTCACAATTGGTGAACTAGGGTCGTGACAAGTATCATAATAGGTTTGAGAATTAGAATATTGAATTTAATTAATTATTGGCTTATAATAGTTGTTTTCATATTTCTAAGGCCAAAAAAGAATTTTAATACTTTATTATTACATGTAAATTTTTTTTAGTAAAGTTCGGTATTTTTTTAATTTATTTTCATAAAATAAAAAACCTAATCTAATTATTAGTACGGTCGTAAATTTATATAAAAACCTATGATTTTATCAACAGAACATAAAATTTGATTTATGCAGTACGATTTGATCGGATTAATCGATTTTTAAATCTTCATTGACACCCCTAGTGTGCAACATCTTGTGCCACAAATTGTACCCTTTAATAAGGGTAAATTCAAAGTTTGTTACGCTAGTGTTTGGGAATACATTTTGTTTGAAAAAAATTAAAGACATATTTAAAAGTTAAAATTATGTTTGAACATATATTCTGTTTTAAAATTTTGTAAGTAGTTGAAAACATTTCAGCGAAAAATTCCCTAAATCAATGTTTTGAAATATATAAGAAAAAATTAAAATTTTAAAATTTATTTATTACGCATTGTTTAAAAGGCGGGGGCGTGAGGCGAGGCGTTTTACCTCTGACGAGGCGAGGCGCAAGCCCTGAGACATGGGGCATAAGTCTCACGGATCTTTAAATTTTTCTAATTTCCAGATTTTTAAGATAGTATAAAATAAAAAATAATTATAAAAAAATGCATTAAAATGACAAATTTCTAACAGATAATTTATTTAAAATATTTATAAATTATAATGCAACTATGAATAATATGAAAAGTATGACAAATATCATAATATGCAAATTAGTTGCAGTGTCGTTACAACTCAAACATCAAAAGTATTATACTCGATACGAAATATTATATGTATCTCTTAAGGAGTAATGAATCTTGAAAAAATTTGATATTCTTTCTTAAAATGTTAATTTTATTTAACGTGCTTTCTATTTGAAAGAGAATTTATGATTATTAAAAAAAAAGTTTTAGCGACGGATAAATTCTGCAGCTAAATAGAAAAATCCGTCGCTAATCATTTATCGACGGATTAGCAAGGGATTATCAACAAATTTTGTTAGTTACGAGCAATTTAACGAGAGAGATTAGCAATGATTTCGTAGCTAATTCCAATATTTCTGTAGTCTATACAAAATATAATTCACAATTTAAATTTGATTCTCTAGCATAATTCATTTTTAACTTTCAACAAGTTAATAAAGTGACACATAATTCATCATACAATACCAAAATAACTAATTATTTATAAATAGTTACTAGCTAATACTGAGCTATTAAATCAATAAGTATTGTATCTCGTAAACGTGAAAAAAATAATATTTAGAAATATTATATAGTAAAGACATAACAAAAGTTAATAGGTAAATACTTTTATGTAAGATTTATTTAAAATTAACTATCATAGCAGCCTCAGTGGATAACATGCAATAATTTTTTAATTTAATTGTAACATAATTACTCTCAACTTAATAATTTATAATTAAGAAATAAATAATTTTGAGTACTCAACAATTTATTAAAAAAATTGAGGATTTACAAGGTTAGTTGCATATAATTGTATAAAGTTCATGGAACCCCCGATGACCGAGACGTAAGTCTCATGGAACTATGATCCTAACATAAGCCCAAAAGCATTTTACGAATGCTCCGCTCGGGGCTTAAGTGAACAAATAATATTTCAAAATTTTATTTGAAAAAAAAGTAGTAATTAAAATGTACTGCCAAAGGGGAGCTACATTTTTCAGGGATACTTACGGAAAAGTCTCCAACTAAACCGAAAAGGTCGGCGCGTGGGGCGGTTACCTGGTGAGCACTGCAGACAAAGCTGTCCACTTTTTCATTCACTTTCTTCATTATTTTATGCATACTAAATAATACAAGGATAGCAGAGGTTTTATATTAAAGTAGATAAATATATGGTAGAATTAAATTAAATCAGAAAACTTCTTTGTGATTTTGCAACTACTATTAAAGATTTACAATAACAGTATACTTAATATTGTTGCATGGATAAGTTAATTTGAAAAAGAAAAATAGCCACATTTGATAATAAAAAAAATTATAAGTTGAGTCTTGAGGAAAAAAAGGAGAACAATTTTCTAGTCCAAAAAGCATTGTCTATCATTGTTTTTTAAAGGCAATGATGATTCAGCTTATAAAATTAAAAAAAAATTAATCTTATGCTGGACCCACCTCTTATCCTTTGCGTGAGCATTTTGAAAAGGGTACCTTTGCGTTTGTGGTAATTTTAGCACTTTGTCATTCATTCATTTAAGACAAAGATGACTTCGTGGGACAAAGTGGAGAAATTTAAATGTTTTAGAGAGTAAAAGGTCAAAAAGGACAAGAAAGGGCTCAATTGTTGAATCACCTCCAACATTTTTCTTGTTAATAGACAAAAGGCAACATGGTGATCTTTATTCTATACTTATTTGGATGCTAATTAAAGTTAATCATTTTGTTACAATTTTTTTACTAATCATTAAAAGCTAATTAATAGCAGATGTATCTTCATATTTATACGAGCTAAATTTTAGGAGAAGAATATTATTAACATATTTGGTGTGAATATTCTGAACAGATATAGGAGAATAATAATAAAACAGAAAGGAGATTTCTATTCTTCATCTGTTCTTCCATATATTTTCCATCATTGATAGACATTAAAAAGTTTGAAAGCTTTGATTTTAAATTTGAGTTTTCAAAAATTATTATTTATTTGGATTGGGCGTTATTGTAAATAATTCGGAATATGTTTGGGAGTTTATATCTCAATGTGAAGATTAGACTTTGTTTTGACTGAATTTCATATTGAAACTCGTCGAAGAAGAAGAAGAAGAAGAAGAAGAAGAAGAAGAAGAAGAAGAAGAAGACATATTTCCAAAAATTAAAGTTAAATTGTAGAATTGTAGATTGGGAAGACTAAAACTTCTACAAATCTTCTATAATTATGTCGAAAATGCCAATTATGCTACAATTGAAATAGAAATTGGGATATCTAGATTCAATGTATCCATTTTATAGATATCTTGTAGATAAATTGTAGATTATTTGTATTCTAACTGTAGATGCATTATTTTTGTTTTCACAAATCCAAAACGACTAAAGTTTCTACAAAATCTTCTGCAAAAAACAGTCTACAATTTATCTATAATTTTTTAAATTTATCTATAATTTATCTACAATTTCTAGAAATATGTCTTCTTCTTCTTCTTCTTCTTCTTCTTCTTCTTCTTCTTCTTCTTCTTCTTCTTCTTCTTCTTCTTCTTCTTCTCTCTTCTTGTAGCCTCCAGCTAGCCCAACACAGAAGAATCAGACACTGCCCAAAAAAAAAAGAAAAAAAAAGAGGTCAATGAAAATAACGATATATTGATATTTTGTTCGTGTAAATAGAGAATTGGTATATAAGAACCAATCTAAAGATACTGTCACTAAGTTAAGGTTTTTTGGGAAGTAAATGAGAACTAATCCGAATATTATTGATGCTACTGCCTATCTCCAAAAGGGGCGAGGGGAGTAAGGAAAGAGAAACTTGAGATAAATAGATACATTTAATTAAGGAGTAAAAACTGTCCATTAATTAGATATGGATACCTTTAATTAAGGAGTAAAATAACCCATTAATTAGACTCTTAATTAAGTATGGTATATGATTGATAATTTGGTACACTAAGTATAATTTACTCAAATCTTAAAGATGTAGGATAAAAATGTTTCCAATGTGGTATAGGAATATAAAAATTCCATTATATTACAGCATAGGATAACAATGTTCGGTTAAATCGGCCCAAATACTCTTTTAACATGGTGTGATATTATCCGCTTTGGGCCAAGCCCGCACAATTTTTCCCAAAAGGCCTCACACCATTAAGGAATCTCACACCATATACGTAGACTCTCAATTTTTTCAGCTTCCAATGTGGGAATTTGTTCACACACCCAATAATCTTCCCCTCGAACTAAGTTCCATGTGACTCACTACCACAATTCACAGGTGTTTCTGAGATTCACTGTATGTTACCCACATTATTAGAGTATTATGGCAAATGAAGCCCGCAACTAGCTTTATCTTGTGTATGTACTAGCCCGCACCATCACTTTGCCATCTTCATACTCGTCCCGCCAATCCTGGGCTATGATACTACTGTTATGTCAAGGGATAGGCAAACCTGAAAATAAAGAAAGTAAAGAACATCAAATTTTAACGTGGAAAACCCTTCAAATCGAAGGTAAAAATCACAGGATCACAAAGATCCAAAAATATCCACTATAAAAATAGGCTGACAAAAGTTCTCCAAATTGACTACATAATAAGTGTCAAATACAGAGCAACAATAGTAACAAAAGCAACAACTAATCAATTGAAGAAACAGGAGAATCCACAAAAATAGAGTTGCTATTCGAGACTCGAAGTCAGATGCTACGAGCCTCCAAATTCGATCTCCACCGTTAAAATCTAATACAAGATGTTACGAACACTCATTAAAATTTATATCTTGATCCGACGGTTAACGAATCGGAAAATGTAATTTGAATTTGGTTGGTTGGAATAAAAATATGCAGCAAAACAAATAGTTTTCTTCTCTCTTCTTTCTTGATGAAAGCTCTCTAAAAAATACTCTTATGTGCTTAAGTCTTTCAAAGATTTGTATCAATGAGCATTGAATAATTTTCTAAAGTTGTCCTATTTATATATCATGAGTGGTGCTTTCTCGAAACTAACTCGAAATAGGAACAAAAACTAAATCCAATTCCGAATAGGAATGGAAACCAAAAGAGAATAGAATTGGAATTTTTACCTCATATAGCAAAGGTTGACACCTTATTTATTTTAAATAAATACCTTTTTAAGAAATTATATTTCATAGCTACCTTTTGGTTTTTATAGCCAAATATCTATTTGTGGTCGCTTCCCACTCTTAAGCCATAAAATACGTTTTGCATTATTTTTCTCTCTAATTCTTTTAGATTTTTCTTCACCCACTCTCTCTCTCTCTCTCTCTTTCTCTCTCTCTCTCTCTCTCTCTCTCTCTCTCTCTCTCTCTCTCTCTCTCTCTCTCTCTCTCTCTCTCTCTCTCTCTCTCTCTCTCTCTCTCTCTCTCTCTCTCTCTCTCTCTCTCTCTCTCTCTCTCTCTCTCTCTCTCTCTCTCTCAACGCATGTATTTCTCCATGAATACAACAATGATTCTCCATTGATTCACCTCCATTGTCGAACGAAATTATCATTGTTAGTGGACCGGAGCTCTAAATCAATATCGAAATCAAGTCCAAGAAAGAAAGATGGAGGTTTGAAATGTGTTATTGAAAGGTAAATTAGGCCTGATAATGAAAATTTAGCAGATTGTGCAATGAGCTTTGGTAAAGGGATCACCACAGGCAAAGCCGGCCAATTCTACATCGTCATTGACTCTTCCAACGAGAGCAGCAACCCTAATCCGGGAATCCTCTATCACGCTGTGATTCAAAAGGAGCCATTGTGGATCATTTTTTCAAAAAACATGACCATTAGATTACATCATGAGTAATTTTTGATGCAATTACTCAAAGATTACGCAAATACAGAAAAGCTTTGCTGGAGTAATTACTTCAAATACATGAGTAATGTTTGAAAAAAGCATGACCATTACTCACTACCAGGTATTTCTGAAAGGAATTTTTGAGGATATTGGGATTGACAATGGAGGTTCAAAATTTGCTATCGACGAGATGATATTAGGGTTATTGTTGAACAAAGACGACGAAGTTTAGGGCTGAGCAACTTGAAGAGTCTGTTACCTTTTTTTCATTGTATTTCAATATATCTTGTTGTATTCTATGTATTTCATTATATTCATTGATTTTTTTATTGTATTTCAATGTATCCCGTTGTATTCTATGTATTTTATTATATTAATTGTCTTTCTATATGCCATGAACGTATTCATATATATTTTTTTAATTAATATAATTTATCTGAAGATTGCTACGATTTTTGGGTATTTTTCGGTTGAGAATCTTTTTTATAGCTTGAAATACAAAATTTGTGTATTATAATTAGGTTTGTTGAGTTATATTAGGAGTCTATTATGTTAATTGATTCACTTTCCGTTTAAAAAAAGTGTAATCCTCTATTTCACACCGTAAATACAGTCGAATAAAATAATCTATCCAGCTGTAATATTATATTTCACTCCATGAATACAATCGAATACACTCGAATACAACAACTGATTAGGTGGACTTCCTTGATTCACGCCTATTTTTGCTATTGTATTCATTGAAACAATAGCTTAAATACATCAAATACATCTTATAACCACATAAAAGATATTTATAATCCGTAATATAGCAAATAATATCTATAGATGGCTAATTACTACTAAAAGATGATGCTTTATGAAAATTTCTCAATAGGATTAGATCATTGGGCCTTTGGCTGGACAACATGTGCATGTGTCAAACAAACCCCCCAAGCCAAGGGACCAAATGTATCTTCAAGTAGAGAAATTATTGAAAGGCTTCATGCTTGCCAATTTTCTATAAAATTCATATTTATCTGGAATCACCATATTTGTCAGCATATCCAAAGAATTTTATTAGTGTGTATCTTCTTAACATCAAATAATTTCTATTTCACAGACATTCTTTTATATTTAATATTTTATTTTCAAGGATTTTTATTTTTTATAATTTTATACACATTGATATCGACACATACATTGTGCGTAGCCTAAAATTAATTTTAAAAAATAGGAATTTCTTACTACGGGCAAAAGGAAGCTAGGTGTGTTAACTCTGTGTTCCAATTGGGACAGAGGAAGTGATATCATGAACATAAACACGTTTGAATTAAAGAGCATTGTATGGGAAATTGAATATCTATAACCAATACCGAAATCTGAAATGGGTAATTCAAATTAAAGAAAATATTCAATTTACGAGTTACATTGAAAATGTTGAAAGAATCCATAATTTGAAAATCAAATTCTCAAAACTACTGATTTTTAACTGATGGATCTTTTTAATTTTTTTTGTTGCTGAAACTAATTACGTTTCAAATTAAATAGTCTTCCAAATTTATATTGCTGTCTCGATATTACATTTTGACATATATTTTATATAACCACATAACTATTAAGAATTCAAATAACTTTCTACTACGTAATTACAACAGAATCAATTAATCTAAAAATATTAACTATATAACAAATTTTGACCTTTTTTAATGACTCAAATTTTGACTTGTAATACAATAATACCTTTTTCACGATTTTAAATGTTTTAATATAGTTTAAAATTACAACAATTAATATCTAAAATTTCACTAAAGTTATGCGTTTTTATATCGTCTTTCAGTTCCATCCGTTCAATTTAAGATAAATGGAGTAATAACATGAAGAGAGAGGGAAATGAGTTTGACTATAAGAACATGAAATTAAAACATTATTAATTCTCAAAATTAGAATATGGAAAATATAAAAAATTTCAACTAAGAGAAATAAAGAATATTCAAAACATGAAATAAGGTCCTAGAAATCAAATTCAAATAATAGGATTTCCTACATCTATTAGAACTTTTATATTTTTCTATAATTAATACTTAAGCTAAATAATTATCCTCATTTATATTTTAGATATTATTCCCGTGCATTCGTTGTCAGTATTAAGAATAATGAAATTCAAAATATATGAGGAATCAAATTTAAATAATAAGATTCCATATAACAACTTGCTTTTCTCAAAATCTGCAAATATATATATAAATTAATTAATTTTCCTAGTTACATTTATCTATATATATTATTCCTATATACCTGTCAGCGTACAATAATAACGAAAATTCAACATTTGAAAAAAAATATCATATTAGAGTTGAAATTTGGATGATCGAATTTTTCAAATTTTCCAATAATAAATATTTTAAATTAAATTATATTCCCAATTTACATTTCTCTCTAGATATTATTCCTAGTAATATTCCAAGTGTTAAGAGGAAATGATTCCAACTTTCACATGTAAACCAAATAAAGTGAAAAATAAATGTAAATATAAGGGGAAAATTACGTATGACCGAGTGCTTTGACATGAAGAAGAAAACAAGAGATACGGTGTGACAAGAAGAGAGAAACTTAAATTTTATTTCCCTCCAATGAAATAGTAGAGAATACTTTTACATTATTTTTACTTGCCTTGAAGCGAGTGAATTTTCATAGTTAGACATCTTATCATTTACTGTACTTTTTTTTTGAAGCCATTTGGGAAGCAGTATCAGACAACAAGTCATTTTCTTTTCTTTTTTTTTCTTCTTTTTTTTTTCCTCTTCCCATTTACCTTTGTTTATTTCTTTTCTTTTTTTTTCTTTTTCATTTCTTTTCCTCTTCCATTTCATTTAATTTATCTTTCACGATCATTCTCTCAACTAGAGTTCTATTCATCTTCTCTGCCAAACCATTTAATTGAGGTGTCTTGTGCGTAGTTTTCTGATGACGAATTCCTTGTTGCAATAGTTATTAAAGGAACCATATTATTCACCACCATTATGAGTGCGAATACATTTTAATTTATTCCCCCCTGTCTCTCAACTAGGGCTTAAAATTTCTTAAACACACTAAATACTTGATCTTTGGATTTCAAAGAATGCGCCCAGAGTTTACGAGAATGATCATCAATGAAGGTCAGTAAAGTGCACTACCTTTTCACATTACTTTAAAAGGACCACACAAATCAGAGTGTACTGTTGGGTTTGTTATTAAATCAATAATAATAATAATAATAATAATAATAATAATAATAATAATAATAATAATAATAATAATAATAATAATAAGAGGTGTGAATGCAAAATGGTGGGAAAAAATGGAGGGATGACTCGCGACCCGGCCCGGTCTAGCCCGTTTTTCTTTCTCGGATTAATTTAAATTCGTTTTAAATTTTTCGCAAAAATTTCCAACAACCATGATTGTTCTGAAATGTTGCGAACCTCTTTAGAGGGTCACACCTATTCCAATAGCCATGACTGTTCTGAAAAGCCGTGACTGTTCTGAAAGGTTGCAAACCTCTTCAGAGAGTCATACTTGTTCCAACAGTCATGACTATTCTGAAATGTTGCAAACCTCTTCAGAAATATCACCTAGTTGGCTATATATAGACCTTCAAATTCTTGAATGTTTACTTACAAAATTTTCCAATTATTTTCTTCTTCTTCAACACTAAAACTCCAGTATGTTTTGATGTCATCGAGTGATTTGCTAATCATCGGCGTTTTTTGTACCAACACTCCGGTTAGTTAAATCGTTCTATCTTGGGAGGATATATTCTATAATCTCGGGTACTTGAGGTAAATAATTTTCTTAAGGACACACTGTATATTTAGTGGACTAGATTTATTCCTTTAACGTTTCAAGAATTGCTTTGAAGTTCGAATATTATTTTTTTAGAATTATTTCTACTAACTTTCTATTTTATTTTTCAGAAAGATTATTGTTTTATTTACTTACAGCAATATAGATGAATAACAATCTTAAGGAAATCACATTTATTATATTCTGTATTCTGTCTGAATTTTACTATTCTGATTTGAAGATATAAAAACTTCATCAGGGTATTGAAATTCAGAAAACGATTTGAATAACATAAAAACTTCACTATTTTTCTATAAAATAGTATATAAAAACCTTAGTTATTTTTATTACGTATTGTTTATTAATTACAATATTATTTACTGTTTTGGTTTTGCCATTAATTGATTTCTTATGTTGTTGACAGTAAGAAATGGCAAATGAAAATGGAAATCCTTCTGCGATTGTTGGTGCAACGACGATGGTGACAAAGGGTGTTCTTCTGGCTTACCACACTTGGTATGCAGAAATTCACTAGTGAATCTCCAGTGCCTGCTGCAGATATGCCGGATAATGAAAAGTTCATGGTTGTTGAGGCTTGGAAGCAGGCAGATTTTCTTTGCAAAGACTATATATTAAGTGGTTTAGAAGATGACTTGTACAATGTGTACAATGCAATGAATATGATAATAGGCAAACTCTAGGTGATTTAGCTGTTATTTATGTCCTCACTTGATTAAATCTCAAGATCATATCATGAATAATTGATGAAATATGGGCTTTAATTGTGAAATGTGTGTGTTTCAAGTTAAAGAGCTCGTATAGTGCAAGAAAACGTGATTGGGAACCATTTTGGAGCAACAAAGACCCCTTGAAAGCAAGTGTGATTGAAGACAAGGAAGAAAATTAGGCCACAACATACTTGGACTAGCGTTGCCAAATGCGTTGCAGCGCTAGTATTAGTGCGGCCAAAGACAAGATTGCAATGGACTAGCGCTGCCAAATGCGCTGCAGCGCTACTCCAGAATTCTGGCGATCTTCATTAAGGGTAAAAGAGGAAATTTGAAGAAAAATTTCCTTAACCTATATAAGGTCAAGCTCGCCCAAGGATGTTTTTATCAAAGGTTTTTGGAGTCAAAAGCAAGATATAGAGAGGCAAGGAGGGATTTGTATCATTAAGTTCTTTTCTTCTATTTATTTTGCTAATTGTGATGAAATTGAATAAAACATGAATGTTGTTGTTTGAAGTTTAATTTGACAACGTTGATTTATCATATTGGGTTATTTATTTAATTCCGTTATTTATTATTTGGCTGAGTAGCTAACAGTGAAGCACTATCTATGAATCTAGAGTTGAACTTGAACGTGGGAATTCTAGGTTGCATATAGAATTAAATATAGCAGGTTCTTGAACCCGGGCCTCGTGGAACGGATTCGCCATTGGGATAGACATATACCCAATTGCCTTGCTTGGTTAGAATACAAGAATTGTAAATGCATTCTTGTTAATCTTAATTCCATAGAAATATAGGCATTGAGTTAACTTGAATAGGCGAGTAAGAATTCTACAGCTTCTTACGAGTAATATAAACCTTGTGAATCAATAACCCAGATAACTTGATTAGTCATCTTAAGCTAAGAACACAACACGATTGTTAACAAGCCTGTGACCCTGGAATATCCTCTATTATTGTTAGTTATTCGAATTTGCTATTTACTTGGTTGATTGTTTTAGCTAGATTACTTCTTGATACTTTAGGTAGAAAAATTAAGTATATCTCTATTTTGTGACACATCTCTTGAATAAGTTAAGTAATTGGGTTTGAGTCAGTCAATAGTTGATCATAAGTCATCGAGGGAACGATACTCTACTCATTACTTTATTACTTGACGATCACGTTTACTTGCGTGGGTATTTTTTGTCGCAACAAGTTTTTGGCGTCATTGCCGGGGACTTAGAAATTAGGTACTTGACTGTATTGAGATTTTATCATTTATTTATTCAAGTTTTAATGTTCAGTTCACTTTGATTGTGCTAATACAAGATTTTCTATTGAATACGAATAAGCAGAAGTACAAACAATCTCCTTCCTCTCGATCCCGAAATTGAACAAACATTTCACAAATTGAGGAGGGAGGTGGACGCTAGAACCAGAATTGAAAGAGAGTTAGACATCGTAGTTCAACCACAACCAATTGAGATGGCAGGTAATGAGGAACGAGTGGTGATTGAAGCCGCAAGACCCAGTTTGGCTAATATGACTCAGGCTATCATGAAGCTTGATATCACTGGACACTTTGAACTGAAACAATATATGGTGAAGTTGATCCACTCCACAGGGAAATTTGTGGGTCTACCTCATGAAGATCCACGAGACATATTCAGAATTTTCTGGAAATTACGGATACTTACAACTATCCGAACGTTTCCAAGAAATATGTCAGGCTGACACTCTTCCCCTTTTCTCTGCTCGGGGAAGCTAAGGAGTGGTTGAATAAGGAGCCAACAAATTCAATCCGCATATTGGGATGATTTGGAAAGGAAGTTCTTAATTAAGTTATTTCCCACCAAGAAGACAAAGATGTTGAGGAGTCAAATTCTTGGGTTTGAACAACAATCTGGCGAGACACTTCGTCAAGCATGGGAAAGGTACAAGAAGTTGCTCAGAGATTGTCCTCATCATTGCCAGACAGACGAGGTTTTGGTTCACACTTTTGTAGATGGATTAGATGAAGCTTCAAAGATGAATCTCGATTCAGCTTCCGGGGGTATTTGCATGGCCACACCATATAGTGAAACCCAACTCTTGCTGAACACTTTCATTGTAAATGATAACAACTGGCAGGGTGATTGTGACATACGAAAGGCAGTTAAGCAAAAATCAGCAGGGTTACTTGAGCTCGACGAAATGTCAGCAATAAGAGCTACAATTGCAAGGTTGTCTAATCAGATGATGAAGATGACAATGCAGTAGCCACAACCCATGCAACAGGTACAACAGATGACTATTTGATGTGAACTATGTGGTGACAGTCATATAAGTGATATGTGCCCCACAAATCCAGAATCTATCTATTATGTGGGGCAGCAAAATAGGGGCCCACCAAACAAGCATGCACAATATGGAAATTCCTACAATCCAAATTGGAGGATTCATCCCAATTTCTCATGGGGTGGAAATTAGCAGAATCAAAATCAGTACAGACCACAAAGGGGTTTTAATCAGCTTCAGAGACCACCCCAGCAAGTGGAAGAGAGCACAAATGATTTATTGAAGAAGTTGTTGATTGACAATCAGCCGCTCAGGACCAATTTAATAAATCTTGTGAGGCATATAGGGCAATTAGAAACGAGTCAAAACACTAGACCTACAGGAGCTCTCCCCAGTGATACAGAAAAGAACTCGCAGGTTAATGCAGTCACACTTAGAAACGGGAGGCAACTTGAAGAAGCGCCAAAGAAAAGAAAAGATAAGCCCATTCCTGAGGGGCAGTTGATCCCTCAAGTGACAAATGAGTCAAAGAAGTCTACTGAAATTCCGGAGCCAGTGAAGGCCCCAAGACCACCACCACCCTTTTCCCCAGAGATTGCAGAAAAAGAATGATGATCGCATGTTCAGCAAATTTCTCTCTATGCTAAGCCAGGTTCAATTGAATATTCCACTTGTTGATGTACTTCGTGAAATTCCAAAGTATGCTAAGTACATTAAATATACAGTGGCTCACAAGAGAAGATTAACCGAATTTGAGACAGTTGCACTTACTGAGGAGTGCACTGCTAGGGTCCAAAATAAGCTTCCCCAAAAGCTTAGGGGTCGTGCTCTTTGTGATTTGGGGGCAAGTATAAATATGATGCCCCTATCGTTCTTCATGAAATTGGGTCTCGGAACTCTAAGTCCAACTACTGTGATGTTGCAGCTGGCTGACAGGTCGATAGCACACCGTGAAGGGGTGATTGAAGATGTGTTACTGCAACTTGGGAAATTCATCTTCCCTGCTGATTTCATTATTCTCGATTATGAGGCTGATGATCTGGTCCCAATCATATTAGGGCGACCTTTCTTAGCTACTGGTGATGCAATTATCAAAGTGAGAGAGGGAAAAATGATTCTAAGGGTTGATGATGAGGAAGTAGTGTTCAATGTCTACAAAGCAATCCAACTCCTCCGTCACTATGAGAAACTGTCCATGATATCGGTTATTGAGGTTGATGAACAAATTCGTGATCCAAGTGTGTATCTAGACGATTCTCTAGAGAAAGCACTTATGTTGTTTGATAGCCCGGGAAATGATGAGGAGGTCGAGGAGATAATGCACATTCTTGATACATCTTGTGCATATATGCAAGGGACACATCCCTTTGAACCTTTAAACAGGCCACATGTGCCTTCTCCAAAGCCGTCAATTGAGGAAGCCCCAAAATTGGAGCTAAAACCTCTCCCACCGCACCTACAATACGCTTATTTGGGAGACTCTGACACTTTACCTCTTATTGTTTCTTTTGACTTGTCTAAATTGCAAGAAGAAAAACTGTTGAGGGTGCTACGTGAGCACAAGCGAGCAATCGGGTGGACAATGTCCGACATAAAGGGCATTAGTCCAGCCTTTTGCATGCACAAAATTCTCATGGAAGAGGTACACAAGCCCAGTGTCGAGCAACAACGCCGACTCAACCCAATTATGAAGGAAGTAGTAAGAAAAGAAGTTATTAATTGGCTTGATGCAGGTATTGTATTTCCTATCTCAGACATCAAATGGGTAAGCCTCGTCCAATGTGTACCTAAGAAATAGGGGGTGACAGTGGTAGTTAATGAGAATAATGACTTCATTCCTACAAGAACTGTCACCGGTGGAGAATTTCATTGACTATAGAAAATTAAATAATGCCTCCCGGAAAGACCACTTTCCCCTCCCCTTTATCGATCAAATGCTGGATAGATTAGCTGGACAGGAGTATTACTACTTCTTGGATGGTTACTCTGGGTATAATAATATTTCTATAGCCCAGAGGACCAAGAGAAGACCACTTTTACGTCTCCTTATGGCATGTATGCGTTCAAGAGAATGCCCTTTGGTCTTTGCAATGCATCTGCGACTTTTCAAAGGTGTATGATGGCCATTTTTACTGATATGGTCGAGCGTTTTGTAGAAGTATTCATGGATGATTTTTCTATTTTTGATGTTCTTTTGATAACTACTTAATGAACCTCGATAAAGTACTTGCTAGGTGTGAAGAGACTAACTTGGTGCTAAACTGGGAAAAATGCCATTTCATGGTACATGAAGGTATAGTCTTGGGACACAATGTGTCCAAAGATGTTTTGCAGGTAGACAAGGCAAATGTGGTAGCTATTGAAAAATTGCCTCCACCAATATATGTTAAAGGCATCCGCAGCTTCTTGGGCCATGCAGGTTTTAATCGTCGTTTTATTAAAGATATTTCGAAAATTTTGTTTCCCTTGTGCAAGTTGCTCGAGAAGGATGTTGCTTTCAAATTTGATGATGCCTGTGTGAGGCATTTGAGGATCTGAAGGGCAGGTTGGTTACTGCACCTATCATAGTTGCTCCGGATTAGGAGCAACCATTTGAATTGATGTGCGACGCAAGCGACTTAGCTATTGGAGCTGTTTTGGGGCAAAAGAGAAACAAGATATTTCACTCCATCTATTATGCGAGCAAGACCCTGAACCCAACCCAAATGAATTACACCGTTACTGAAAAAGAGTTGTTTGCAGTGGTGTGGGCGTTTGACAAGTTTTGGTCATATCTTTTGGGGACCAAACTCATCGTCTACACATATCTTTCAGCCATCAGGTACATGTTTGAGAAAAAGGATGCCAAGCTGACACTGATTCGGTGGGTCTTACTGTTGCAAGAGTTTGATTTGGAGATTCGAGATCGAAAAGGCATAGAAAATCAAGTGGCTGATCACTTGTCTAGATTAGAAAATCGGACCCATGTGGCGGAAGGGGGTGCAATCAAAGAAATATTTCCTGATAAGCAATTATTGACAATCACCTCACGCATAGCTCTGTGGTACGCAGACTATGTGAACTTTAATGCAAGTGGGGTAATATCGCCAAAATTGACACCAGACAGTAGAAGAAACTTCTTGCATGATGTGAAACTATATATGTGGGATGAGCCATTTTTATACAAGCTCTATGCAGATCAATTGGTGCGGAAGTGTATTCCTGAGGAAGAAATGAGTTCCATACTTCAGAGCTGTCACTCCTCGCCATACGGGGGTCATCACGGTGGAGACAGGACTGCTCAGAAAGTGCTACAATCAGGTTTTTATTGGCCAAAATTGTTTAGAGATGGACATGCCTTTGTTAAAATGTGTGACAAGTGCCAGAGAACCGAAACGATCATTAAGAAGCACGAGATGCCACTGCAAAACATTCTGGTAGTGGAGTTGTTCGATGTTTGGGGAATTGACTTCATGGGATCGCTTCCATACTCTAACGGTCATAGGTACATCCTGGTGGCAGTTGACTATGTGTCTAAGTGGGTGGAGGTCATTTCTCTCCCCACTAATGATGCAAAGGTAGTGGTAAACTTTGTCAATAAGCACATCTTCACCCATTTTGGAACTCCCAGAGTGCTAATCAGTGATGGAGGTAAGCACTTTTGCAATAAACTGTTGACCCATGTCCTTCAAAGTATGGGGTCAAGCATAAGGTATCCACTGCCTGCCTATCACCCACAGACGAGTGGTCAAGTAGAGGTTTCAAACCGAGAGGTCAAGCAAATTCTTGAGAAAACAGTGAGTGCAAACAGAAAAGATTGGGCCGGGAAGTTAGACGATGCATTATGGGCATACAGAATAACATACAAAACTCCCATAAATGCTTCTCTGTATAGACTTGTATATGGGATGGCCTATCACTTTCCAGTTGAGCTTGAGCACAAGGCCTATTAGGTAATAAAGAACTTGAATATGGATGGGGAATTGGCCGGAGAGAAGAGGTTGCTACAACTAAATGAGCTTGATGAATTTCGATTATGTGCATATGAGAATGCCAAATTGTACAAAGAGAAGATCAAGAGGTGGCATGACAGTACATTCAATTTTGAGAGTTCGAGCCAAGGCAAGAAGTTCTTCTATTTAATTCGAGGTTGAAGCTTTTACCTGGAAAGCTTAAATCTCGTTGGTCGGGCCCTTTTGTTGCGGTAAGCATAAAACCTCATGGAGCAGTGGAATTGAGAGAGATGGGTTCAAATAGCACCTTCTTGGTGAACGATCACCGAATAAAACACTACTGGGGTGGTGACTTTGCACGTCATAAGACCTTGATGGATTTGAAGGATGCTTGAAAACATGTTGCATCATGCCGCTACGTTAAATCAGGCGCTGTATGGGAGGTAACCCATTAAAATGTTGTAACCATCGTGCCACGCTGTTAAATAAGGCGCTGGTTGGGAGGCAACCCAACGAGTGTTGTAGTATTAATTTTATGTTTAAAAAGAGCTAACCAATGCAGGTGATAGAGGGCAGATGCTAAGACTGGTGAGCCAGGTAAGAACAAGTAAAAAAACTAGAATTTGTTTTTTGCCCAGATGCTCTGTAGCGCACCTGGGCGCGCTACAATGTTGAAAGTATGTAACTGGCCGCGCTAAAATATGCGCTGCAGTGCATTTGACAGTGCTACTAGCGTTGTAGCGCTACTGACCGTGCTAAAATGTTGAAAGTCTGTATTTGATCGCGCATTTTTTGCTGCAGCGCATCTGACCACGCATGCAACGTTAAAAGGTCCGGCGTTTTTAGTAAAAATAAAGATTTTAATTTTAATTTTCCTCTTCTATTTTTTTAACCCTAACTTACCTAATTCCCAAAATCCCTGCGCCTCTTCTCCCTTGTACTCCAACGCTCCCTCTTCTCTCCCCCCCCCCCAATATCATCTTCGTCCCCAACATCATCTTCTTCCTCCATCTCCTCTTTCCTCCTCCTTACTCCTCTCCACGGGTATGAACATCTAACTCATTCCTCTTCTTCTAGTTCTCTATTTCTTTATATTCTTTTCTTGTTTTAGTTCTTTTAGTTCCTTATTTTTCAGATTTTAGTTGTAAATATTTTAGTGGTAGTAATTGTGGGTAGTTGTAATATAAATATTTTTGGGTGCCATATGTTGTGGTGTGAGTTGATGAAGTGTGGGGTGAAATTCCCCGCGGTTTATAAATAATGGAGAATGTAGGTGGGTATGTCTTGCTATATCACATTTAAGAAAGTTGTCAACATCTAATGCCCATAATGTGTTTGTGAAAAAGTCTCAATGGATAACGGAATATAGTTTGTGACCTTGGATGCGTGTGAAGTCTGAGTAACCGCACTGAGTCATAAATTTATTGTTGGGCTGTGATAACGTGTTATTGTTTTACAGGTATCATGACTCCCTCAAAGAAAAGATGTACCACATGCACCTCATCGAGCAGTCAAGCTGCTAGGTCACGAAGGGCTACCTCTGCACCCTCTTTTGATGCTAATAAGTTTGTATCTGCCAAAGCCCATGTCCTATTTGCGGAAAAGGCTCGTCGAAAGCCTATTCCAAAAAGAGGTATTGACGTTATAAGGCTCCAGAATTATTGCCCTCGTATGTATGAGGAGTTGACGAGGAGGGGATTGCAAACATTTCTAAATGTGTCCGGTGAAGCCAATGCTATGGTTGTACAGGAATTTTATGCCAATGCACTAGAACACAATGATGGGATAGTCACGATATGTAGGTGAGCGTAAATGCCTCTATTGAGGCAATACGAGTGACCTATCAGTTGCCCCCTCCTCCAGAGACTGGTGACCACTTTCACGACTACGGGAGCCAACCCACGAACAACAGAAAATGGGAGAGGTTCTTTGAAACTATTTGTGTACCCGGAAAAGAAGTAACCTGGATGGATTACGGGGATAAGTTCCTTTTTCCCGCACTCACCTTTGAAGCCAAGTGTTGGCTGCACCTAATCCACAATCGTCTAATGACATCGCTCAACCAGATGGAGGTCAATGGGCCCCGGGCTGCCCTTATCTGGTGCTTTGTAAATGGCTACGACTTTGATGTGGCTAGAGTTATACACGATGAAATATTCATTCGCTGCCAGGTAAAGAGGTATGGATTTGTTTTCCCTTCATTAATTACTTAACTATGCAGGGAAGCCTGTGTGCCAGAAAATTTAACTGTAGATGGGCTGGTAAAAAGGGAAGGCAAATTTCGTCTGGATAAAGTGAAGACGAGCAAGGAGCCAACGACAGCAGCATCTAGTAGCTCTGATGATTATTCTGACGGAGAGGGTGGTAATGATGAACCTCAAAGAGTCACACCACAAGCCCCGGAGCAAAATATGGTAGCTACCGGAACTTCTGCACCTGAAACTTCTTCCGGGGATTCCCGGGTGTCTCATTTTACTGCTATGGAGCAGTAGATGGTAGGTCTGTGGGCCTCCATGACTGGTTTTAGCACTCGTGTGGACTCTATAGCTGACCGACAAGTCAAGTCGGAGAAGAAGTTCATGGGTTGTAAATTTCCTTTACCTCACTGTTCTTTTTAGCACTCATGTGATTTGAGCACTCGTGTGGACTCTATAGCTATGAGCATTGGGGCGTGCATGCAATGTAAACCCCGAAACCGTTTCCGACCAGGAATGACAACTCAGGGAAATTTCCTTTACCTCACTGTTCTTTTTAATTTTCAGCCATGGGGACACGTCTGCATTTTAAGTGTGGGGTGGGGATTTTCTCATTGTATGTTGTATGTAGTTGTAATTAATTGGTTGTTTTGACTTGATAGTTTGTGTTCAGTAGGATTAAATTTTTCTTAGGAAAATGGCTCGGCCCTACGATAGATCCCTTTCGACGGGGTTCTTGAGGGATTGAGTCGAGAAAAACAAATGAAAAGTTATAGGCTCTTCCTGATGACAGATCGTAAGGAAATTATCTTGAGGGAATTGAGTCTAAAGAAAATACCAAAAAGATTTTTTTTCTCTTAGGTAGTGTAGCAACTCCCCCTTGGTTTTTCTCTAGGACACAGTTTTTTCCAAGCGTTTTAACTTGAACCGGGTGTAGGTAGTTTTTATTTTTGTTTTTGATTTTATACAATAAAGTAATGGGCCACGAGCTATAAAGTGAAAGAGAACCCAGAGCGTTGACACACCTGAACACAATAGATCCTAAAGTGTAATGCCTAGTCTTAATTGTTGAATCACACTGAAGGTACCTTAATTTGTATGTTTGTTACTGAATTGAATGCTCATAATGGAGCGTCTTGATGAGTTGATCTTAACGAGTCATATGATATATATGGTGAGATTTTTGCATAGTCCATGTATTGTACGTGTGTCTAGAACTTGACCGGTATGTGAATTGAAGCGAAATTTTAGGTGACGCTTTGGTTCGAAAAATGATTTTAGGCTTTCTTTGATCATTTTGAGCTTAATTGCTTATCAAAAATAAAATATATCCCTAGTTACCCTTTTGAGCCTATAGACTTTTATTTGGCACCCATATTACAAGCCTATATCCTTTTTGTTTTTAATTGATATCTTTGATCCTTTTACCTCTTAAAGCACGTTAATTGTGAGATGAACTCTAAAAGAAGTAATAAGGAACTAAGAGTGGGGTGGCTTTTGAGTGGAACCAATAAAAGAAAAAAAGCTGCACTTGTTTTAAAAAATAATATACCACTAGCAAATATTAAAAAAAAATAAGTGAAGAAATTGTTGTCTTGTTCTTGCTAGTGGGGTATAAATTAAAGTAGTGCTTAAAGAAAGAGGGAACATTGTTGGGAGTGACTTTAGTGATGAAATTGAAGTTGGGATTGAAGAATTTGCGCTCAAAGTGATTAGGTGATGTGTTAAAGTACTTATGAGGGTTAGTCACTAGTCCTAAATATATCCTAACCGTCCATTAGCCCACATTACAACCAGAAAAAAGTCCTAATTGATTTTAGATCGAGCTAGCCGGCATTAGTAGAGATTTACATTAAGGGCAAGCCTATGGTACCACTTGCATGCATGTGACTTCTTTTGTGAGTGCGAGTGAAATTTTTTTCTTTGATGTATATAATTATGGAATTTGATTGTGCGAATTGATCTATATAATTTTGATGTAATTATGAGGGTATATGATTCATGATAGAAAGGCAAGTCTTGATATCTGTGTAGGGTACTTCGAGGAAGTGTTAATATTGCATGGCACTTGAAAGTCGGTTTTAAGACTAGGATTTTCCACTGCTAGGTGTGATGTATTTGCTTTGTTCTAGGTGTAATGTGTTAGGGGAAATAGTTGAATGAATGAATCTCTTCAGAGTATAGTTTGATTGCTCGAGGACTAGCAATGAATTAAGTGTGGGGTGTTGATAATAGGCAAAATCTAGGTGATTTAGCTGTTATTTTTGTCCTCTTTTGATTAAATCCCAAGATCATATCATGAATAATTGATGAAGTATGGGCTCTAATTGTGAAATGTGTGTGTTTTAGGTTAAAGAGCTCGTATAGTGCAAGAAAACGTGATTGGGAACCATTTTGGAGCAACAAAGACCCCTTGGAACCAAGTGTGATTGAAGACAAGGAAGAAAATTAGGCCACAACACACCTGGACTACCGCTACCAGATGCGCTGCAGCGCTAGTATTAGCGCAACCAAAGACAAGGTTGCAATGGACTAGTGCTGCCAAATGCGCTGCAACGCTAGTCTAGAATTCTGGCGAGCTTCATTAAGGGTAAAAGAGGAAATTTGGGGAAAAATTTACTTAACCTGTATAAGGTCAAGCTCGCCCAAGGAAGTTTTTATCAAGGTTTTTGGAGTCAAAAGCAAGACATAGAGAGGCAGGGAGGGATTTGTATCATCAAGTTCTTTTCTTCTATCTTGTTTTGCTAATTGTGATGAAATTGAATACAATTGTGTTGAACAATAGTATGATTGGCTAAAATCCATTGTTCTAGGGTAATGGGTAAAACATGAATGTTGTTGTTCGAAGTTTAATTTGACAATGTTGGTTTATCATATCAGATTATTTATTTAATTTTGTTATTAATTATTTTGTTGAGTAGCTAACAGTGAAGCACTATCTACGAATCTAGATTTAATCTCGAAAGTGGGAATTCTAGGTTGCATATAGAATTAAATAAAGTAGGTTCTTGAACCCGGGCCTCGGGAACGGATTCGCAATTGGGATAGACATATACACAATTGCCTTGCTTGGTTAGAATACAAGAATTGTAAATGCGTTCTACTTAATCTTAATTCCATTGAAATATAGGCATTGAGTTAACTTGAATAGGCGAGTAAGAATTCGACAGCTTCTTACGAGTAATATAAACCCTGTGAATCAATAACCCAGATAAATTGATTAGTCATCTTAAGCTAAGAACACAACACGATTGTTAACATGCCTGTGACCCTGGAATATCCTCTTTTATTGTTAGTTATTCGAATTTGCTATTTACTTGGTTGATTGTTTTAGCTAGATTACTTCTTGATACTTTAGGTAGAAAAATAAGTATATCTCTATTTTGTGACACATCTCTTGAATAAGTTAAGTAATTGGGTTTGAGTAAGTCAATAGTTGATCATAAATATTCGAGGGAACGATACTCTACTCACTACTTTATTACTTGACGATCACGTGCACTTACGTGGGTGTTTTTGGTCGCAACAGAATACTTCGAAAGAGTTATGGGACGCACTTGAGAAAAAGTACAAGACACAAAATGCATGTTTGAAAAAGTTCGTGGTTTCCAAGTTTCTGATTATAAAATAGTAGATAGCAAAACTGTGGGAACCCAAGTTCAGGAGCTTTAACTTATTTTTCACGACCTTATTGCTGAAGGTATGGTCGTGAATGAAGCATTTCAAGTAGCTGCTATGATTGAAAAATTGCCTCATTCGTGGAGAGATTTCAAGAACTATCTAAAGCACAAACGCAAAGAAATAAAGTTGGAAGATCTTGTGATACGTCTAAAGATACAGGAAGACAACAAAACAACCGAGAATAAGTCTAGTGAAAATTTAACGATCATGGGAGCTAATATCGTTGAGGAGACTGCTCCAAAAAGTAAGAAGAGGAAGAGGTCTTAAGGACAAACTAAGGAGCAGAATAAAATAAATTCAAGGGTAGCTGCTACAATTCTGGAAAAGTTGGTCACAAGAGCCTTGATTACCGTCTCCCGAAAAAGGATAATAAGAAAGGACAATCCAACATAGTGGAGAAGAATAATGACATTGATGATCTTTGCGCAATGCTTTCGGAATGTAACCTAGTTAGAAATCCGAAGGAGTAGTTGATTGACTCTGAAGCCACTCGACATGTTTGTGTTGTCAAAGAAGCATTTGCGACTTACTCTTATGCTAGTCCGGAAGAAGAAATTTCCATGGGAAATAATGCAACAACCAATATTGAAGGTTATGGGAAGATATTCCCGAAGATGACTTCCGACAAGGTGTTAACGCTCAACAACGTTCTTCATGTTCCTAATATTAGGAAGAATTTAGTTTCTACTTCTTTACTTGTAAAGAATGGATTCAAATGTATATTTGTTTTTGATAAAGTTGTTGTAAGCAAGAACGAAATATATGTTGGAAAAGGTTACCTCACGGAGGTCCTTTTCAAACTCAATGTAATGGTTGTTGACAGTATGAATAAAATTTCAGCTTCTTCTTATTTATTGGAGTCAAATGATATATGGCATATTCGTTTAGGACATGTTAATTATAAGACATTGCGGAAATTAATTAATTTAGAAGTATTGCCTAAATTCGAGTGTAATAAATCGAAATGTCAAATATGTGTTGAATCTAAGTTTGTAATACATCCCTATAAGTCTGTTGAAAGGAATTCAAATCCTTTAGACTTAATTCATACTTACATTTGCGATATGAAGTCGACACCATCTCAAGGTGGGAAAAAGTATTTTATTACTTTTATTGACGACTGTACTAGATATTGTTATGTTTATTTGCTTAATAGTAAGGATGAAGCAATTGAAGCATTTAAGATATACAAGAATGAAGTAGAAAATCAATTGAATATAAGGATCAAATTGATTAGAAGTGAACGAGGTGGAGAAAAAGAATCTCTGTTTGCAGAAATATGTTCAAAATATGGAATTATCTATCAAACTACTGCACCTTACACATCTCAATCCAACGTAATTGCGGAAAGAAAAAATCGGACATTAAAAGAAATGATGAATTCTTTATTAATAAGTTTTGGATTACCGCAGAGTTTGTGAGGGGAAGCTATCCTTACTAACCGAATACTCAACCGAGTACCCCACAACAAAACACAATCTATTCTATATGAAAAATGAAAAGGAAGAAAACCCAACTTGAAATATTTTAATGTGTGGGAGTGTCTAGCAAAGGTACATGTTCCTTTACCTAAAAGGATTAAAATTGGACAAAAAATAGTAGATTGCATTTTTATTGGATGTGCTACAAATAGTAAAACATGTCGATTTTTGGTTCATAAATCTGATAATCCCGAGATTCGTGTTAATACGGTATTGGAATCAATTAATGCTGAATTCTTTAAAAGCATATATCCGTATAAAACTAAAAGCGAGTCGTTAAGTGAAAAACCTAAACAACCTCGGAAAAACCAAAGGAAAATACTCCAAGTATAGAAGATCCAAGGTGTAGCAAACGTCAAAGAACATCTACGTCCTTTGGACCAGATTTTGTGATATTCTTGCTTGAAAATGAGTCTCAAACTTTTAAAGCACCTATGTCGTCTTCATTCAACATTTTGGAAAGAGGCAGCCAATAGTGAGATTCAATCAATTTTGGATAACCATACATGGAAATTGGTTGATCTTCCTCCAGGAAATAAGCCTTTAGGTTCGAAATGGATCTTTAAACGAAAAATTAAAGCTGATGGCACTATTGACAAATATAAGGCAAGACTTATTGTCAAAGGTTATAGACAAAAGGAAGGCCTTGATTACTTTGAAACTTACTCGACAGTAACAAGAATAACATCTATTAGGGTGTTAGTGGCACTAGCGGCCGTGTATGGTCTTGAAATCAATCAAATGGATGTTAAAATAGGTTTCCTAAATGGAGAATTGGAGGAAGAAATTTGTATGGAACAACCTGAGGGTTTTGTGGTTCCTGGTAAAGAAAAAAAAGTGTGTAAACTTGTTAAGTCGCTTTAGGGACCTAAACAAGCACCCAAACAATGGCATGCAAAATTTGACCAAATAATGTTGGCAAATGGATTTGAAATCAACGAGTGTGACAAATGTATTTACATTAAAAAATACTCCAGGTCATGAAGTCATTGTTTGTTTATATGTTGATGACATGTTGATAATAAGCAAAAGTATGACAGATATAAATTCTACAAAATGCATGTTGGCTAGCAAATTCGACATGAAAGACTTAGGAGTTGCTGATGCGATCTTAGGAATCAGAATTCGCAAGACTCCACAAGGTCTACCATTATCAAAGTGTCACTACATTGAAAAGGTACTTGACAAGTTTAAGTATTTAGATTTCAAAATTGCCAAGACTCCAATTGACGTGAGTTATGCACTTCAAAAGAATGCACTTCAAAAGAATGAAGGTCAAAATTGCCAAGGCTCACAACCAGACTATATAAGAGTATTGAGAAGTTTGATGTATATCATAAATTGTACGCAAACAAATATAGAATGTGCAATTAGCAAACTGAGTCGGTTTACAAGTAATCTCAATCAAATACATTGGATGGCAGTAAAACTGGTTTTGGGGTATCTAAAATATACCCAAAATTATGCTTTGCAGTACAATAAATATTCTTCCATGATTGAGAGGTATAGTGACTCAAATTGGATCACTGCATCATCAGAAGTTAAATCCACGCGTGGATATATTTTCACAATTGGGGTGGAGCAGTATCTTGGAAATCATCCAAACAAACATGCATTGCCCGTTTCTACAATGGAATCTGAATTCATAGCTTTAGATAAGGCCGGTGAAGAAGCTGAATGGCTTTGGATATTTATTGAATGATATTCCATTTTGGCCTAAACCTTTGGCACCTATATGTATACATTGTGATAGTCAAGCGGAAATAGGTAGGACAGGCTGTATAACGGAAAATCTCATCATATCCGATAGAAACACAATACCGTTAGACAACTACTCTCTAGTGATGTTATCACAATTGACTACGTAAAGTCAAGTGATAACGTGTTGGATCCACTTACAAAAGGCCTATCTAGAGAAGCAGTTGAAAGATCATCAAAGGGAATGGGGTTAAAGGCCTAGGACAAGTCATCATGGCGGTAACTCCACCTAGCAGACTCTGGAGATCCCAATAGCTATGTTGAAAGAGATCAAACAAAGTTATGAATGACTATTCAACATTGTCAACTAACTTAACCCACTCTCGTGATGAAGACAATGTTCAAAACGAGGTAAAGCATTCAGGATTTTTTGATGAGTCAATAAAGCTTATAAGTTTTTTAATGATTTGTTAAGTCTTGTAGGATATGACCAGATAATGTGTCTTTAGGATTACACGTTTAGGAATCATCTATGGGAGCGTGAAGTGTAAGTCGCTTCAAGGAAAATGAAAGTAAAGTCCCATTCTCTAAGCACTCATGAAACCGGGCGGTATTCATGGCTGAATCGAACACAACCGTGAGAAACATATATGGTTAAGGATTGATTGTGTGACTTATGTTGTCTAGGTATACAAAAAAGCTCGACGGTTCAAAGATATCAAATCTACCAATTGACCGAGTATATCCGATATAAGTTCACTACGGAAAGTTCAAAGGAAAACCTACTTATCCAGATGCAATCAATTCTTGTTTATAAAACACACACACGTCCGTGCATTCCTTTAAGTTTATAACTATTCCCCATTCATACGGGGGATTGTTGGGTTTGTTATTTAATAAATAATAACAAAAGAGGTGTGAATGGAAAATGGTGGAAAAAGAAATGGAGGGATGACCCGCAACCTGGTCTGGTCTATCCCTTTTTCTTTCCCGGATTAATTTAAATTCGTTTTAAATTTTCCGCAAAAATTTCTAACAGCCATGGCTGTTCTGAATCAGTGTCACACCTATTTAAACAACCATGACTATTCTAAAAGATTACAAACCTCTTTAGAGGGTCATACCTGTTCCAACAGCCATGACTGTTCTGAAAGGTTGCAAACCTCTTTAGAGGGTCACACATGTTCCAACAGTCATGACTATTCTGAAAGGTCGCAAAACTCTTCAGAAATATCACCTAGTTGGCTATAAATAGACCTTCAAATACCAGAATATTTACGTACGAATTTTTTTAATTATCGTCTTCTTATTTTGCACTAAAACTCCAGTGTATTTTGCTGTCATCGAGTGGTTCGCTGATCATCGACGTTTTTGGTACAAGCACTCCGGTGAGTTAAATCGTTCTACCCTTGGAAAATATATTCCATAACCTTGGGTATTTGAGGGAAATAATTTCCCTAAGGACACACTATGTATTCAATGGGCTCGATTTGTTCTTTCAACTTTTCAAAAATTATTTTGAAGTTCGAATATTATTTTTTAGGAATTTTTTCTACTAACTTTCTATTTTATTTTTCAGAAAGATTACTGTTTTATTTACTTACAGTAATACATATGAATAACATATACTATCTCCAATAAATCAGTCTTTCTTGAGAGAGGGTGGTTATGAAAGGAAACCCTTTTCTGTTTGCCAACTAAACAATGGATATACCTTTTCAGCTTTGCATATTTCACTCCACAAAGCAAACTTTTATTAGCCAAACACATAATCCATTCTCGTTGATATGACTCAATCTTCGGTGCCATAATTCTGATAAAGTATCACTTTCCACCAGATTTATTGTATCATTAAGAATAGAGCCTCGTGTCACATATAAACCAGACTTGACTCTGCGAGCCACTACTAACGAGTCGTTAGTGAGCTTCCATTGACCATTAAAGAGGGTATTATGGTAACCCTCACCGTCTAATCTTCCTATGGAGATCAAATTGAAAGGAAAGTCTGGAGCATGATTGACATCTTAAAGAACTAACGTTGAACCATTATTAGTTTTCAAACAAACCGTGCCAATACCAAACACCTTAACTTTATCGGCATTGCCCATCTTTAACACTCAAGAATCAACAGGAGTATAAGATGGAAAAAAAACTCTTTTTGGTGTGACATGTGAGGTAGCTCCAGAATCTACTATCCAGCTCGTCTCATGGGATACCAAATTGATGACGTTATCATCATAAGCAAAAAATGCCATCTCGAACAATAGCTGCAATATTGTTCTCGTTATTTTCAACTTTCTTTCCTTCTCTAATGTCTTGCAATAACTTGCGGCAAAATCTTTTGATATGTCCTTTCTTGCGACATTGGTCGCATGTAATATTATGGTATTTGGACATACTTCTATTTTTACCTCTATTCCTTGAGCCTCTTGTTCTATCTCTCCAACAGTCTTCTATAACCAAGATATCTGCTTGTGAGGACGAACCCTAAGATTTTTTCCTTACTTCCTCGTTCAATACGCCACTCTTGGCATATTCCATGGCCACCTTACCTCGAGGAGCTGAATTTGTTAAAGAAATACGAAGAGTTTTTCAAGAGTCCGGTAAAGTATTACGAAGCCAAAGTCCTTATATTTCATCATCAAAATTAACTCCCATTCTAGACAGATGATCAAGGATGCCCTGAAAATCATTTATGTGATCAAGGATAGTGCTACCTTCCTTGTATATGAAGGTCATCAATTGCTTTAGTAGGAACAATTTGTTGTTTCTGGTTTTTGAAGAATAAAGAGTCTCTAACTTTTTCTACAATGATCTCGCGTGTATCTCGTTCACGATATGATTGCGAATATTATCTTCAACTCATTGTCGTATATATCCACACACTTGTTGGTGCTCGAAATTTCAATCTTCATCGGATATACTCTCGGGTTTATGAGCTGAAAAAATGGGTAGATGCATATTCTTCACGAACAACAAATCTTTCATCTTGCTTCTCCAAACATTATAATTTCTCCCATTTAAATGTACCATTTTGCTCATATTTGCCTTCATTCCGTAACAACTTGGATAAATAACCAAGGGTCTCAAACCAGTTGTTGGGCTAAACCGGCCCAAATACCCTCTTTTCCCAAAATGCCTCACACCATTAAGAAATGAATTAGTTACCTCCTATGGCAAAGGTTCATACCTTATTTATTTTAAATAAATACCCTTTTAAAAAATTATATTTTACAGCTACCTTTTGATATTTTATAGCCAAATATTTATGGTAACCTCCTGCCATTAAGCCATAAAATAAGCTTTATATTGTTTTTCTCTCTCATATCCTCTACCCCATATGTATTCTCCCCCTCTCTCTCTACTTCCCGATCTCATATCCTATTTTCTCCTTTCTTGTACATTTTCAACAATTGTACAATAATAGTTACCTCCTCTTTTCTCCTTTGTCGTCGGCGGTGAAGGACATTCCTGATGTCGCTGGATTATAGGTAGCTAATCATACAAAAGGATTATAAGCCCTTGTCGTCAGCAGATTTTGGACAAAATTTTCCCTTTTGTAGGATTAGTACTGCTAGAATTCCCAACTTCAAAAATATAGGGAAAACGATTTCTTTAACCCCAAAGGTAATTGCGAATCGAGTCAAAGCTAAGGGCTTACAAAAGCTACGATGGTACTGTCAGATATTTTTTGCTTGACGGTGGATTCATCAAAAATTAGGGTTTGTTTTTTTAACAAAGATGACGATTTTGGGGCCGAGCAACTTGATTTTTTGTTAATATATTTTAATGTATTTTCAAAGTATCACGATATATTTTCATGTATTTCATTATATTTATTATCTTTTTTTTTATTGTAGTTCAATATATCTCGTTGTCTTTAATGTATTTTATTGTATTCACTGTCTTTTTTTTATTATATTTTAATGTATCCCGTTATATTCTATGTATTTCATTGTATTTACTGTCTCTCTATATGCCATGAATGTATTCATATATTTTTTTAATTAATATAATTTATGTATTCAGATGTATTATATAATTTTCTGAATATTGCTATCTTTTTGGAGTATTTCTCGGTTGAGAATCTTTTTTATTACTAAAAATACAAAATTTGTGTGTTATAATTGAGTTTGTTGAGTTATATTAGGAGTCTATTATGTTAATTGTTTTACTTTCCATTTTAAAAATAGTGTAATCCCCTATTTCACGCCGTGAATACAGTCGAACACCTTAATATGTCCAGTTGTAATCCCATATTTCACTCCATGAATACAGTCAAATACACTCGAATACAATAACTGACTAGCTGGACTTCCCTTATTCATGCCTATTTTTGCTATTGTATTCATGAATACAACAATTTAAATACATCAAATACATCTTATAACCACAGAAAAGGTATCTATAATTTGTAATATAGCAAATGATATATATAGATGGCAAATTATGTACTAATAAAAGATAGTGTTTTATGAAAAATTCGTACACTTTATACACGCCCAATATTTTCAGCTTCCAATGTGGCACTTTATTCGCGCACCCAACAAAGAAAACTTTTGGTCACGAGCAAAATGTGTATTTTAAAGCATATTTAACTTAAAACTAATAGAGATTTGCATTTTCAGTGCCTCGCCAACAAATTTTGGAATATTGACACCTTTAATGTTTTTTTTTTTGGTAAAAAAGATATTTATATATAAACGAGAATACCCGTACTTTATGCAAAGAAAAGTAATTCTGATACTTTATTCCCTTCTTCTTTTTTTTTTTTAAGTTAAAAGTACGTTAAATTTGATGTAAAAGAAGTATCAAAAATGGATATTAATTTACCGAAACCAAGGTGGCAAAAATTGTAGTTTTTCCTTGCATGTACGATCTCTCTCTCTCTCTCTCTCTCTCTCTCTCTCTCTCTATATATATATATATATATATATATATATATATATATATATATATATATATATATATATATATATATATAGCCCTTAGCGAAATATGGTTCGTCTTTTTTACCCCTTTAAAATAGAGTTCGCACTAGACAAAATAGTCATTTAATTATGCCCATAATATTTTACCATTTTGAAGTCAATTAAAAATTTACTTATAAAAGTTTTCCTTACACAGAAAATCATAATATTTAGGACATCAAAATCAATTAAGTTTACCATATAAAAATCAAACAATTGGTTTATAATTTTTTTCTTCATATTCTACGTGCATAGAATCTATATCTATACTATATTAAAAGTACGAAGTCCCTTAGCAAAATATCGTTCGCCTTTTTTATCCTTAACAATATATTATACATCGGATAAAAGTGTAAAATCAAAGCTTCCCAAATATTTAGGAGTTCTAAATCAATTAAGTTTTTTTCTAAGTAATTTAGTATTTTATATCTTTTCCTAATAAGGATACAAAATATTAAGACAATAAAAGAATCCAAAAACGTAGGAGGTGTTAAGAATAGAATTCTATTTGAAGTGAATGTCTATCTTGTGGAGAGTTTTACTTTGTGACTAAGTCATATTTCTCCTATAAATAGAGGGGTCTTACCCCATTGTAAATCATCCCAAAATTCAATAAGAATTTCCTCTCTCTCTTTTTCTCTGCAATATTGTTCTTGTTCTTTTATTATTTCATAACACGTTATCAGCACGAGACTCTAACCAATTGAGTAGAAACTTTGGGATTGAGCATAATGATTGTTAATTGTTTCATAAACTTCCTTCATGATTAAAATTCTGGATTTAAGGTAAGTATTTTACTTTTTTCTTTCAAATTCTTGAAATTCTATAATTTGATTTTATATACAGGCAAAGACAACAAAGTTTGATTATAACTCTAATGGAGTTTTTAAGAAATTACACCCCATGAAGTGGTAAAATTTCTATGTCTTGCCATGATCAAAGTCATGTATGATCTTGCGCACAAGAAATGAAAACCCGTCCCATTGAATTTTCTCCATTCTCATTCCCTTAGGTGAATGTGATAGCAATATATGATAAGTCTGAAAGAAGACAAAACTATCACCGTGAAGGAATCAATGGATGTGGATGTGGCAATAGACGAAATTATAATCGTCATCATTTGTGGTAATGAGAACAATAAGGATTCTCAAAATAATCCCACACTTTGTGAAAATATTTGCCATCGATTTGACATGAGATTTTATAAAGCACATACAGATGACTATGGTCCATTCATGATGTGAATGAGAAAATATCTTATTTGTGAATATATATTCGATTTTAGAAGAATATAAATGTGCTAGTGGTAGTGATTACACCACACTCACCTCTAAAAGGAGGTTTGAGATGATATAAGAAAATAATATCATTATTATGGCATGAATGGTCATTGGTCACGTATCTATCGTACGCCAAAATATTTTAGCAATGTGATTATTAAAGGTTAATAATAATGCAAGAAACATATCTTGCATATAATTTTGGCCATGACCATAATGGTATAAGTTTCTCTTTAAAAGAGATATTCACCACATGGATGTAGATGAATATGTGGTAGTACATAATTAATCGAGAGCTCTAGAAGAGCTAATTATTACTATTTTGGAGAAACACAATTGATTTCCAAGAAGGTATTGTGTTGTAGTAAGTCTCAAAGAAACATATTCAGTTTCCAAAGTATTCGCGAAAGCGGTTGATTATATTGAGACTATAAATAAAGGAAAGATTTAATATCTTATATTACTACAACTTGTAGCGGGATAATATATATGTAAAAGATACCCGCTTTATCTCCAAATTGTACTACATAAACAAAAAAATACCACAATGAAGTGGATATTTTATAACCCATATCATAATAAACTTGGAGTTTATTCATAATTGCACACATCATAGAGTAAATCTGAAATTTATCAATATTGATAATTTATTTAGTTGGCATAATTGGTTTAGCCATATCAATTTAAGTATGATGTGCAAACATGAAAGAGAATTCACATGGGTAAATATTAAAGAACAAGAAAGTTCTTTACGAATTCTTTTATGTGCATGTTCTCATTAATTAATATACCAACTAAAAGTGGGATTGAATCCCATGAATGCTGGAAATATCAAAGGTGAATATGGGTCCATTCACTCGCCATGTATACCACATAAGATGCATCTATGAGATGGTTACATGTGCAATTATTATTAACCCGCAACCTGGCCGGTGTGTGCGAGGTAACTTGCTCAATAATTTAATTTAAAGCATATTCCAGATTTTCTATTCAAGAAGTTCATCTTGATAAGTTGGTTTACATCACAACTGGTTTAGCAAAATGATTTATTGAGTGCCTCCACTTAATAGCTAAACTATTACTTATGAGAACAAAGTTTATATATATAAGTTTGATATACGTTATATACGAAAGTATATTATTTTCTCCCCTCACAAGTGGTTCAGGGTCAGGAACCAAATAATTTCATCTTATTATTATTGATGTGCGGTGTATATTTTGATTAACACCATAATATACAAAGATGAGTTCTCAAAGTTGAGAAAATAAGTTAGTTTTCCTAACAAGAGGGGGAGACAAGATACAATAGTTGAGAAAAGTTACACGGAATAAATTATCATTTATACATCGAGATCCCCGAATAAAATAATATGAACATGAAGTTCATAAAAGGATAATTCATGTGCAATTTATTGCAAGCATGCGAGACGCATTTGCTGACTCAAATAAAATAACTATCCTTTTATGAACTGTCAATGCGAGACGCATTTGCTGACTTAATGGAGGAAATTTTTTTCTGATATAAGTTCACTACGGAAAGTTCAAAGGGAAACCTACTTATCCAAATGTAATCAATTCTTGTTTATAAAACACACACACGTCCGTGCATTCCTTTAAGTTTATAACTATTCCCCATTCACACGGGGGATTGTTGGGTTTGTTATTTAATAAATAATAACAAAAGAGGTGTGAATGGAAAATGGTGGGAAAAGAAATAGAGGGATGACCCGCGACCCGGTCCGGTCTAGCCCTTTTTCTTTCCCGGATTAATTTAAATTCGTTTTAAATTTCCCGCAAAAATTTCTAACAGCCATGGCTGTTCTGAAACAGTGTCACACCTATTTAAACAGCCATGACTATTCTAAAAGATTGCAAACCTCTTTAGAGGGTCATACATGTTCCAACAGCCATGACTGTTCTGAAAGGTTGCAAACCTCTTCAGAGGGTCACACATGTTCCAACAGTCATGATTATTCTAAAAGGTCACAAAACTCTTCAGAAATATCACCTAGTTGGCTATAAATAGACCTTCAAATCCCAGAATATTTACGTACGAATTTTTTTAATTATCGTCTTCTTATTTTGCACTAAAACTCCAGTGTATTTTGCTATCATCGAGTGGTTCGCTGATCATCGACGTTTTTGGTACCAGCACTCCGGTGAGTTAAATCGTTCTACCCTTGGAAGATATATTCCATAACCTTGGGTATTTGAGGGAAATAATTTCCCTAAGGACACACTATGTATTCAATGGGCTCAATTTGTTCTTTCAACTTTTCAAAAATTATTTTGAAGTTCGAATATTATTTTTTCGGAATTTTTTCTACTAACTTTCTGTTTTATTTTTCAGAAAGATTACTATTTTATTTACTTACAGCAATACAGATGAATAACATGTACTATCTCCGATAAATCAGGATTTCTTGAGAGAGGGTGGTTATGAAAGGAAACCCTTTTCTGTTTGCCAACTAAACAATGGATATACCTTTTCAGCTTTGCATATTTCACTCCACAAAGCAAACTTTTATTAGCCAAACACATAATCCCTTCTCGTTGATATGACTCAATCTTCGGTGCCATAATTCTGATAAAGTATCACTTTCCACCAGATTTATTATGTCATTAAGAATAGAGCCTCGTGTCACATATAAACCAGACTTGACTCTGCGAGCCACTACTAACGAGCCATTAGTGAGCTTCCATTGACCATTAAAGAGGGTATTATGGTAACCCTCACCGTCTAATCTTCCTGCTGAGATCAAATTGAAAGGAAAGTCTGGAGCATGCTTGACATCTTAAAGAACTAACGTTGAACCATTATTAGTTTTCAAACAAACTGTGCCAATAACCTTAACTTTATTGGCATTGCCCATCTTTAACACTCAAGAATCAACAGGAGTATAAGATAGAAAAAAAACTCTTTTTGGTGTGACATGTAAGGTATCTCCAGAATCTACTATCCAGCTCGTCTCATGGGATACCAAATTGATGACGTTATCATCATAAGCGAAAAATGCCATCTCGAACAATAGCTGCAATACTGTTCTCGTTATTTTCAACTTTTTTTCCTTCTCTAATGTCTTGCAACAACTTGCGGCAAAATCTTTTGATATGTCCTTTCTTGCCACATTGGTCGCATGTAATATTATGGTATTTGGACTTACTTCTGTTTTTACCTCTATTTCTTGAGCCTCTTGTTCTATCTCTCCAACAGTCTTCTATAACCAAGATATCTGCTTGTGAGGACGAACCCTGAGATTTTTTCCTTACTTCCTCGTTCAATACGCCACTCTTGGCATATTCCATGGCCACCTTACCTCGAGGAGCTGAATTTTTTAAAGAAATACGAAGATTTTTTCAAGAGTCCGGTAAAGTATTACGAAGCCAAAGTCCTTATATTTCATCATCAAAATTAACTCCCATTCTAGACAGATGATCAAGGATGCCCTGAAAATCATTTATGTGATCAAGGATAGTGTTGCCTTCCTTGTATATGAAGGTCATCAATTGCTTTAGCAGGAACAATTTGTTGTTTCTGGTTTTTGAAAAATAAAGGGTCTCTAGCTTTTTCTACAATGATCTCGCGTGTATCTCATTCACGATATGATTGCGAATATTATCTTCAACTTATTGTCGTATATATCCACACACTTGTTGGTGCTCGAAATTTCAATTTTCATCGGATATACTCTCGGGTTTATGAGCTGAAAAAATGGGTAGATGCATATTTTTCACGAACATCAAATCTTTCATCTTGCTTCTCCAAACATTATAATTTCTCCCATTTAAACATACCATTTTGCGCATATTTGCCTTCATTCCGTAACAACTTGGATAAATAACCAAGGCTGTGAAACCAGTTGTTGGGCTAAACCGGCCCAAATACCCTCTTTTCCCAAAATGCTTCACACCATTAAGAAATGAATTAGTTACCTCCTATGGCAAAGGTTCATACCTTATTTATTTTAAATAAATACCCTTTTAAAAAATTATATTTCACAGCTACCTTTTGATATTTTATAGCCAAATATTTATGGTAACCTCCTACCATTAAGCCATAAAATAAGCTTTATATTATTTTTCTCTCTCATATCCTCTACCCCATATGTATTCTCCCCCTCTCTCTACTTCCCGATCTCATATCTTATTTTCTCCTTTCTTGTACATTTTCAACAATTGTACAATAATAGTTACCTCCTCTTTTCTCCTTTGTCATCGGCGGTGAAGGTCATTCCTGATGTCGCTGGATTATAGGTAGCTAATCCTACAAAAGGATTATAAGCCTTTGTCGTCAGCAGATTTTGGACAAAATCTTCCTTTTTGTAGGATTAGTACTGCTAGAATTCCCAACTTCAAAAATATAGGGAAAACGATTTCTTTAACCCCAAAGGTAATTGCGAATCGAGTCAAAGCTAAGGGCTTACAAAAGCTACGATGGTACTGTCAGATATTTTTTGCTTGACGGTGGATTCATCAAAAATTAGGGTTTGTTTTTTAACAAAGACGACGATTTTGGGGCCGAGCAACTTGATTTTCTGTTAATATATTTTAATGTATTTTCAAAGTATCACGATGTATTTTCATGTATTTCATTATATTTATTATCTTTTTTTTTAATTGTAGTTCAATATATCTCGTTGTCTTTAATGTATTTCAATGTATTCACTGTCTTTTTTTATTATATTTTAATGTACCCCGTTATATTCTATGTATTTCATTGTATTTACTGTCTCGCTATATGCCATGAATGTATTCATATATTTTTTTAATTAATATAATTTATGTATTCAGATGTATTATATAATTTTCTGAATATTGCTATCTTTTTGGAGTATTTCTCGGTTGAGAATCTTTTTTATTACTAAAAATACAAAATTTGTGTGTTATAATTGAGTTTGTTGAGTTACATTTGGAGTCTATTATGTTAATTGATTTACTTTCCATTTTAAAAATAGTGTAATCCCCTATTTCACGCCGTGAATACAGTCGAACACCTTAATATGTCCAGCTGTAATCCATGTTTCACTCCATGAATCCAGTCAAATACACTCGAATACAACAACTGACTAGCTGGACTTCCCTTATTCATGCCTATTTTTGCTATTGTATTCATGAATACAACAACTTAAATATATCAAATACATTTTATAACCACAGAAAATGTATCTATAATTTGTAATATAGCAAATGATATATATAGATGACAAATTATGTACTAATAAAAGATAGTGTTTTATGAAAAATTCGTACACTTTATACGTAGACGCCCAATATTTTCAGCTTCCAATGTGGCACTTCATTCGCGCACTCAACAAAGAAAACTTTTGGTCACGAGCAAAATGTGTATTTTAAAGCATATTTAGCTTAAAACTAATAGAGTTTTGCATTTTCAGTGCCTTGCCAACAAATTTTGGAATATTGACACCTTTAATGTTAAACAACGAGAATACCTGTACTTTATGCAAAGAAAAGTGATTCTGATACTTTATTCCCTTTTTTTTTTTAAGTTAAAAGTAAGTTAAATTTGATGTAAAAGAAGTATCAAAAATGGATATTAATTTACCGAAACCAAGGTGGCAAAAATTGTAGTTTTTCCTTGCATGTACGATTTATATATATAGCCCTTAGCGAAATATAGTTCGTCTTTTTAACCCCTTTAAAATAGAGTTCGCACTAGACAAAATAGTCATTTAATTATGCCCATAATATTTTACCATTTTGAAGTCAATTAAAAATTTACTTATTAAAGTTTTCCTTACACAGAAAATCATAATATTTAGGACATCAAAATCAATTAAGTTTACCATATAAAAATCAAACAATTGGTTTATAATTTTTTTCTTCATATTCTACGTGCATAGAATCTATATCTATACTATATTAAAAGTACGAAGTCCCTTAGCAAAATATCGTTCGCCTTTTTTATCCTTAATAAAAGTACGAAGGCCCTTAGCAAAATATCGTCCGCCTTTTTTATCCTTAACGATATATTATACATCGGATAAAAGTGTAAAATCAAAAGCTTCCCAAATATTTAGGAGTTCTAAATCAATTAAGTTTTTTTCTAAGTAATTAGTATTTTATATCTTTTCCTAATAAGGATACAAAATATTAAGACAATAAAAGAATCCAAAAACGTAGGAGGAAATTTTTTTCGTTCATTAGTTACCAACAAGGAAACTTCGTGATTTTGTGTAAAATTTCAATTCTTTGTCCTTGTTTAATCATAAGTACTAATTTTGCCTCTTTATTTCCATTTCATATGATTTATTTAATTTTTATAAATTTAAATGAAAAGTATTTTTTTCAGAAGCTTGGTTGTTAAATTCGTTTATTTCTCAAAATTTTCTACGACATTAGGTTTTAGGGAAGAGTAATTATTTTTGGAAAAAAGTAATAATTAATTTGTGATAAAAATTAATTAGCGTAATTTAATTTATAAAAATACCTAAAGCACCTCAATAAAATTTGTGTTAAAAAATTTAATATTATTACTAAGAAATTTTATTGCATAATTTAACTTTAAAAATAGGAATTAGTTACAAAATTCATGTTGTAGCTGGTCACTTTTTTTTATTGATCTGTCACTAACGATAATAAGAGATTTTTACATGGTAGAACTCTTATAAAAAAATTATTTGTACAAATAAGAGTACTATTACTTTATTCCAAAAAAAGCATATACAATTTAGAGTTATAATATTTTTAAATTCGTTACCTTATTTAATGGTCCCCCATCAGTTTCTTAAATATAAATATTTAAACACTAACCCACAATTTAAGGGATTAGTTTTGAGCCACACAATTATCTCTCACCACAAATCTAAACTTACAATTTGTGGATGAATTTTTTCTTCAAATAAATAGTTGCTCTTAAAATCATATTTCCTTTATTTTCTCAAACAAAAATACATAATACATGCATATTCTTTTTATTTATATACCCTATATTTATATATAAGGAATAACAATGGTATATTACATAATACATAATAAATTTTATATTTTATTTACCGTATATTTATAATTGACATAAACTTATACTAGGAATATATCATTGATCTACATACGTCAAACACACAAACTGCAAAAATACATGGTATAATTGTAATTTATATGCAGTATAAATCTGAGTATGTTAAAAAATTACTTGATATAAAAAAATATCTAAATATACAACTAATATATATCATATACGACAGTTACAAATATTAATTGCTTGATGATAAGAAGGTTAGTCTTGCAGCTTAATTAACGCTAAGGATTTTAGCCAGTGTAACTGAAAGTTTATTTACTTGGTTGCGTGAATTAAGGTATAGGGTTTAAAATATTTTGGCTAGAAATATAATTATTTTGTGGTCTTATGGTTAAAATACATAATGGTGCTATATCAGTAGATATTTTCCTATTTTTTTTGCCTACTTATGTTTTTTGCTCTAATTTTTTATTATTTAACGATATCATTTTTTTATCGCTAATTTATATGTAGTTGACTTGTCTAGAATACATGGTATTTAGAAGATTATTTTGATAAGAATCTAATATAAAAGAATATTGAACTTTCAAAATCATCTCGATTGTTTCATGCTTAGTCTCTACTCTTTTTTTTTTTTACTACATAGGCTCAATATTTGTTATTTTCAAGAGCTAATATTTGATTTTTATTTTTATTTTTAAGAGCTTATATTTTTATAATATTATATGCATCGTACAAGGTACACGCGCATCGCACGTATACTAATACTAGTTATATTAAAAGCACAAAGACCCTTAGTGAAATGTCATTCGCCTTTTTTATCCTTTTTAGAATAGAGTTCACATTAGACAAAATAGTCATTTGAATATTTTCTTAATATTTAAAAATAATCATTTAATTAATTCCCTACTATTTAAGAATAGTTATTTAATTACTATTCCTATAATACTTATAATAATATTGACACACATACTAGGAAACATTTTCGTTCTCTACACAATAGGAAGTTTTCATCCAACTCTATATTTAGGAGTATTATTAAATTTTTCTTTCTAATTTAGGAGGATCTTTTTTAGTTAATAAAATTTTGTCCAATTTACACACAATAGGAAAGTTTCAGTTTTTCTTTAGTTAGTAAAATTTTAACTAATTCACATACTAGGAAACTTTTGATACTTTCAACTATATTTAAATTTAGGAGTATTAAAATTTCACACTTGAAAAGTTCTTAAATTTTGACTAATTCATGCACACACGAGGAAAGTTTTGATATAAAATTTTGACATTGAATTTTTTTTATAAGTATAATAGATGAAGACAAGCTCTTTGAGAACTTACTAGAGTCTTTTTTCTAATAAAATTTTCAATCAATTTTATATACGCCTGTAATTTTATAAAAGAAGTTACAATTTCACATTTTTTATCAACATAGTTTTGCCTTGTTGGAGCAACAGCTACAAAATTAAGGATTTGAGGTTTCCTTTCTTTGAGCAATTTTTTTTATTAGCGGTTAAATTTTGCATTCATGTATTTGTATTAGTAGTTGAATTTTGCAAGCACTTATTTAACCAATACATCTTATTTTGATGTTCTGGATTGTAAAGCTCGATTGAATAGAATCCTTTTTGTATTAGATTGTATGTTTTAATCTTTAGTTATGTTATTTCTTTTACTATTTTTTGGTGCTCTTATTGGGACCTTTTTTCTCCATTTTTAGTTGCTTTTAATAGTTCTTATATTGGATAAAACTGTATTAAACTTTTATTTTTAAAATTTTAGATTTTGCAAATTAACTAAAATTTTAGTTATAATTTTTTTTATTTGAACAACATAGGAAGTCCTAAGATTTAATACTCTAATATTAATTAAATTTTACCTTATGAAGTTTTTATAAATAATTTATTCATTGGAACTAAAATGCACGCGCAACGCACGTATCCTAAAACTGGTATTTTAGAAACTTGCAAAACTCCATTCAATATAGTACACTTTTCCTCCAATAAAATATCTAAACTACTCTATATACAGCAATTTATATTATTATTTACTTGAAAATATACTTATGTTATAAATTGTAATTTTTTTTCTTATATATAACTTTACACCATTCTAACCATCTAAAAATCATGAGTACTATGAAAAACTTAAAATTGAAGTTTTGAAATAATACTCGACAACTATACAAAAAAATAATGAAAAATAAATAGTATACAATTCAGTGTAGTTGGAAAATAAAGTTAAATACTCTTAACTTAACCACTGGATAAAGTTATAATTTTATAATTAAAACTTTTAAATCAACTAAAATTTTAGTTATTAAATAATTCTTTATTACAACTATATACAAAATTTAATATTTTAAACATTGAATAAATTATTTACTTATTTGAAGTGTGTAACATATCTATAATATCTTTCATGTTAATTTTTTAATATCTATAATTTTGAAATCAACTAAATTTTATCTATTTAACTTTTGTATAATATTGAAACTACACTCAATAATTATTTCGACTTCCAAACATCATTTATTCTCAATGTGTACAATCTAATCACTAACTATAAAACAACATACAATCAATTATTATTTTTTATTAGTATATTCAAACTTAAAACAATGACGATAAGATAATAGAAGAAAAAAATATTTCAAAATGAGTTGTACATCAGGACAATGAGTGTTGATTAACAATAAGTGTTCATTCTAAATCAGGACAATCTAGTTGTACGCACATATGGTGCATGTATTCATATGTATTCGCGTCATGTATTTATGAATACAACAGTAAAAAACGCCAAAATTAGATCACTCTAGCTGTACGCACATGTATTCACATGTATTCGCGCCATGTATTCACGAAAACAATAGCAAAATCCGCCTAAAATCACGGCAGTTCAGTTATACACGTTGTATTCACATGTATTCGGGTTATTGTATTCATGAGTACATCAGTAAAAAGCGCTAAAATTAGGGCAATCCAGTTGTACGAGCATGTATTTGCGCCATGTATTCATGAATACATCAATAAAAAATGCCTAAAATCATAGTAGTCCAGCTGCGCGCGCATGTATTCACATGTATTCGCGTCATATATTCACATGTAGTCGCGCCATGTATTCATGAATACATTAGCGACAATCACCTTAAAATTAGGTACGTTCAGCTGTCTAAGAGAGAGGGAAAATATAAATAGCATATTCCATGTCTTAATGATAGTATATACCATAAATACTTATTTTGCTATAATATATAAAAGATAATTATAAAAGATAATTATAGAAAATAATATTTTAAAATAATTATGCTTTATAATAAATAATGTGTATACCTTTATTATAGGAGGTAAAATTTCCTAGTATTATCATGTTTCGAAAACTTTATCGAAATTGATATAATTTACAATTTACAATAAGAAAAGTTCAAAAAGTGCTTATAGTTCCTGCAAATTTTGTTTTGTTAGGAGCAAGTAACATGTGTGAGGCTTAGTTCTCTGAGATTTATGTCTCGGTCATTAAGGCTTATGCCCCGAAACGCCCAATGTATGGCGTATTGGGCTCACCTAAAAGAATTTTATACAATTGTATATAATTAAAATAAAAATTATTACACGTTATTCACTAAGACTGCTATGATAGTAAATTTTAAAAAAATATTTCATTTGAAAAATATTTATTTATTAACTTTTGTTATGTCTTTACCATATAATAGTCCATAATTTTTTTATAATTATTTTTCTAAATATTGTTTCTTTCACGTTTACAAGATACAATACTTATTAATTTAATAGCTAAGTATTAGCTCATAACTATTTACAAATAATTAGTTATCATAGTATTGTATGGTGAATTATGTGTCACTTTATTAACTTGTTGAAACTTGAAAATAAATGACACCAGAGAATCATATTTAAATTATGAATTATTTTTTATATAAATTCTCTTTCAAATAGAAAGCATATTAAATAGAAGGAGTATTTTAAGAAAAATATCAAATTATAACATCGAAATTCTTTTAAAATTCATTACTCCTTAGGAGAAACATATAAGATTTCGTATCGAATGCATTACTTTTAATGTTTGAATTGTAGTGTCGTTGCAATTAATTTACATATTATGATATACGTCTTACTTTTTGTATTATTCATAGTTTGAATTAGAATTTATAAATATATTAAATAGATTATTTTATAATTTGTGATTTTAATATAGTTTTTGTAATTATGATATATTTCATACTATATTAAAATTCTTAAAATTAATAAAATTTAAAAATTCATGAGATTTACGTCCCATATCTTGAGGCTTACACCTTACCTCGTTAGAGGTAAAACGCTTAGAAGTTGGAATGATAAAGTGCCTGAAATTCAAGTTTTGCTTTAACTCAATTTTGTAAATTTTCAACCATTTGTAGTTGAAAGATAGAACCATTAATTGTTTTTGTTTCTACTAGTGTGATATGACGTATGTAAGAAAGTTTTAGAGCATGTCCGGTCAAGTTTTGGGGAGTAAAAAATACTTCCGTCGTTCAACTTTTTAATTTTGCATTCCTTTAAAAAACAATTACACACACACACACACACACACATATATATATATATATATATATATATATATATATATATATATATATATATATATATATATATATATATATATATATATATATAGGCGTATTTTCGAAAATCTTGATTTGGGAAATAAATAGTTAATGATAAGGATAAAAAAAATAAAAAAAATTTGTTTTTCTCTTGATTCATATATTGGTCAAATAAAGTAAAATATAATTTTAGTATATTGGACAAATAAAAGTGAACGGAAGGATTACTTTATTTTTTTGTTCTCAAAAAAGTAATTTTTAAAAAAGTTTAAAATTTGCCAAAATGAATAAGTATTTTTGAACAGCAACAGAAGCAGTTTTTCCACTTTTGGGAAGAATCAACAAATTCTAGCTTCTTTCAAAAAACATAAAGTAATATATTCAAGATAAAAATATCCTTACATTAAATATATATTTTTGAAACCATTACTTTGATATTTCTATTTTTTCCCTCTTTTTACCATATATTTATTCTCTTTTTAATCCTATCATATTTTTATTCTCGATCTCTTATTTCTATCTGGAATATTTTCCTTACTATATAGATTTTTTATATATTTCCTTTCATAAACACTTTTAAACAAAAATACTTTTAAATATAAACGATTATTGGCAGCTTAGCCATATGGGCTCTTATTACCTTTTCGAGAAATATTACTATAGAAAATTACGGTGTCAATGTAAATAGAACAATTATTAAACAAAATTATCTCAGCAAGTTTAAATTCTCCGGCTTAGGAGATACTCCCTCCGGTCCTTATTATTTGTTAAACCAACTTATTTCCTTGTTTAACTAGGGCTACTTCTTTTTATGGTAATTAAGAGATTTTATTACCAATTAAAAGAATTTACAGCTCAAAAAATAAAAGGAAAAAAAATGTTCTAAACTGGGCAGTTCTTAAAAGATTTATAACATGATGTTTTTAAAAAGTTCAATATTTTTTGGTTGGTGCAAAAACAGTTCAAACTTCATACAAAACCTTTTTGTTTTTTGAAAATCTCAGAAAATGAGTTGTCAAACTCTAAAACAAAATGGCAACTTTATTATCAAAGGATGTCTCTATCTATGAGCTTAGGTGCTAACTTTGTTGCTAAGCAAAACTATTTCTATGATTAATTGGAGCCACTTCTTTATTATCTCTTGAATGTGATGATTAAGAGGATAACCCACCAAACAAACTAGGCACTAATTGATTGGGCACCAAAAAAGTAAGTCAATGCAACGAGTTAATGAGGTTTATGACAAATTGAAGTTAGAAGTCGTTTGGCCATAAGTTTTATAAAAATAAATTTGAGATTAATTTTTAAAACTCATGCTCGGTCATAATTTTTTTTTATATTTTGTCAAATCCCAAATCAAAAATTTCAAATTTCAAAATCAGCTATTGAGCTGAATTTGGGCCAAAATTCCAAAACTTAGAAATTATATACATATTTTTTCAAAATAAAGTTGGAAAATATATTTTGAAGTCCAAACACATTTTGATCTTCAAACCAAACTTCACCCAAATCAGATTTTTCAAAATTAATTTGGGATCTATGGCCAAACGCTAGCTTAGTGGGCGTTTACAACAACAACCAGTGTATTCCCACAAGTGGAATCTGGGAAGGGTAATATGTGCGCAGACCTTACCCCTACCTGAGGGGTAAAGAGGCGTTTGAACATAAGAATTGTAATATTTCGCCAAAAAAACTATATTCAAGTGAAAATAATATTTGAAAATTAAAATTGTATTTGAACATGGATATAATTTGAGTTGCTTTTAAATTTTTTGTGAATAATATAAGTGAAAATTTTAAAAACATCTTTTTTTGAGTTTATCAAAATTTTGAAAAAAATAAATAAATCTTATATCCAAAAGGGCACTTAATGGGCATTTGGACATAAGAATTGAAAAATTGTAAAATAGGGTGAATTTTTTTTTCTAAGTGAAAATAGTATTTGAACAAGCGCTAATTTTTTTTTAAAACAATGAAATTTTTGGAAAAAGGGAATTTTTTTTTATGCCCAAACGGGTTCTTAGTTGTTGCAAGTGGTCAGTCAAATGCCACTCTCTTCTCTTTATTAGGCTACACGACATTCTTCTAACACAACTTTTATTAGAGGTACAAACATCTTATTTGTCAGCCAACTACATGTGATTCTAATTAAATATTAATTTCTATATTTATTATATATTCCAAGTTAAGCTAGTCTAATAAATTAATGCGCAGAATCCAAATTTACCTTTTTTTGTTTCTTTTCCCCTTATTTCCCCAAACTTTATGTTCCTTAATTTGTTTTCAATTTTCTTTTTCTTTTTTCTGGTGGGAGGGGTTGAGATACATTTCATTTTACTAATTTTACGTCTTCCATAACTGTATGTTCAAAATTTATGTGCCATGTTCTCATGTTTTTCTTTTCATCCATTTTTAAAGCAGCTTTTAATTTTATGACTAAAATTTTCCTTCTTATTTCATACGCTTATTTGTTAGGAAAAAAAAATCATTGCCAATATTATGGAATGAATAAAAACAAACAATATTTTATAAAAAAATATTACCCCCAGTATTTTTTGCATATATAAACACACAACTTTTTTATCGAAAAAAAAATCACGAAATTAATTTCATGCACTTGTTAGTTGTTATAAACGCCAAAAAAGGATGAATTGATTTTCCTTTTTGCCATTCTCTTTTCCTTTTTTCGTTTTCCCAACTCCAACTTGTGTGGGCGTTGGACATAAAATGTAATTCCAAAAGAATGTGAAAACAATTTTGAATTGAAAATGATACAAGTATTTGATAATTAGAGGTTGTATTGGGACATGAATATAATTTTGAGTTATTTTTAAAGCAGTTATTTTTTTAGTTTTTCAAAATTTCAATTTTTTTTTTTAAAATTTATCTTCAAATAAAAATTAAATATTTTATGATCAAACACTAAATTTCGAGTGAATTATTTTTATGCTCAAACGGGCTCTACATCTTGCCTCTGTTTACTTTCTTTCTTCCTTTCAATTTTCTTTTTATTTTTTTATTTTTTTTATAGCTACTTACAAACAACAACAACCTCCCGGTATCGGGAGGCTCAGTACTTCAACTGAGATAATGAAGAATTATTTCATCTTTTTAGTTGTTTTTAGTTGGAACTTTAACAACTATCCAGTATAGTCTCATATGGTAAAATTTGGGGAGGATAATTGGTAATATGTAGACAGGCCTTACCCCTACCTGAAAGAGGAGAGAAACTATTTTCAATCGACCTATAGCTAATTAATATTAAAAATACAAATAAAATCAACAAATAAGCGCATAGATAACAAAAACAAATAATAAACCAATTTTTCACACAGGAAAAATCCAATAAAAAGGACTACGATTTTCTATTTAAAAAAATTCCCACTGAAATTTTGTGTAAAATGTTGAGAACAGCTCATACCTAAAGTCTCACCACCCCATAAAACTAGGCTTCCCATTTTGTCTTCCTTCTCATAACCCCCCTCTCTCTCTCTCCGTCTCTCTCTGCTGTAGAGACCGAGACTTCTCTCAGTTGTCTCATTTGCTTATGCATTACTACTCCATACAGATACTCAATAAACACAACTCAATTCTGTGTTTATAACTGATCAAAGAATACTAAACCCCTCAATAAAGGGGCAAAAATATTAAGAAAATGGTGAACTATCATCTTGTTATTTTCATATTTTTCTCTGTTGTTGAATTGGTTTATGGGTCTTCAAGAAATCTCCCAATTTTAGCGTTTGATGAAGTCTACTCCCATCTCTTTGGTGATAATAACCTTATCATCCTTAAAGATGGAAAATCTGCTCATATTTCTCTAGATGAAAGAACAGGTTCCTTTTTTCTTCTTCTTTATTTGTAGTACTGTTTTTATGGCTTTTATTATTAACGAGAATTTATTTTTTGGATGAGTTACAGGGGCTGGATTTGTGTCTCAAGACTTATATCTTCATGGATTCTTCAGTGCTTCTATTAAGCTTCCTGCTGATTACACTGCTGGTGTGGTTGTTGCATTTTATGTACGTTATTGTTAATTCACTGATGCTCCTTTTATTCTTCATTTTATGAACATTAAATAGTGATGATTTTTTCATCTGGTTTTTTTATTTATTTAATTTTATGTATTTTTCATTTTCTAAATTACTACTAGCAGTTTTTCTTCTCATGGATGAAAGTTCTGATTTTTTATATGTTAACTAATTCTGTAAATTTCTCCCTTGTTCTCACTCCTCAGTTATTTTTTAAATCTTTTTTACCTTTAAAGAATGGAGTTTTCACCACTCAATGGAAATTGGTAATTCTGGAATTGTGTTAAAAATTGAACAAAAATTTATTTTCTGTGGCATAAAAATTGGAATTTTTTTACCCTTGTATTGATAAATTTTAACCAATTTGGTTGATGACAGATGTCTAATGTGGACATGTTTGAGAAGAACCATGATGAAATTGACTTTGAGTTCTTGGGAAATATTAGAGGTAAAGACTGGAGAATTCAGACCAATATTTATGGGAATGGTAGCACTAGTGTTGGTAGAGAAGAAAGATATGGACTCTGGTTTGATCCTTCTGAAGATTTTCATCACTACAGTATTCTTTGGACTGAGAATTTTATCATGTAAGTAACATCTCTCTGCCCTTTCAATTTTTTTTATTTTTGCTAATTTTGTTCATGAAACAGTTTTTTGCTTCTTATACCATGAGTTACTTTTAAATCCAGCTAGCTATATTGTTGTCTTTGTCTTTTGTCTTGTTGAGCCGCCGAAGGGTTTTTCGGAAACAATCTCTTACTTTGTTATTGTTGTTGTATACTGAACAATCTTTTGTCCTCTGAGCTGTCTTTACTGCTTTTGGTGTTTATGTTTTGATCTCTGTTTGATATGATGGAATCATGGTTTCCTTTATCAGAAAGGTCCTTATATTTTTCTTTTTTTTCTTTTTTGATACTAAAATTTGTCCAACCTTAGTTTGCTATTATGTTGATTCTAAACATAGATATATATGATTACAGTGACCTACTTGTACTCCTAAAACTAAGAACAGGAAACAAACATCTCCCCTCCCTTATATAAAAGAAAAATAGAGGAATCCTGACATGAAAAAATTTTCATGTGATGAACTATTAAACTGCTGTAAGACAAGAACTTGGCATGCACAGGTGCTAATAATTTTAGATGAAGGATTCTTGCTGAATCTGTTCTGTTAATGTTTGGACTCGTGATACGCATGCTTCTGTTTTTGAACTTATTATCCAATGAATTCAACTATCACAACAGAACTTTTGATTTATTTTATGTTTCATATTTGAGCGTAAGAACTATATGAGAATAACATTCACTAGTGAGTGACTGGAAAGTTTATACTGATTGATATGTTTATGTGAATGTACAAGAATGATCGAACTTTCTTAACATACCATCTTGTTGGCATGGCTGTGGGTTTCATGGGAGAGTAAGGCAGGCTTGCTTGCATCTTATATTACTGTAAATTAAACCAGTATTTGCTAGATTTGTTCTGGATGTCTTAACTGAACAGATTTATTGTCCTGTTCAGTCTTATGATGTCAAAACAATTAGAATTTGTGTACTGTCATGTGCTTGTGGTGTTAGGTAAACCAGGCCCTGATTCTGTTATGTTTGTTTTTGTGTGTTTGTGCATCTTGTTGCAGCTTTTATGTAGATAATGTCCCCATAAGAGAGATCAAGAGGACAGAAGCTATGGGTGGGGACTTCCCATCTAAGCCAATGTCTTTGTATGCTACAATATGGGATGGTTCTGGTTGGGCTACCAATGGTGGAAAATACAAAGTCAATTACAAATATGCCCCGTATATTGCCAAGTTCTCTGATTTCGTCCTCCACGGATGCGCAGTTGATCCGATTGAATTATCGTCCAAATGTGATACTGCACCAAAAACTGCATCAATCCCTACCGGTATTACCTCTGACCAAAGAAGAAAAATGGAGAACTTTAGAAAGAAGCAAATGCAGTATTCGTACTGCTATGACAAGACTCGGTACAAGGTCCCTCCTCCGGAATGTGTGATCGATTCTAAGGAAGCTGAACGACTCCGAGCCTTTGACCCTGTTACATTTGGCGGATCCCGCCACCATCACGGGAAACGACATAGCCGTGAGCAGATCAAGGGCTGAGGGTGATGTATCCTTTCTTTAAAAGGAAGGCCACAAGTTTCTCTACACTTTCACATGAAAAATCATTGTTGTCTCCTGTTTGATTTGAGGTTTTGTTATTGTCGCCTGTGAATAGAGGATACAAAAGGGAATGGAGAAAGAAGGAATTTCTATATATGGGTCATGATCAATATTGTTAGGGTATGTATATATTTATATATATATCATACCTTTGTAGGGTCCCAGCCATGTTCTAGTTGAAGTTTTTATTGTTTGGGCCTTTATTTATAAATTCAACTTGGTGATGATTTTGTGTACTTCAATGACACTTTTAATAAATGCATGGTATAGAGATTATTTAAAACATTTGTGTGTTATTTAAGCATGTCTGTTTCTATTTATGATGTCTTGTAGTTTATGCCTCTTGTCATGTTCCGAGGACCATTTGTCAAATGGTTGGCTACAAGAATCCAGAGTGTCTGATTGTGACTGCTGAAGATCTAAAGACCAGAATTTTACTAAAGGAACAGAATATTAGGGTTTCAACTTTCAACTTTGAAAGGTTTTAGCTTTTCCTTTCATCCATCCCCCAATTCCACACTCCAAATACGAGGGGAATAACAAGTTTGGCCATTTTTTTTGTTGAGTGTGACTTCCTGTCCTAAAGCCATTCCAATTAACCCAAACCTCCTAAACATCCTGTCACAACTAGATAGGGATAGTCTTACAAAACCTCTATTAGTTTCTTAAATCAAGAATGCTATCCATTCTTTCCAACCACTAAAAAGCATCCGGACCTGATGTGATCCATCAGATTTTCTTCCAGAAATACTGACACAAAATAAAATTTTTCGTATCCAATTAACTAATAAAACTAAGCCACTCTGTCCCACTACTATCACACCTCCTATTTGAGGATGATTTTATCCTCTTCTCAGAGGCGGACAGTACTAGCGCAACCTCTATTATCAATATATTCAATTTCATATCCCCAACAATCAGGGCAAAGAATTAAGTTTACAAAATCAAAATTACTTTTCTCATCCAATGTGAATCAAGAGATCCAAACTGACCTTTCCACCCTCTTGAACATCAAACTATAACCACATTAGGGAAATGCCTGGGTTTCCCCATTACCAACCTAAACCCAAAAAGCACGGACTACCAATTCATACTTGATAGAATGAACACTAGGCTAAAAGGATGGAAACCTAAACTACAAAACTAATAAGACGCCTAACTCTTATTCAATCAACGATTTGTGCCATCCCCACTCACTCAGTGCAAATAAAAATCCTCCCCCGCAAAAATTAAAAAAAAAAAACAATATTGACACGATCCAGCATGATTTTATATGGGGCTCTACTTCTAACACACACACACACACACACAAAAAAAAAAAAAAAAACATACACAACATCAACTGGGAAACAATGACTACAGCTAAGTTCAATGATGGGCTTGGTTTGTATAAAACAAATGGGAAATATATTGCCCTACTCTCATGTATTCTATGGAAACTTCATTGTAACCTGACTCCCGATAGGCGGGGACGGATCTAACTCTCTACTTGCGGGTACACGTGAACCCAGTAAATTTTATCTAAACAGTGTAAATGTATTCAAAAAATTTGCTAAATATCTATAAATGTTTAAATGTGAACCCAGCTACTATTTAAAATTTACTCGACATTATTGCAGGAACCTATAAATATTAAATCCTGAATCCGCCTATGCCTATAGGCCAAAGTAATAAAAGGGAAATATCTTAGAAAAGGTTGCAGAACTCATCAAACATTAAAAAAAAAAATGACTCTTATATTTGAAAAAGTATCTCCAAAACTCACATGCTATTTGCCAAAAGCTTAACATGGAACATCGACAGTGGTACAAAAATAAACCTATGGGATATAGATGGATCCTAGGAAAATACACACTCAAGGTATTAGTACATGGACTCCTTGATAAAAAGGATCCAAATAAGAGCATGAAATTAACCTGTAGAAAACACAAGGGATTGGCAGGAAAAGCTGTTATCCTTTTTTGTTTTTTTTGGGCTACTTTGTTATTCAAATTATTTACCTTTTATTATTGCCAGAAGGAAAGATCACAGCTGGTTCAGGAGAAGAAAGAGCTCAACTGACTTAGTCATAGATGACGACGTCTTTAGAGCCATAGTACAATCGAAAACTACCCCATGGATCATCATGCATCAAATATGGCATTGAGCACTACTGGCCTGGAGCTTAATTTGCTTGTAGTAGATCAGCTCCTGCCTTTATTGATCAATACTATTAACTTGATTTTTATTTCAGAAGATACTGATATCTAATAACATTCAGTAGTGAAACACTTTTAGAGGGAAGCTTTGGGAAATTGAAGACAGTTAGAGATTGTGTTATTTCTAATTAATTGGGAATGAAGCTCCCCCCCCCCCCCCCCCCCCCAAAAAAAAAAAAAGGCCTTAGTGGCTGAGAAAGTACTCCATCATGTTGTTCAATCTCGAAACAGAACTCAAAAAAGAATATTATAAGAAAGCATGTCCTAGTCAGCTGCACTGGCATGAATGGGGCATCAGAAGATCAGTACTGTTGTATTCCTACTTGAAGAATGACACTGAAATCCAGAACTATCCAAAGTCACCTACCAATTTTCTGGCATGGATAGGCTAATTTTTCGTCTTCACTGAATGTGTTTTTCCAAATGTTAAACAAGTAAACAACTGTGATTGCGATTTAAACAAGATTCAATCAGAACCAACGTCTACCCCTTTTTTCTTCAGGAATTCCTTGGCTTCAAGAATATCCTACAAAATCAAAACAACAAATGAACATGACGAGATATGCTTTTTGTTATGTTTCAAGAAGACACCATCATCCTAACCAATTTTCCAATTATTTGATCCTTTTGTTCAACCATAAGCCCTTGTTTTCCCAGCACTATCTTGGCCACCAAATAGTAGGCAACAACAACAACTAACAACAACCCAGTATATTCCCACAAGGTGGGGTCTGAGGAGGGTAATATGTAGACAGGCCTTACCTCTACCCGAGAGGGCAGAGAGGCTGTTTCCAATCGACCCTCGGCGCATGGAAAAAAGGCAAACAAAAACAAAAAACAAAAACCGCATTAGTTACTCCAACATACACCTCATAAAAATTATCTAAACATAAGATGCATATGTACCATAAAGAAACAGGCATGCATATGTACCTACCAAATAGTAGGCAATAAACAAAAAAAAGTGTAATTGTACCTGCTGTAAGAAAAGAGCCTCATGAGGACATGTGGGAAATTTCATTAGACCAATGCCAACCATGAACAGACCATAGCAACCAAGTGACATAATGAGGTATAGAGGCAACTGCGACAACAATAGCAACAAACTAAGAATCACTGAAAAATAAGAAACTTTAACCAACTGCCATTGCCAAAGGTAACAAAAAAGATGGTCAATAAGAGCTCACCAGCCAAGTGTAACTCTCGGGAATTGTCGATGTCTGCAACAAGCCTATCCAAATGGCAGCTACTAAAAGCAACAGCATCAAGATCTTCACGATTTGTTTCATTGAATCTGCAGCAGTGCGTTGCTTTGACGTGAGTACTAGAGGAGACAAAAGTCTTTACTACATATAATAAACTAGGAAACTATTGATCAACACCCCAACAACTAAAATGTTAAGAAGTCAATCAAATAAACTTTCAATTTACAATCTAAAGCAAACAAGCTCAAAAGTGTAGACGACAAAGCCATCAAGGCGGTCATCAGACTCTCTGCGAGAGTGTAATGCAGCATACATGTTATGTGGGATAGCAAGGAAAAAAATTCAGCCTATTAAGTATTCACGGGAACACAGTGACCACATGGCCTGATATGTACGCCCCTAAAACATGCATTTCGATGGATGTTCTTCAGATACAACTATTGCCACAAGACGAAAACGAGCACCGGGTAGTCCCATAAGATCATAGAAAACTTAGCTAATTAAATACAGTTGAAGCAGAGTAGAAAGCCTGGATTATCTTTTAGTCCTGGCAGCTATTGAGAAAATTCAGGTATTGGTGGCTCCAACTGAGAGGCATCAGGAACATAACCAGTTACGGCAAATTAAGGTAGAAGGTCTTTCCATATGAGAAACCAGCTTAGAAGCAAAGATTCGGAGAAATCAAGAAATATACGTCAGTAAAGTGAGAAATTCTGTTAAAATGCCAGTTCCAAAAATCCTCGTAAATAGAAAGAACTTCCTTTGGACATACTTTTGTTTTCCAGAAAGTTTCCAGTGACTCCAACCAAGAATAATCAAAACTTTGACGCTTGTGGAGATTTACCATGAAACAATAGTTGATAGTCTACATTGTACCATGAAACATTAGACTGTAAACTTACTCAGTGTGATGACAATTCAAATTTACTGCAGAGAACGTCACACAAATATGGCAATAGAGGGTTCCCACCCTGTCATCCCTTGAACAAATTGATCGCTAATTGAAATTTCTAACCTTCAGCATATCAAAATAACAGCACTTGAACTTGGACAACAAAGCAGCATTTTTTTTAGTTGTTCATACTTGTAGTGTTTATGTTCATTATTGTACATATACCTAGCAAGTGATAGGTTTTCACCCCTTTTCTATTCTTCATGTTTGGATTAGTGGCAAATTAAACATCTTGATTCAGGAATGGCCTTTGCTGTTTTCATGTTTGCTGTATTTTTTTTTTCCTTTTTCTTCAATAACACTAGAGAGTCGCATTATGGGTACTCTATTTCTCAATGTCATGGAGGCTGTTTTCTTGCCTTGTGGCAAAGTATGTCCATCACAAGGAACAGTTCAACCATGATGAACTACATATCATGTCGATAGTAATTTTACCCCTATCAAAAGATATCTCCAGATAGTTATGGCTGGTGACCATCAGAAGGTATTAAGATGTTACACATTTCCAAAAATATGTATGCCAATAATATGCAAAAATAAACATACCCATTTTTACTGCAGCTAACATGCTAGAAATTGCTGGTTCTTGCTATTTGCGCGACAACCAATCCATGTAAGCAACCTTTATGACTTTGATCTCCTATAAGAAGAAGCTACAACTAATCCTCTACTATATGTATGCATTAGGGCTTTATGAATTTAGGGCTTCCTCCCCTAGGCTGTCCCTAAAGGACTTCGTTGGCACTGTTTGGCCTGTCACATAAATATTTTAGGATACTTATATAGATGAAAAACAAGGTTCCCGGTTGGTCATATAATGTATTCACATGCTCGTTGACTGCAGTTGATCAAGTATGGACCATTTGCATTTAAGACTTACAAGTTGTGTTTCTTAATTTTCCTTAAAACAGGATGTGAAGATACTTTGGTCAGGTCTTCAGCTTCAAGGATCCTGTAAAAGTAGCAACTTGATGTGTCTAGAAAATGGGTAGATTGCACTAAAAAGTTGGAGGAATGCAATAAGGAATCCATACTTAACACTTTTGGGTCCCCCAAAAGCGACAACTCATGAATCAAACGCATTCTAAAGATCAAAGTTAGGGACGGTGTTGTTAAAGGCTCGTCCAAGGTGCACTAAAGCTCTGAAACTAGCTGCAAAATAGGATGAATGCTTGGCCTCACTTAGGTCGTGCTTCAGAGGTGATTTACAAGAATGGCCTTGGAAGTGGGTGGTCTTGAGCTTTTGACCCTGCTTGCCCCATGGAAAAACCTTCAACTTTAAAAGGTTCGAATTTTGACATTAAAGGTTTGCCAATGGGGCAGGCGTGGATAAAAGGTTTGCCCCGGGTGGGGGGGGGGGCAGGGTGTGGTGGACAAAAATTCAAGACTACCCTTTATGGTGTCATATTTTTGCACTTCTTTGGTGCTTCAGTGCAGTCACCAAAGCGCTAAGGCGTAGGCCGCATCACCAATTGGCATTGTTGTAAAGAGGCTAAACAATAAATATTTCACGAGATTATACAGTTTTTAAATAGTTTCCTATAAAATTGTTGTTCTTTTTTTCTTTTCGGTGCAAAGGTAAGTATTTTATATATATATATATATATATATTACGTTGCTCATATAACATCAAAATTTGCTCCATGGCTATAGCTAGCACTACCATGAGAGTCAAAAATAGGGATAATACCATTACTACTACTACAACAACTGAGCCTCAGTACCAAACAAGTTGGGGCCAACTATATGGAATCCTCACTGTCCATGTTACTTAATATAAACTCATCTGGGCGATGATACCATTACAGTAAGAAAATTGTTTTTTTGGAAAAAAATTTCCTGGAATTTCTGATCAACCAAACATAAACCACCAAATCGGCCATAAATCCACAAATAACTCTAACCCCATAAACATTCACAGAAATTCCAATTCAATTTCAGCTAAATTCATCACACCCAGATGATAAAAATCTCGTCTTTTCACCAAGTAGTTCTAGAAGACGGGATTAACAAAGCAAGTGAATTTATGTTCGGAAGAAAGAAAAAGAAAACAGAAAGTGAAATTACAATCGAAAGTAAACCTGATATTGAATGTGAAGCGCTGCTCCGATTTTCCGACTGCTGATTCTGTTTCTTCTCAATGGTGCGCTCATCAAAAAGGAAGATCCGTACGAATCAGGTTTTTAGTTATGGTTATTTGTTTGTTTCAACTTATCAACCAAATACGAGACAGCTTAATATTCTTATAACTAATTACTTATTATAACTAATTACTTATTATTATTATTATTATTATTATTTGCAGTGAGACATTTTTTCTTGAAATTAGTTGGTTAATAACTTAAAGGACAAATTAGGGATAACTTAAAAAATAGTCAGATTTTCAAGTGGTCATTTAAAAATAGCACAATTTCAAAAGTAATCGAAATTTAATCACTTTTTATATAAAGATAATCTGAATGAAAATACTGTTTGAAATCCGAAAAAATATTCCAATATAATATACTGGAGTTCCAATATACTTATTGTGGAACTCCAATATATTATACTAGGAACTTTTCGCATATTGGAGTTCCAACATACATACAAAAGTGTACCGATCTCCAGTATATTATGCTCGAATTTTGCGTGTTGCAGCAAAATTGTAGTTGTTTTTCAATGATTTTACAAACACTGACTATTTTTAAATGATCCGTCCAAAAACTGGCTAATCCGTGCTATTTTTACCCAAATTTATACCAATCAAACTGTACCAAAAGTTTTTAAAATTTACGTTACATTATATGATGAAATCATGTATATTTGTTATTAGCATATCGTTTTGAATTTACATTAATTTTAACGAGACTTTAACATAAATTTGTGTAAATTTCATGTGCAAAGTACTTCCAGAAAAAGATGACGTACAAGTTTTTCTTTCTACTTAGGTTATGGTTAAAAATTACGATTTATTATACATTAAGTTAGAGTTCTATTAGAGTCAAATAGAGGTATAAAATGATTTGTTAATGACAAAGACCAACGTATAGAAAATAAAAAAATTAAGATACTCTACGTAGTAAAAATTTTCACTTTTTTCACCCCCAAAACTTAATCACTTCAAACCAAACAAATAAGAAGTTGGACGAATGCATATAATCTTTTTTTTTTTTTTTAAATAGTCTTACATCTAACAGTTGGCCATTTTATAAAACTATGCTAGTTGTAGGGAGTTCGAAAAAGATAATTCGATTCGAAGATTAAAATTTAAAAGTAATAGTTCCTCCTTCTCATGTGATACTATTTTTTATTCTGTTTCAAGAAAAAGAACATATTTTTATATTTAATTTAAATTTAAAATTTTATCTTATTCTTAATGAGATAATATATAGACGCATAAATATCTCTAACTTATAGATCATAAATTACTATTTTATATTTTTAGTCAATCACCATAACATAAATTGAGATGGAGGGAGTATCCAAACTGGTAATCTGATTTAAGGAAAATGGCGAACTTTGAAGAGAACCTTACATAAATATACCAAAAAGACATTATTGACCAATAACTAGCCATTTAGTCATGCTACAAAAAATAGCCAAAAAAATACCAATAATATATAAGATTCAATAAATATAGGCAAAAAAGATTTTTTTCAGTGGGTATTGTTGCGATTTGTTGAAAATACTTAGATGAAATACTATACATAATTTGAGGAAGTTTGAATGTCAATTAGACTAGTTTGGAGTCAGAATTCACTATCAATGATATACAATATTTTGAAAAAATTAGGCAAAAACGATTTATTTCAATAGGTATAGGGAATTCGTTGAAAACATATAGATGAGGCGATATACAAGATTTAAGTAAGATTGGAGGTGACTTGGACTAATTTGGCATTAAAATTCATTATCACAATCGACTTAAAAAAGTTCTTTTGCGACACATATATCAAACATGTATCACGCATGTATCGCACACATATATATACATGGACATACATGTACACACATATGATATATATGTGATATGCATATTATTTTTTTATATTCATCTTCTACTTCGAATTTTCATTCAAAACACTTCAAAACTTTACTAAACCATCCTAAAATTGAGATTCAAACTCCTTAAGATGTACCCAATTTTATTCCAAAAAAATCCGCTCAAAAGAAAGCAAAAGCTTGATCCTTCTTAGCTGCAAATAACTTATTGACTAATATTTGTCGTATTTGACTAATAATAATTATATTTTATGAATTAATCAATTTTTGTAATAACTTATTTATGGTCAGACATAACCGGCAATGTAATTGGCCACCTGGTGCAAAGAACATTAGGGCCAATTAGGGGGAAAATTTTAAAAATATTCATATTTACAATTGGTCGTTCAAAAATAACCCAATTTTAAAAGTAATTAAAATTTTGGCCACTTTTTATATAAAGATAAATTTGAGCAAAAATATTGTTCAAATCCGGAAAATACTCCAGCATATTATGCTGGAGTTCCAACATAAGTATACTTGAACTCCAGCATATTATACTAGAGTTCTAGGATTGTATGTTGGAACTCCAACATAATATGATGGAGTTCCAACATAAATATACTAGAACTCCAGCATAATATACTGGAGTTCTAGCAAGTATATTGGTCCAGTATAACATACTGAAGTTTGGAGCACTAGCACTCCATTCTCCAGTATATTATATTGGATCCAGCAAAGTATATTGGCCTAGCATAATATGCTCGGTGTTCATGCACAGTCCACCGAACTCCAGTATATTATACTGGACCGGTCGTTATTGCCGCAAAAGAGTAGCTATTTTTATTAACTTAGTATATGCTGGTTATTTTTGATTGACCAATCCGAAAATTGACTATACCGTGCTATTTTTACCCAATAAGGTGTTTGGGCAGATGACCGTCAAAATATCATGGTATAGTCAGTTTTCACACTGGTCAATCAAAAATAGCCAGCGTTTACCAAGTCAATGAAAAATAGCCACTATTTTACTACAATAGGGACTGGTCCCGTATAATTTACGGGAGTTCTGGTGTATTTGTGTACGAACTCCAACATATTATGCTGGACTGGTATACTTTGCTAACTCCTTTAAAATTTGCGGGAGAGTGGAGCATCAGTGCTCCTAACTCCAGTATATTATACTAGATATTTATACTTGCTGGAACTTTCGTAAATTATGCGGGAGTTCCACCATAATTATGCTTGAACTCCCGTAAAATTTGCGGGAGTTCCAACATAGTTATCCGGGAACACCCATAAAATATGCGGGAGTTCAAGCATACTTATGCTGGAACATCCATAAAATTTACGGGAATATTTTCTGGATTTTAAACAGTATTTTTGCTCAGATTTTTCTTTACATAAAGAATAGCTAAATTTTAATAATTTTTAAAAACTTGACTATTTTTTAAGGACCGGTTATAAATGTGGCTATTTTTAAATTTCTCACTTTAGGACCGGCCAAACATAAACCGAGCAGCCCAAACATGAAGTCGCCCGGTTCATCTTGTAGAAGTACACACTTCCAACAAAATGCCAAGGCGCTAACATAGAGCTACAGTTTCCAAAAATGGCAGACAGCGAGCATCCCCGTCTCATTCTCCATAAATTTCTTCCTTTAGATCTTTGCAAGGTCCATTTCCACATTTACAAACTTATAACAGTCATTCTTTTGATAATTTTACACAGCACACGTGAAGAAATTTGTTTCCTTTTTATTTTAATTAATTGCAGGAGTTAGAGTTTATACACAAGAGCTGTTGTACGGTAGGGTACAGGCCCAATGTGTTGTCTACAACACTATCTCATCTTATTGCCACTAACACTGCCCATTTCATCTTGCCCATCATTCCTATTCGAGGTCTCATTTTTTGATCTTATGTCTTTTTATTTTTTTATTTTAAATTCTTGAAAAATCTAGTGTTTTAGCTTTTGTCATTTTTATTTAATTTTTGATTTCGCTTTTATAGAGAGGCTAAGGGAGAAAGCAGAGGAGTATTTTGGGTGCCAGTATGAGTTGTTTGTTGAATTCACTGGTCTAATCAGGTTCAAACTCCCACTTCTTTCCCTTCTATATAAACTTATTATATATCCTTCTTAAAATTATCTCTCCCTATTTGAGCTTCGCAAAGCATATTCAGTCTCAAGCCCGGATAAAAGAGGATAGTTAGGTAGGCAGGGTGGAGATTGAAAGTTTACACTGTGGAAATAGGGCAAAAACTATTTTTTGGTTATTACATAAGCTAATTAAATCCCCTCGCCATAAAGGGAAATATTAGTAAAGTGGTAGAAGCGGTTAAAAAACTGCTTTAGGTCAGCTTCAAATCCCAAGTGTGACATTCTTGAATAACCTTGGTTAAATTCTTGGCTCTGCCGCTAAATGTAGTGTAATGAACCCAATGCCTCAACACAAACACAAACTTGTATATTATAAACACTTAATTACACTGAAGTAGGAAATACTAATAGAATAAAGAACAACAATTAACTAGGAATTAGAGGAACAAGGAGAGAATAACCAGAAGGGGATGAGAAGTTTCTGACACTAGAAAGATAGAGAGGAGCAGCACAGACTTTACCTTAGCATAATCACAATTCTCAAAACTGTCGAGGAACCCCTTTTATCCATTTGTCATGTGCTTCCCTGCTCAACCTGGATCGCAAGCAAATCTCTTGTTGGGCTGTATAATTCCTTGGATCTTTCGTAGTTTAGCCCTAAGCCCCACAACTTGGCTAGCCTTTGTCCAAATAACTAGCACATAAGCATTATCTTAGTTATCCATCTTTACAACAATACTCCCCTCCTCAATAAGAACCTTGTCCTCAAGTTTCGAGTCAAGAAATCTCGGGATCAAAGGCTTTGGTAAACTAGCTCTAGTTATATTGACTTCAATAGGCGTGGAGTTCACTGGATGACAGACACCTACAAATTTTTCTTGAGCAGAATTAAGAGCACTATACCAAGCTGTATTCATGCCCGACACAACAATATTGATTGCACAGTATACTTCATTTTGGACAAGGTCATAATGAGATAAATCCCGTGTTCCCTTTGAATACTTCATAGGCCACAAAAACACTGGAATGAATAGCAAAGTAGCTATTATTCTACAGATGAATTGCACTAGAATCATCTCTACTTGCACTTGCTTTATTAGAGTACCAGTTAACGCTTGAGGCATGAATAAATGTGCATCTACTCCAATGACATGCAAATAACCATTATCTGCTTGTGAGACAAAACCAAGGAGTATGTTGCATTTTTTTTACTAACACAAGCTTGGTTCTAAACTGGGGTCCCATTGCCAAAGTTATCCAGTCTCCTAGAGTATGTCCTTGTAGCGTAGTCATTGTGGCTGTGATGATCTTTGAAGCTTTAGGCGTCACTTTTGCTTTCCCATGTTGGTCAACATATGGGTTTTCAAGGTCAAAAGGCAAGAGACAATCAACGTGCTTTTCAACTTTGACCCATTCTGGTGTATCCAAGCAATTGTAGTATGCTGGAAAAACTTTTCATTGCAAGAGCAACCACAAATCGAATCCAAAAATCTAACATTGGAAGTAGTTACATTAAGCGTTACAACATCTCCAAGCATAAGAGTGGAGTTACCAAAGATCTGTTCATTTGAAGTATTAACATAAGCAAAACACAAGCGTCTGATAGCTCCTCTTCTAATTGAGGGATTCCCATCGGCTGGACTAAGGGCAAGCACAAGCTTACTAGACTGGACAGACTCAAAAGCTCCAAGTAGCATCTCATGGAAACCACTATCGATGGTAGTTGGTGGTACAGAAGACTCAAGCAATGTATCCCTCTTGTCATCGAGTATCTCTCTCCCGTTGTCCAACTATCTTACTTTGACATAGACATACTTATCAATCAGAACAACCATGAAGAAATCTAGAGAGAACCATGGTAGATATTTAAAAACTCTCTCATGTTTTCTCAACTGAAGGTTAATCGTCGTAACAAACTTGTTAACCACATGAATAGACATTCCATGATATTCAACACATTTCAGAAGTCTCAAGAGATCGTCGTCCTAATACTCAGAAAGCTTAAGCTCATGTTGCCTACTCGGATCTGAGAGTGTAGAGTGGTCCTCTAACCTCCTCCGAGGTGACTGCACCTTGATTAAAGCAACAGATCCATGATCAAATGGGTAATCTAATCCAAGTTCATCAGGTAAAATTGATGCAAACAAGACTCTTCCAAGAATTGGGCAAGCCCAAGTGGATGTCGAGGGAAAAGTATTCTAGGGTGTCCAATAAGCAATTGATTCCAGCAACCATCTAAAACTTTGTGAATATCAAGCGGGACAAGGTCATAGGGAAAATAGAATGTAGAATTAATCCATAATGAAGGCTTCTCTGGCTTAAGATTCTTATACATAACAACCATGAAATAGCAATTAGGGACTACAGTTGGATGCTGTCCAAAATTATCAGCAATATCATTCTCTAACGAATATCCTTGGGCGATGGTTCTATTAAATAGCTTCTCTCTAGCACCAAGTTTCATCACAAAGTGCAGAGCAGGGGCGGATTTACCTTGGTGGAAGCGGTGTCATCCGACACCACTTCGTCGGAAAAATTTACCGAGCAACATATAGTATATAGTGTAAAAAGCATGTATAGGAAGAAAAAATGACATAGCCTTCCAATTAAAACGTTGTAGCTCACTGGCCCCGAGGGTTTCTTTTTCCTTACGTAGGTCGTGAGTTCGACTCTAAAGTTAACAAGTAATTTTGCTTAATATTTTGGTCTTTTGTTGTTTTAAAAATAATGCTCATAATTTATGAGTCATACATATTCGAACTTGGGACCTATTTAAGGGTGAGTGCAAACCAAACCACTTTGACATTGCTCATTTTCCTACCTTATATCAACAAAAGTTAGATATTATTGAATAAGGCTATTATAATTTCAAAAGTGTAAATCTAGTTACAATAATATATTTTAATTAAGTTTTATTAATACAATATGAATTTTATTTCTTTTAAATTATAATGTGTTTATAAGTTCACTTTTTGAATGTCGACACCGCTTACTAAAAATTCTGGGTACGCCCCTGGTGCAGAGAATACATGTCCTCAAAAGATGATGTTCCACTCTAATTCAACGCTCCCATGATCTACTCTTAAACCGATTGTATCACGTGAATAGCTGATTGTAGAAATTTCTACAACCGCAACCACCTGCAGTTCGAGCACCTCCAACTTTGTCCTTGCTGTTGAGTGTGAATAATTAGAAGGGAGGTATGTGATGCCAACCACATCACTAGCCAAGACATTCAATAAAATTATGAATCCCTTCTCGCTTCCACCCTTCCGAGGATAACCTGACAGAATTACAATTTATTGGACCATATTTTTGTATAGTATTTCATCATGTAGTTTGACAATAATGCAAATCTTCCCATAGGTCGTCCATTGAAAGAATCACAGTCCAACATGAATAGATAATAAGCATACTAAATTCAACTCGATAGCCAATATTTTATAGGGTAAAGCAGTGTTGTCAAAGGCGCGCTTAAGCCCCGAAGTGAGGCTCAAAACACGTTGAGCGCTTCGCCTCGCTTTAGTGTCGCATCAAAGCTCTAAAGCATACCTTTCCTTGCCAACGGGTGTAATCCTGAAAAGGCGACCTTAAACAATTGATATTTCACTTTATAGTGATTTTTTTTTCAATTTCTTTGTCCATATATTGTCATTCATGCTTATAACTATTGGTCTTGGACTACATGCATATTTTTACTTTTTTTCCCGTTGCGCCTTTTTTTATTAAAGCCCACGCTTTATTTGTGCTTTGCGCTTTTCGCCTTTGATAACACTAAAGTAGTAGGGTGATGTGGTGCTATGCAACCCGAAACTACAAGTCGAAGATCACATAGTGATGGTTGCTCAATTATTAACGCGAACTCTTCATCCCGGGCTGGTTTTTCATAACCAACAAACAAAATTTCGTCAGGAACATACTTCTCAATATCTGAGACCCCACTAACCATCATGAATTGCTTATAAAAAAATTTCCACAGGCATGGACTCTTGTGGATGTGAAGCAATATGACATTTTCAAATGGATATGTGACTTCAGCAAGGCGCGCAATCTCTTTCGGCACTACATCCTCTCCACTAGTAAAAGTTACCAAAAAATTGGTTGTATTATTTCAGATACAGTAGTGCAAGCAAATGCCCTAGCAGTTGGAGAGACATAGTTCTTGTCAATGGTTTGTGTGGGATTTCCATCAAGCAACCGGCTTCTTGTGAGTCGCCATCTTCCAAGTCAGATCTTGGTTTCATCACCTTGAAAGGTGACCGACATTTCCTTGAAGACCTCGTGTGCTAGGTTCAAGTTGTTCCTGTCAGAATACTTATTCCAATATTGAGGCGAGGGTGAGGTCTTAATGTTGCACCACGATGGAATAGCCGTAGCTGGTGCTATAAAATTGTTCACTGGCTTGCATTGCTGGTGAACGACTAAGCACCCGCTAGGTGCTTGTCTAGTCTGGGAGCGAAAACGCAGCTTCAGTTTCTCCTTAAAATGATTCCAATCAAATAATTGCTCATTTCAAAACATCCAATCAAACCAAGCAAAAGCTTCGCCATCAAGGTAATGGTAACAGAGAGGTAACCAGTCCTTCTCGGAGAAGCCAAGGTAGGTGAAGCACAGCTCATCCCGAAATATTGTACCCTTTGGGTTTCCACCGCTAAATTGATCCAATACCATCATTGTTGTTGGAGTACGAACAATGAAAGTACCAATGTTATGAACCCAATTTCTCAACACAAACTTGTATATTATAATAACTGAACGAAATTACACTGAAATAGGAAATACTAATAGAATAAAGAACAATGAGGAACAAGGAAAGAATAACCAGCAGGGATGAAAAGTTTCAAACACTGGAAAGATAGAGATGAGCAGCACGGACTTTGCCTAAGCATAATTACAATTCCCAAAACTGTCGATGAACCCCTTGTATCCATTTGTCACGTGCTTCCCTACTCGACCTAAATCCCAAGCAAATCTCTTGTTGGGCTGTCTAATTCCTTGGCCTTTTCGTAGTTTAGCCCTTGGGCCAACAACTTGGCTAGTCTCTGTCCAAGTAACTAGCCGATAAGCATTATTGTAGTTATCCACGTTCACAACATGTAGGTTTGGAAAAAATAGTCAACCTCTAAATAGTGAATGGACTTGGATAGAGTGAAATGTATACAGAGGATTCATATACAAGCTATTGCAACTATTTTGATAGTGGAATGAATACTGAGGATTATTGTTGCTGTATATGCTTTTCAAGTTCTAGAATTAATAATAATTGATAGAAATCATTAAAGTCCGTCCAACTAGGAAAAAACTTTGTGTCCAGCTACGTATAGAGTGAAGTTTCCTGGAACTTAGGACATCTCTTGTAGCAGTAGATGATAGATTTTCCCAAATACAAGTTGGATAAAATCCATCAGAAGCTTGTGGTTTTAGCAAGTTCAATCTCACTCTATTATTATTATTTTTCTTTTTACTGTTTTTAGCCTTCATTGTCACAAACAAATAGTTCAAATGTTTCGGTTTCATTAGAACTGGATGTTGCCAAAACAAATGATGTGTGAACATGACGTATTTTACAAGTTGACCTGGCATTAAGTAACTGGATTTTGTTAATGGGAAAGACAAATTTTTTAGATTAGGTGAAATACAACAAAGGTTTGGTGAATAAGAGCTATTAATAACTTAAATACTGCTTAGGGCTTTTTTTTGATAACCGTGGTGTCTGCACCAGCTTGCGTATCACTCGACTCATTCCATAGGACACCTGCCACCTCTCACCAACAACAAGTATACCAGGTTTTGGACATATAGGAAGAAAAAATAACCTAGTGGTTTTCTGTGGGGTTTGAACGTGAAACCTTATGGTTCTCCACCCACTTCGTTGACCACTAGGTTACACCCTTGGGTGGCTACATAGGGCTTACCTTGGCTTGACTTGGAACTATTTATAAGTTAAAGCTGCATGTATTTCAAATAGTTATCCAAATAGTTGTTCTGTTGCATTTTATTCTTTATATTTTTGTTGATATGCTTTCAAGTACACTACATATTCAGAGTCGGTGTAATTCAGCGTAGGGCGTTTTTTTGCCTTTTTATCAATCACATGTACACTCTATGCATAAATTATGGAGTACAATGATATAGTCATGTGCACTTTGCTGTTTCATGTGATTCTTTTCATCCTGCAAGAAATATTTCACTTCTATGGAGCAATATGTCTAGCAATTTGCTAATGTTCTGTATGAATTACAGCTGGTGTAGAGGAGCAAGCATTGGTTGGCACAGTGACGATAATAGACCTTACCTTAAACAACGGGACTTCGCGGTGCGTTCTTGACTTGCTGTTGTATCTTCCCACATTGTTATTTGCTACATATTTTTTGTTTTATTTCATGAACAATGTATTATTGCTTCTTCTTGCAGCATGCATTTATTAATTTTCGCACATTTCTTAAAATTGAATGTTTTGATAACATAGTATGGCTTGGTTCCCATGTTCATCCGGTATGACATAATAATATACTAACATTCTCAAGATGTGTCGTATCTTCCTAGAGATTAAACGACACTGCAGTATACACAAGAGTTATAATTATATAGTTAAATTCTTCACTTAGGTTTATTTGTGTTTTCATGATTAATGGAACACAAGCTGCCTTTTTGGGCAGGGGATTAGGATCATCTCTCCATGTTACTGTCTCATTTCATCATGGAGTCTTTCAGTAAACTAATGAAAAGAAAAGAGTAGCTGCATCAGTGGATTTAGGTTGGCTAACAGGTTGGGAAACCTTTTGTAGGTTCGCAAACCATGCATCGATATCGTATTCATTAGTTGCAAATGTACGCTCTTTTTCTTGTACTATGTTCCAGACAGTTTCACTTCCTCCTCAGAGTCTTGAGTGTTTTGAAGCAGTCTATGGACTGCATATCGACATGAAAAAGTTAGAGTTCATCCTAGTTGGGCTGGTTCATGATGTTTGTAGTTTGGTTCAGAAGCTGAGGTGCAAGGTAGGTTCACTACCTAATAAGTGTTTCAAGATGCCTTTTGAGGAAATTTTGGAGAGATTGAATTACGGAAGCTGTGATTTTGAAATTTGAAAGAGATTGACAGGTAGAAATAAAAAGTTACTCGGAGGGAATATGGTCAGCCAGTCTGCCTTTTCAAGTATATCCATGGACTATCTTCCTTGTTTTGCAACCCATCATCAATTGTCTATAAGTTGGAGAAAATAGTGGGATTTCGATGGTATTGAACAAATGGAGACAGAAAAATATCATTTTGTAGAGTGGAAAAAGGTGGTCCCTCTGTGGAGGTTCAGCTCTCACTTTTGAACCATGCATTGTTGGATAAGTGGTTATAAGGACTTACTTTCAAGGATGATGCTTGATGTAAATAAGTTATAGTTGCAAAGTGGATCCTTGATTGTGCATGGTTCTTGAAGAAAGTGATAGACCCACTTAGTGTGAGCTTGTGGAAGGGGATTATGAAAGGAAAGATAGCGTTCCCAACTTTAGTTGGCTTGTCGGGAATAACCATTATTTGAATGTGACAATATGTTTTGATGTCTATTATGAGAATTCAGCAAGATGCGGGAAGCGAGGCTCAGATGGTTCGGGCACGTGCGGAGGAGAAGCCTGGATGCTCCGGTGAGGAGGTGTGAGCTGTTGGCTTTAGTGGGTTCTAGAAGTGGTAGAGAACAACCTAAGAAGTATTGGGGATAGGTGATCAGGTAGGACCTTGCAAGATTCCAGATTTCCGAGGATATGGCCTTTGATAGGAAGGTTTGGAGGTCGAGCATTAGGGTTGTAGGATAGGATGGTAGTCGAGCTTCTCCCCCTCCATTCCCGGGGGGAGGGGGGGGAAGCGAGTTTGAATGGGTTGGTTCTAGGCAGGCTTGTGGTTAGTGTAGAGTTCACACTAACCTTACTGTTTCCCATAGATCTAGTTCTTAGGATGCTGTCATTATTTCTATGGTTATGTTGACGTTACTAATGAATTATCTTTTCTTGTTTTCTTGTTTTATTTTCATCTTCCTGAGCCGAGGGTCTATCGGAAATAGCCTCTCTGCCCTATCGGGATAGGGGTAAGGACTGCGTACACACTACCCTCCCCAGACCCCACTTAGTGGGACTTTACTGGGTCGTCGTTGTTGTTGTTGTATGAGAATTCAGCAGTTAGAGATGTGTAATGCCTGATGAGTAACATATAGCTTGTAAAGAGTGGATTTCTTTTTTATTCTCAAGTTGTAGATTAGGAAAAGATTGATTTTCTAGATAATATAAGTTATTTTCTTCAAATTTACCCTAATTTTGGTTATAATTTCGGGGATCAAATTATCTTGAATTTTTGTGTCCGTCGTGGTCAAAATACCCAAATTGTTTTACCAGATCCGATGCAGATCCCATACGGACACTCATACTAGTGTCGTATTGACACAGGTGTGGCACCTAAACTGCCATGTCTTAGAGCCCGTTTGGACATAAGAAATTTTTTCCTTCTTTCCAATTTTTTTTCTTCGAAATCAGCGTTTGTTTATAAAGTTTTCAATTTTCGAAAATTTGAAAAACTCCAAAAAGTATTTTTTCAAATTTTTTACTAAATCACTCACAAAACTTCAAAAACAACCCAAAATTATATTCATGTCCAAACACAACTCTAAATTTCAAATACTATTTTCATTTGTAAAAAATTTTCACCCTGTTTCCAAACGCCCACTTAGCATAGGAGGTGAGGTGGTAGAGCTACAAAAGGTTTGTGCGGACATCAAGATTGGATTAGTTTTGGAGTGTGATTATAAAAGAATACTCTAAATGAATTTATTTAGGCTCTTGTGGTGGCATAAATTCCTGTTAAAAAGGTTGACCTTTTGATATCCTATCCAACACCCAGGAAATCAGACATGGCATTTGTGCATGATATCAAGTTACACTATGGCAATAGTTATTGAATTAATATGCACCATATATTAGCTTCTCATGGTCTAGTGCGCTGGATGCAAATAATTTGTTCTTTGTAGTTCATACATAAGGTCAGAATGTGGTAACAGAGACGATTAATCAAATGGGTTTGTCGTGGATATTTGGTCTATGAGTGAATGCTTGGATATTTGATCTTTGGAAAACATTAAAGAATGTTTGGAGATTTGATCTTTGGAAAACATTAAATTAATGATGCTGCAATGTTGAATCACACTTATATCTTGGCTAAGTTGTAAATTCTGCGGTCCTTATTTGTTTACTCCAGTTGACAATTCTTAATTCTTTTGTTGAAGGCAGTGTGTTATTTAAATAGTTATGATGCGGATTTCAAGGGTGGTATCTTTCACTTCAAGGATGGAGAACCTGCAGACATTGTGCCTATGGCTGGGGTAAGTGATCTATGGATTTAGTGGTGCATTTGACTACTTAAGTTACAAAATTATATTTTCTGGAATTTTGTGTTGTTGCTCGCAATGTCAATCGTTTTTTTGTTCCAATCTAATGTAAATCTTGAAAGAGGATTTTTTTTTGCTGTCAGTTTCTCATGCAAGTTATCATTTGCTAGCTGCCTCTAGCATTAGCTCTTTAGTGAAGATTAATACGTCAAATATAAATTATATATTATCTGCATTCTGGTCTATTGTGTATATGTCCATTTTACTTTTTCCCCTTTTGGCTGCTCTTCCTTACTGATGATAATTCTATCTCATTAGGATGTTATCATGTACACGGCTGATGACCAAAATATACATTCTGTTGATAAGGTATCTTCTCTCTTCTTTTATGAAAAAAGAACCTCTTTGTGTGTCTTTCACTTTACTCCAAACCCTCTTATATTTTGTCAGGGACTTGATTTCAGTTTGTTATCTTGTATGTCCGTTGCTTAACCCTCCAAATCTTGATGGCCTGCTTAAACCTGTCTTCCACTTTAACTAAATGGTTGCACCTGCCTTATTTTTTTGGGGTGGATTGTGGTCTTGTTACCTTAAGTTAGCATTACTTTGTATCAATTTGTTACTGCCCTGCCATTATGGCTGATCACAAACTAAAGAGTCGAATACTCTGCCAGCTATGTGCTGCATCAGTTTAGCAGACTCCTTGATCTCAATTTAGATGACCCACACAGTCTTTTGCCTTGTCTGATCATTTTGAGTTCACAATCATCCCATTTAGGCATTTAGTTATTAAGGTTTTTGAAGGAGGAGCTTAAAGTTAGTACGGAAATTTCATTCATTTGGAAGGCTAGTCTGTTATATAGTTGCCACAGGCCACAATTTCCTGCGTAGGGAACACAAACTTCAATCTCTAATGTTATAGAAGTCCTGAGCATTAACTGACTTGTAAGAAGCAAGGGCAGGAAACAAGAAAGGAGATTCAGTGGGCACTTGCACTTCCTTTCACAGTGTCCATTTGTGTGTTATTTTCTCTTCCTGGATAAAGATACATTGTCTTCCTGATTTTGTAAAGATATATGGTACGTTTAACTGGCATGCTACACATCCAAGTTAGAGTATCTTGTCATATTCTTCTAATCAAAAAGCTTACTGCCTTGGGAAATTTATAGTGTGGCACTGGAAAAAGATATATTCTTATTCTTTAACCACTTCCACATGGATCAATGTATCAACCAACTTCAGAGATGAGAAGTGACGAGTGCAAAACAGGACAAAAAATTATTGCTCGCTAGTCAAAGATACTATAGTTAAATTATCGTTGCCACATAGATTGGATTTAAACAATGTTCGAATTAGCTTTAGTTAATTACTATCCAGTAGAATTAACACTTGATTGAATGATTATCAACTACAATTAACTTCTAAAGATTAAGAAATTATCAATTAATCACAAAAGACAAGAGTTGAGCAACACAGAAATATTAGCGAGAGAAATAAGGGTAATTGACTAGACAGGTACAAGATAATTGACTCGGGAACTCATTCTTGAATTAGTTCTACCGTTGATTCTCACGAATTCAACATATAATTGGATTACACTTGAAGTTAATGTTCCTCTTTCGATTAAACGTTAATTTCAGTAATTAATCCAATTGAAGCACAGTGAACATTTGCAACAAATAAAATGATGGTTTTAGTCTAAAGGGTAGCTTCTCACGAATATTTCCCTATTTTCTAATTTGATTATTAATTCAAGAGGCTCTTTCGATTGCCTAGTTGAATCACGAATTTAAACTAGAGTATAAGTTGTAAAGAAATTCAATGTAAAGTTCCTCTTTCGATTAAGCAAAATAATAAACAATTTCACAATACGATTTAAAACTCCATCAATTAATTCAAACAATTGTCAATAATCAAATCCCTAATCAAGTTATCAATACACCATATCTATCAACACCCTAAGGGAAATTATTCCGTAGCAATGGACAAATTCATCTCAATAAGGTTTAAAAACATAGAAAAGATCAATGCTAAAGTTTCGATACAAAGTCCTGTATTGCACCGATTCTTGGTTGTAATCTTGATGAATTCTTGTGTCTCCTTGCCTTAGTTCTTTCTCAAATCTTTACATATTGTAGCGTATTTATATTGTGTAGAAGTGGGTCTGGAACCCTCTCTAAGCCGAGGAACCCTCTCTAAGCCGAAACAGGAAAATAGTCAAATATTCTGGGGAAAATACACAGGCGCGCCGCGCCTTGCGTCCCACCATGCGGCGCGCCTTTGGAGATTATCAGAGAGCAAATTCTGACAGAGCAGTAACACTTGCACCGCCGCACCGTGCTTCGCGGCGCCCCATGCTACGTGGTAGTGCTTGTTTTTCTCAGAGTAATTTTTTCTTCTACTTTTTAACATCCATACTTGGTCCTCGACCCCTGAATGCGATCCCCGTTTAATTCCTTGGGCTTTTACTCAGATTTCAAAGCTCCAAATTAACTTTTTAACTCGGAATCACTTCCTGCAAGACATAAAACACGTAATAAGTGCAATTCAATATCATTTAAGCTCAAACACATGTAAAGTGCATTAATTAGAGTGTAAAACACAGGTTTCTAGCCTACCATCAAGAAGCAACTGGTTTAACTTGTGGCTGCGTGGTATTTATAGGAGTGTGTAACGAATTACACAGACAAATTGTTTAACATAAAGAAATCCTGTTTAGTCTGTGATGCCACTGAGCCAAGATAGATGATGCTCTTGCTCTGCAGAATCTGAGATCATGTCATACATGGTCAATACATTAGCTGGGCCGGGAAACAACTCCAGAGTGTGCACTGATCATTTCTTTATATAAAATGGACATTTCATTTTCCATATTTATTGTAACAAGATCAACGTTTAACGTTTTCTCAGATTGAATTGTCTCAATGAATCTCTCATTAATTTTAAGAATATTCATCCTCTTATGCCCTGTCCCGTACTAGCTCTCTTGTCGATATCTAAAAAGCATACGATATGTCTATCTTCAGCCTAAAATGTTAGTAGGATTCGGTTTCCCAGTTTTCTTTCTTCTTAGCTCTTTTCTCTAATTCACTGATTCTTCCATACAGATTACTGAAGGGGAGCGAATTACACTTACTCTGTGGTTCAGCCGTGATGCGTCTCATGATGAAGATTCTAAACTCATCTCATCTCTCTCACAAGCTTTATTGGGTGTTGTGGATAGAAAGTTTCTTTCATATTTGCCCGTGCCAGGATCCATCAGTATGTACTGGTTTCCACCTGACAAAGCTTCAAGTTTCTTGTCCGGATTTGATATTCGCTGTGGCAGATTGCATATTCTTGGATTTGATATCCTTCCATTTCAAGAGACTAGCCATTTATCAGCATCAGATTCATGTTGCAACTTACTGGAGTTACTGTCAGGGCCACTACTTTTAGCACGAGAAAGCGAGTTGTTCGAGACCCAATTTCTTAATATAATGCATGCACTTCAGGTACCTCCCTTTAATCTTATCCTCGAAAAGATTGTTATGGCTTTTTCTATATTATATCATTGGAGATCATGTAAAATATTCCTAAACCAGTGTCAACTTTATGAAATATCTAGCGGTTTAGTCATTCTTCCTCCTCCTCAATGCAGTAGACATAGTGAAACATGAAAAAGAACAAGCACCTTACTGAATTTTGCATCAGTTCTTTGATCCTGATAGGGAGGGTTTTTGAAGTTGGAAGTTTCCAAGTTTAAACCGAATGTCAAGACCAGAATATCAAATTTTGCATATTGATTCACATACTATAACAGAAGAAAATGAGTCGTCAAATGATTGAAGCATATAGACTTAGTATTCCTTATAAAAAAGCATATATACTAGTATTTGATTAATTGGTGGGTCTATTTTGTATTCAACTTCTTTGTGTGATAGTTGGTGCAGTTCTATCATTGGAAGTTCTCCAGTTTAAAGACAAAAGTTGAAGGAACAACTCCAACTCAAACTCCAAATGTAATTCCAATTTCCCCGAATCAGAAAACAGAAATAGGTCATCTTAAATCTGCGTTTCTGAAAGATCTTCAACTGGTGGAAGGTTTCTTTGGAAATTCGAGACACATCAAGGACATGGATTATGAATTTGACTGGCTTACTTTTTCAGCTGCAGTTCCTGAATGGGAATGTTATGTTTTTAAGTTACAGAAGGAACTGCTTCTGCATTTACCTCATTGGAGAACTAATCAGTCCATCTATTGTGTTCCATTAGGAGATGTTGAGGAATGAATCTGATTATACATTGTTTGGTATAAACTTCATCTACAGATTTCATAGAGATATTTTGATTTACATGGTCATGTTGGCTTACTTCTTGTCTTTTCTTCAAATTTATCAAGCATTCTCTGTGTAATCTTCTGGTCAATTTTATAGCTGCCACATGTTTAATATGGTTATTTACCCTCAAATATCTTTAAAAGAAAAGGATTACATCTTACTTTATATGAAATAATATCATATCCATGTGAGACTTGTGTATAGTAGCAAAGGTATTGTATATCTTCCTATCATTGACATGCTAGTTTCTTCTTTGTAAATTTACAAAAACTGCCTCTTAGTGAGGCTGACTTGTGTAGTTGCCAAACGTTTTCTTTTCTTTTTCCAGTCTCTCTCTCTCTATCTCTCTCTCTCTCACACACACACACACACAACACACAGAGCAAACTTATCCTTTTTACCTACTGCCCTTTAGATATCAAAACACACACACACACACAGCAAACTTATCCTCTTTACCTACTGCCCTATAGATATCGAATGGAGTGAAAAAGGCAATTAATGATAAATATCAAGCATTTTTATTTTCATAGATGAGCCGTCCATCCAATCATCTGGGGATTTTATGTGTTAGACCACTGTCACGAATTTTGCAGGATATTTTTTTTTATAAAATTAAATTAAAATGACTTTTCCTTTAGAAAAGTCTATTGGCCGGCTGCTAATCATTTATAAAATGACTTGTTTTTAGCATTATTGTACATGACATGTTCGATCTTCGTGCGGACAAGGTTTTGAAAGTATGAATTGATAGTAAGAGTTCGCATCTTTTAAAAAGTACTACTAATATATAGGAGTAGTAAATAGTTACGTAAGCCCTTCACTTTATTTCCTTGTCTTGTACTAATATATACATATCAGCGGTTAAATTCTAACTCAAACTTGGCAATTATCAATTAATTCCTCAAATTATATTCAGAACTCATACACAACTAATGCTGTAGGAACTTCAAAATCTCAACCCTCATATCATAAATCAAGCTTTACCTCATCAGTCATTCATTTGTAGTAGTAATGATGAATTCAAGATAATAACATGAACTTAAGTCTTAAATTATATTGTTGTAATAGGGCTCAAAGTAAATAAAAAGAAAAATGTGAAGGGGTGATTTGTAAATAGAAGAAATAGATAGGGTGTATTAGTATAGTATAAAAGAAAGTCAGTTATTTTAATATACTGACTTTCTTCTTCTTCTTTGAACTCTCTCTCTTATGTTCTTCTCAACTGATTGTATGAAGCTTTTCTATCAATGAAGATGAATTGTGTTGCATGTGCAAATTAGTGAATTACTTAGCTGAATTAGTTCATTCTAACATGGTATCAGAGCGGCGATTCAAGAATTGAAGTCTGGGCAAAGATTTTGTAGATCGGAGAAGAATTTCTGGACAATCAGATCCAGAACAAAGCTCGCAGTTGATAAAAATGGCAGGAAATGAGGTAACTCAACTTGAACACAATCATTCGCTTTATGTTCAAGCTTCGGATGCTCCTGGGTTAGTTTTAGTTCCAATTAAGCTCACATGGCCAGAAAATTATGCCCTGTGGAGCAGGGCGATGAAATTAGCTCTGAGGGGAAAGGGTAAGCTAGGGTTTGTGGATGAAACTTGTGTTAAAAATATGTACAAAGGAGAACTTACAGAACAATGGAAAAAATGTAACGCAATTGTGCTTTCATGGATTGGTAGCACCGTTGCTTGTGAATTGGTGCCTGGTATTGTTTTTGCGTCAAATGCAAAAAAAGTATGGAGTGATTTTAAGGAGAAGTTCGATAGGTGTAGTTTAACAAGAATTTATCACTTATGGACATAAATAGCTACTTTGAAACAGGGGACATATTCAGTTACAACATATTATTCTAAAATGAGTGATTTATGGAATGAATTAGATGTGTTGGCTCCTAAATCTTACTGTGATTGTGAGGAGGCTAGACCTTCAATGGAACTTCTAGAGCAAATCAGGTTATTGCAGTTTCTTATGGGTTTGAATGAGAGCTATGGTAATGTTAGGAGTAATGTTCTAATGAGAAGACCAGTTATTTCAGTAAATGAGGCATATGCAATAGTAATCCAGGAGGAAAGTCAAAGATTATTGACAGTAGGAGATACAAATAGAGTTCCTCTTACTATGATGGCCGGAAAAACTCAAGGCTTCAAGTCAACTAAGAAATTTGGGTTAATTTGTGATCATTGTGGCTACAAAGGGCACTTGAAAGAAAACTGTTACAAAATTATTGGTTATCCAGCAGATTTCAAAAGTAAGAAAAAATTTCAAAGTGGAGGACAGAAGACCTATGCTAATGTGTCAAGCACTGAAGATTTGGGGGCAAATATGAATCAATTTCAAGGGCATGTCTTAACTGAAGAGCAATATAATCAATTGGTGGGATTGTTAAATAAAAGGCGAAATACATAAACAGCCCCTTCAGGTTGTCCACAACGACCAAACAAACACCTCAATTGACCCCTGTATCATTTAGACACTTCAAGTGACTGTTAAGTAAATCAAATAGACACCTGCGTGCAACAGACTAAATACGTGAGTTACATTTGCTATGATGTGTCAAATGAGCCAATCAGTGAACGACATGTGTAATTTATAATTAAAATTTAACACTTATGGTTAAAAATAATGAATTTAAAGAGAGAGAAAAAAGATTCCCTCAGTTTTAACCAAAGTAATGCCCCCCCCACTTCATCTTCTTCCTTCAAGAACCAAATTCAACGCTACCCCATTCCCACCCCATTCATCTTCTTCCGTGTCTCCTTTTCTTTTCCCTAATCCACTCTTCATCCAACTAATTAAACACAGATCTTTCCATTAGACCCCTTCCCACCTTCTTCACCGGAAAAAAGCTCATCTCTTTCACCGGAAAATTGACCTCCAAGCAAAGCTGGAAGAAATAATTCTACTGGAAAATTATCAAATAATTGCGGTACCATGTTTGTCTTTGTTCTGAATTTTCGTTGTAGTTTATGATAAAATTCTGAGACCTATATGTTGCTCGTTTTTCTCAATAATTTACAGAGATGGTCTCCGAATTGGAATACAAACTTTGAAGTGGTGGTATTGAGTTCACAGTAGATGGTGGACAAAAAGGATCAACTGGTTTTGATGTCGGAACAACAAGATAAAGAACAAATAAAAGAAAGATCAGATCATTTACTCATTCTCTAGGATAGATAGAACAAACAAAAAGTAAAAATGGGAACAACAAAATAACTATTGTTTTATAAGAATCAGATATTGAAATTTATTAAGGCATTGCAAACTGAAAGCAAATTGAAACATATTTGGGCAAGAAATGCACAAATACGAGAAGGAAAATGCTGATGTATTTTATGTTTTCTATTTTTAAAAAAATAAGCTGAAAAAATGTATTCACGCGCTCAAAATTTGGTTAGCAATCACGCATATGCCACATCAGTAACATGTGTTTACTTGATCTGATTAATAGTCACTTGAAGTGTCTAAATGATACATGGGTCAATTAAAGTGTTTGTTTGGTCATTGTGGACAACTTGAAGGGGCCGTTTATGTATTTCGCCTAAATAAAACATCAACTGGACAGTGTTCATCAAACATGGTAGGTATAATCTCTCTATTCTCTAGTGCTTCAATGGTAGATTGGATAATAGATTCAGGTGCTACACATCATATTACTCACAAAAAGGATGTTTTGAGTAATGTTAAAAGCATGGAAGGCCAATGTAATAGTGGAGTACAATTACCAACTGGAATAAGGGCAAGGATAGAAAGCACTGGAAATGTAGAAATCTTAGCAGATCAGTGGGTAAAGAATGTGTTACATGTACCTGATTTCAAGTTTAATCTACTGTCATTATCAAAGCTTACTAGAGATCTCAGATGTTGGGTAAGCTTCTACCCTGATTTCTGTTTGTTTCAGGAACTCTTCAGTAGGAAGGTACTGGGGATTGGTAGAGAATCAGCAGGGTTGTACTTGCTAAATAAACAAGCAGCAAGGTCAAGCAACATCAAGTCAGCTCCTGGATTGGGAGTACTATTGAGAAGAGGACAAGAAACAACACTAACAGTTTTCTGTGACTCAGACTGGGCAGCATGTCCCAACACAAGAAGATCTGTAATAGGGTATATTGTAAAGCTTGGTGACTCTTTATTGTCATGGAAATCCAAGAAACAACAGACAATTAGTAGAAGCTCAGCAGAGGCAGAATATAGAAGCATGACAGCTGGAGTGGTTGCGATTGTTTGGATGGTTGGATTGCTGGAAGAGTTAGGAAACAAAGCAGAGATGCCTGTGAACTTATATTGTGATAGTAAAGCAGCTATGCAAATAGCTGCAAATCCCATATTCCATGAAAGGACTAAACATATAGAAATAGATTGTCATTTTGTTAGAGAAAAGCTTAAGGCAGGGCTGATTGCAACTCAATACATCTCTACAAAGATGCAACTAACTTGATGACAAAAGGATTAAATGCAGCTCAACATCAGTTCTTGTTATCCAAGCTGGGAATAGAAGATATCTTCCACATACCAGCTTGAGGGGGAGTATTGTTGTAATATGGATCAAAGTAAATAAAATGAAAAATGTGAAGGGGTGATTTGTAAATAGAAGAAATAGATAGGATGTATTAGTATAGTATAAAAGAAAGTCAGTTATTTTAATATATTGACTTTCTTCTTCTTCTTTGAACTCTCCCCCTTCTGTTCTTCTCAACTGATTCTATGAAGTTTTTCTATCAATGAAGATGAATTGTGTTGCATGTGCAAATTAGTGAATTACTTAGCTGAATTAGTTCATTCTAACAAATTAGTTCCACAAAACTCATCTATATATAATGTGCTGTGCTCTATAGCTCCACAAGAAAGATCAAAATTCCCTTAATCGATCAAATGATTAATCATTTGAATTATATTGTTGGAAACTAAGTTTCAAGGATATAGTTTTCCTCCCAATGACATGAAATGATGAAAAAAAAATTCATCATTGATTGAGAGTTATGAGCTTTTGAATTTGAATCATACTAATTCTTCCAGTTCTATTTGACAACACCAAATTACTTCAACAACATAAACATCATTCAAATACATACGCAAATATTACATTATAATGAAATATAAAGCGTCAGGATATTACTAATTTATTTTAATTCATATTGTGATATATAATTATTAATCATGGATGTGACCTTCTGTCTCGTCAAACCAATTATTCGTAAATTATTATGCACGGAGAACCAATAGCAATTGTCAAAACCTTTCCAAGTTGCAATTATTTTATTATTTATGTTTTTTTACATCCACATACCACTTTCATTCTGTTATTAAGAAGACAACCTAATCAACAAATACAAAAAATATATCAATATGGAAATAACAACAACAACAACAACAACCCAGTATAATCCCACTTAGTGGGGTCTGGGGAGGGTAGTGTGTACGCAGACCTTACCCCTACCCTAAGGTAGAGAGGCTGTTTCCAAATAGACCCCCGACATCCTTCCCTCCAAGAACTACCCACCTTGCTCTTGGGGAGACTCGAACTCACAACCTCTCAGTTGGAAGTGGGGGTTGCTTACCATCAGAGCAACCCCTCTTATATCAATATGGAAATAAGAACAAAAAAATAATAAAGTTGAAGATACACAGGAATATTTCAAATATATATATAGAGTAACAAAAATCATGTTTTAAAATAGTAACTATTCTTTTTACGCAGGATGTTAGCACAATTCCTTTTTATTATTTGGGCTTGAGATAGACTATTGCGACTCACAAACTTAATTTTTTTTTTTTTAAAAAATAAAAGTTTATAAATAACAATTTAGATAAATAAAGGTGAAGTGAGCAACAATAAAATTTCAATCAAATGTAAGATAGAGGGACGACCGACGGGCGACGAGCATGTTCTTTACCTAAATGCCTAAAATGTAGAATTATAAACTAATTAAAATACCTATTAGCAAAGCCTGAAATTAATTAATGGAGATGAGGAAACCCAGTATGCAAAGTTGTTACCATATTAAGAGGTGTTATTAAAAAGCTAGGTTTTTTTAATTAGGTCAATACTTATTAGACTCAAAATAAAAAATAGAAAATAAAAAGGTATTTCATCCATTAGTTGTGTTTTCCAGCAATTGTGATTTTTGTGTAAAAATATGGTTATATGACTTTGGTGAAAGTTATATAAGCATTTGTAAAATTTACTTGTGAAATAAGTTATTTGAAATGAATTTATGGCCGCGCACACACATTCATACAAATATATGTATATACAAAAATATTTTGTTTTTCATTTCTGAGTTTTGGGTGAGTGGAAGCCACGGGTAGTTTGCACTTTGCAGTAGCTAACTCAATCACACAAAATAAATCAATCTTGCGAAACTAACTAAAAGAGAATTATTATTATTATTATTATTATTATTATTATTATTATTATTATTATTATTATTATTATTATTTAATTTACTCAAATCAATCCTCACCTTTCTCTTTGGTAGAGATTGGGGTTGGGGGGGGGGTTAATAATTATCTCAATAACACACAAAAACTTGAACTTTGCGACTTGGAAAACCAGCCCCCCCCCACCACCCCCACAAACACAATTATATAATTTGGGTCATTATCAAGAAAAATAATTAGATTAGCGATCTTGTTCATGTGGTTGATATTCTTGCTTGGCATCAAATCCAAAGCAAGTTGCAAAATTTTGTAGATAATAATGGAGGGTAGTTCATGTGTTGTGGAAAATATAATGTTAATATATGTGAGATTTATTAATGAAGTGTAGTATCATCTTATTAGTTTAATATATGATATGTGGGCCATCGACCCACATGATATTAACTCAATTTTTTACGGGCAAGATTCATTAGGTTAGCTTGTTATCCAATCTTTCGCGCGTTGCCTAGGTGTTGCACTACAGCCCAGGCCCGGCGCACCTCTTTTATATATATATATATATATATATATATATATATATATATATATATATATATATATATATACCTTAGTACCATAGTAATCTACACATAGATTTTACATAAAAAAAAATAGCCATTCTGTGAATTTTATAATTCTTGAGGTTTGGTTAGATACTATTCCAAAGTCATGGACACGCTTATTCCAATTATATCTATATCCACTATGATACAAATTTAACACCAAAGATATTGGACAGCTTCCCCCTCTTTTTATTTGTTTAATCTTTCTTTCTTCATATTTAGAAATTAAAGTTTTAGGCTATATGTCATATTATGTTCCCGGCATGCAAGAGTTAAGGTATGTAAACATTTATTCCCTAATATTTTGACAAATTTCGATTATTTCTAAATTTTGGATCCGTGAAATAAAAGGTCAATTCCTTCAAGAGCACCACCACTTTTATGTCTTTATTCCTTTTAAATTTCTAGGCTATATGTCACAATACCAAAGCAAAATTGAGTTGAAATCGTTGCACGATTTTGGGTAATTAAAATGAGGAAAGCTGAGATTTTGATTTTCCATTTAAGGGCTGACTTGTACTTTTATAATATAATAATCATCGGTTCATTATAAAACAATAAAATAAGATAAAAAGTATTGTAGAAAAAAATATTCTTATTGATTTTGGGATGAATTACAAAGAAATAGAACCCCTCTATTTATATAAAAAAATGACTTAGCCACCAAGAAACAACAACAACAATAACAACAACCCAGTAAAATCTCACTCAGTAGGGTCTGGGGAAGGTAAAGTGTACGCAAACCTTACCCCTACCCCGGAGGGGGTAGAAAGGCTATTTTCGGGAGACCCTCGGCTCTGAGACAATAGATATGTGACAATAAAATCCGAAAAAATAATATCAGCAACGTGAGAGACATCAAATAGATGAAAATGCAGTACCACAAATATTATACAAAAGTTTGAAACACAACATAAATCGACTGCCCCGCTACCCCTTAACCGACAACCCTAATGCTCGACCTCCACACCTTCCTATCTAGAGCCATGTCCTCGAAAATCTGGAGCCGCTCATATCCTTTCTGATCACCTCGACCCAATACTTCTTAGGCCGCCCTCTACCTCTTCTCGTACCTACAAAAGCCAACCGCTCACACCTCCTTACCGGGGCATCTAGGCTTCTCTTCTTCACGTGTCCGAACCATCTAAGCCGCGCTTCCTGCATCTTATCGTCCACCGGAGCCACACCCACCCTCTCCCAAGTATCTTCATTCCTAATTTTATACAGCCTAATGTGCCCACACATCCTCCTCAACATCCTCATTTCTGTAACTTTCATCTTCTAGATATGTGACTTCTTGATTGGCCAACACTCAGCCTATACAACATGGCCGGTCTAACCACCACTTTATAGAATTTACCTTTGAATTTCGGTGGCACATTCTTATCACACAAGAATCCAGACGCTAATCTCCATTTCATCAACCCTACCCCAATACGGTGCATAACATCCCCGTCTATCTCCCCATCTCCCTGGATTATTGACCTTAAGTACTTTAAACTTTATTTCTTGAGGATGAACCGTGAGTCAAGCCTGATTTCCACATCCGCTTCCCCCGTCACTTTGCTGAACTTACATTCCACATATTCCGTCCTAGTCCTACTCAACTTGAAACCTTTAGATTCCAGGGCCTGCCTCCATACCTCTAGTCTCCCATTAACTCTACCTCACGTCTCATCAATCAAAAAAATATTATCAGCAAACAACATAGACCATGGCACCTCTCCCTCGATATGGTGTGTCAGTGCATCCATCACCAAGGCAAATAAGAACGGGATGAGCGCAGATCCTTGGTGTAACCCCGATCCAGATACTATACCTGTGGCGGCGTGCCACCCTATCCACGCATAAATCTAGCAAAAGGGAATGCACATCAGGTTAAGTTGCTCATTACAACAAACATATATAGCCTCAAGCTCGGCCACATGAAATGCATTCGACAGAGTTCCTCAATATCGGAACTTAATCAATGATAGATACCTATACACTGACATCCACCATGAAGGCCCAACTGACAAAGCAATACCTACCAGTCGTCCGCTGGCCCTAGGGTACATCTACCCTGCTGGAGCATGATCTGATGCTCTCTGCCATGCAGTTTGTGACATTTTTGTGACATAGTCCATATCACACAGTCTAGACAACCTGACTTATGACAACCAGCCTGCAATCATATATCATTATTCAAATTCATCATATCAAGTAACGAGAGAGCCACTAGTGCTTCCAATTTCCAACAACCGCTAAACGGTGTCGATATACACGATATACCACCACTGCATAGGCAGATTACGAGAACTTCTAGTCTCCAACACATATATAGCGCATCAATCACTATGCCTGATTCTACACTCCACCGTATGAATACATAACACACATCAAACATCCAGTCATACCACGAAAGCCATTCAAAAATTTTCCTATGACATCAACAACTCAATCATCACCGTCAATCCAACAAGAGGATACCACAATACCACTAGATATTATCAGTTTACATTACCTTGCCCTTTTGACCATATACTCTGCCAAATCACTAGAATAGCAGTACCATTTTCCTTAATCACCAGAAAGATTGATTTTCAGATTATCTGCAGCTGCCCACGCTGCTCGAGAATTTTAATGACTTCCCATATGGAAGAAAAATCATTACACATTCCATGCTTCGCATACCGACAGAAAATATACTTATTTTCAAACCATGGTAAAACACATCACAAACTCTTTCTTCCAATTTGTTGCATAAGTTTAACTGCCAGGATTGAGTCCTTTTACCCACATCGAGCTACGCAACTGCTAGCACTCAAGAGCTTTGTTGCACCATATCTGCAAGACTCATTACTTCGAACACATACCAGGAATTAATCGTATCCTTATCATACCGTTTTAGTTTATTAACAAGTTGTTCTATTTATCCAATTCCTTTCTGATTCATCTTTAATTTAATATTAGCCTTTACTGTAGCACCACAATACCTCAACTCATGTTACCACACGAGACTCGTACATAAGACCACACGGTCTAAGACCCATAGGCCACTGAATACTCTCTCAATGTTTCCCAGAAGTAACACATTCTACAATACTTTATTTTGAAGAACTTCCTACGATTTTGAATTTGTTATCATTACTTTCCAATATGGATACCTAGAATCCCATAATTAACATAACATACCACAAGTCTTGATTTCTTCTAACGAAACCACAGTCTTTATCCACATACAAAATCTTAAGGCACCTGACTGCTACAAGAAAAATCTTGAACACTGCAAAACCATTCTCAGGCGTCATTCACCCTTATCAGCTGTAATTCAATTGTCCTATTGAACAGAACCACTCGTGTTTTGTTAGAAATATGACATCGCCGAACATGATTACCTACAGGTACAATTAGCTATCTTTCTTTTCTATACACTGAACATTCCTTACCAACAACAGTTCAAAACATCCTAATATTTCTTCACATCTACGAAGCGCCATGACCTTGTCAGAATTTTCCCAACATACTTAAAGACAGTACCCACATAACAAACAACCGTGCAATTAGTTAATTAATAGCAACCTCCCAACTTGGCTCGAAGCCATACATCAAAGCACTTTTAACCACTCATAGCATTATTGCTCAAATGATGCCGCAATGTTACAATGAGATTAAACTCGAGTCATTTACAAGCTTTGGCGGAGACTCGAATAATCAGAAATCTTAATTCTTTTGCACTTCTTGTATTCATTCACACACAACAGTTAAGCCCATTCCTTAGGTGACAAAATCTTTTCTAAGTCTCAAATTTTTCAAAAATTTCGAAAGAATTTCCATTGTAATATGACCTATCCACTTGCCAGAGAATCACCAAAACCATCCTAGCAAAACATTAGCAATTTGACAAGACATCATAATGTACATAGTACAACACATTTGATCTTTCTGAGTCTGAACTTACACTACCACACATAATGTATTTTACCTTTCCACTAAGAGACATGAACATATTTACCATGCCCAGAGCTAGGTCTACACAACGAATCACAATAAGAGTCTAACATCTAACAGCTCATCCATTATCAAGCTGCCATTTCCACAATTTGGGATAATACTGGTCACATAATTTCATAATACCAGCTTGCAGAATTAGCACTTTGGTGCTCATGTCATAGACAAAGATCTGGCCTCAAGTCCTCCCGACTGGCCCAACATGAACTCGCAGAGATTATATTTCGCCCCTCGACCAGGGAATCACAAGCCATCAAGGCAATTATATTAGTGAGCGTTCGAGTGCGCATACAGGAGTATGGAAGGAATTTCCAAGAATTATATCTCAAGCTGAATCAAGTACGCATGATAAGAATTCCAAGAAATGTGAACTGTTTCCTAAAGGTTTGCAGCCTCCCGAGGATAAGCACAGGCGTCCCCGTACTGATCCACGAGACTCTACCAACTGGCTCATGACTCATGAGGCCTAGTAAACCTAGGCTCTGATACCAACTTGGAACGACCCCAAACCCGGTCGTGATGGGGCCCAGCACACGACTAGGACAGCCCGACCAATCAATAGAAATACGGAGCTATCAGCTCACATTTAACCCCTTTTTAAGCATAAACAATGATAGAATAATAATAAAAAAATAACCAACGCCGGGATTAGACATCCCAAACCAGTATAACCTCCCAACGGAATAGGAGTCACAAGTCATAAGCCTCTACCAGAATTTATAAACTGTGATAGTGTATACAACTGTGCACAAATGTGGCATAGACAGAACAAAATAAGGATAAACTGGAGAGTCAGGTCCTGCGGACGTTGGCAGCTACCTCGACTGTCCAAATGCACTCCCGAGCACCAATAGAATCAGCTCTACTGTGATGTACCTGGATCTGCACACAAGGTGCAGGGAGTCGGGTGTGAGTACTTCCAACTCAGCGGTAATAAAAGTAAATAATGCTGAAGAAAAGAAAATCCACGCAAAGCACTGTCTCATGCTACACAATACAGAACTATCTTTAAACTTCAAAACACTATCATTTTATTCCTTTTCAGCATATGTGAGTAGATTATTTAGAAATCTTATTTTTTTTAGCTTTATTTCTTACATGATAACATACCAATACATGGGTACAATCTAAAGCAGTGCAAGTCTGCACTCAAATCAGCCCCTTGGGCTCAGCACTCCTTAACAATTTCCACCAGGAGATCTGGTCAATAAGGCAAATGTAGTACAAGTAAACCAATGTATGTGTGACATGCAATGCATATGACGTTGTGGCGTACAGCCCGATCCATGCAAAGGCTCCCGCTCTCACTGTGGGGGTTCAGACTCCAGAGGGGCTCCTACAGCCCAAGCGCAATATCACACCTACTGTGGCGCGCAGCCCGATCCATATACCACTGTGGCGTGCAGTCCGATCCATGCATATGTATGCATATGCTCACATAAATAGTCATGCCCTAACATATGGCCCTCGACCCCAATCAGTCTAACAAATAATCAAGAAAGCCCCTCGGGCAACAATATCATATTAGCTCACAGCTAGAAATGTCATTAAGACCTTGTTCAAGTTTTTCATAACCTTTTAAAAATGCTGAGTAGCAAAATACCATTTGAAATCTTAGATTGAGATAAAAGTATGCACAGTGTTATCAAGACAGTGATACCAATCCTTGAAGGATTCAAATAATCGGCACGAAGCCCAAGCATGATAATTAGTCCAATTCTTGATAATTAATATCTTTTATTAGGATGTCAATTCAAATTCAAGCAATTAGGTGTTATCATTTATTAAGCGAGACGGACCAAGTCACAATCCCTAATGGTGCTCTACCCCATGCCCGTTATCCGACGTGCAAGTCACCTCAATACAGCACTAAGATGTGCAAGTCTGGGGTTTACTAACCCTCAAGACATCATTTACAAGTATTACCCACCTCGATCCGGCAAAAACTCAGGCTCCGCGATGCCTTAGATCTTCGAACCAGCATCCACACACGTCAAAACTAGCCAAATTCAGTACAAATATATCAAAATAGGCTAACGGAACAACACCCAATCAAACACAATCAAATTACATGAAAAACCACAAAGTTGCCAAAATCCGACTTTCGGTACGCTTCTCGAAAAATTACAAAAGTTACATATTCGGATTCCTTATCTCAACACGAATCCATGTATATAAAGTTTATCAAAATCGGACTCCGTTTACTCATTCAAATTAATGATTTTCCTAACCTAGGCTTAGGGCAAAATCCCCCATTAATCTTCCCATTAACAGTGAAATAATTGAAGATTCTAAGGAAAAATCACGCATAGAACTTACCTCCGATGATTACCCGGTGAAATCCCCTTTTGTTCCCGTCAATATGCTCTCCAAGAACTCAAAAACGGAGGTTTTGGCTATATGAGTCGCGAATACACTATTCTGGTTTTTAATAATTCTAATAGACAGTTTACTCTATGCGATCACAGCCATTGGCTCGCGATCGCGATGCACAAAATCTCCCGGGACTCCAAAATATTCTATGCGATCGCGGCCCTTGGCACGCGATCGCGATGCACAAAAATCTGGGCGGCCAATTTCCTTCTACGCGATCGCAGCCCTTGGCACGCGATCGCAGTGACCAACCTTTTACTCCTACGCGATCGCAACACTGGGTACGCGATCGCATTCCTTCCCAACATTGCCCTATGCGATCGCACATGGATCCTCGCGATCGCAGAGCTCATCAACATCCTCTTACGCGATCGCATGAACAACTTCGCGATCGCGAAGAACAAAACATCTCTGCATTTATTGCAGCAAAAACAGTAGTGCCCTTTGGCACAAAATGGTCTGTTAGGACCCCCAGATTCATCCCGAGGCCCCCAGGACCCAATGAAAACCACCAACCTACTCCAAAACACGATACACACTTGTTCCAATCACAAAAATACGTCCTTAAACACGGAAATCATCGAATCAATGCGGATTCAAGCCTAAGTTTCATCTAGAACTTCTGAAACCAACATTCAATCAAAAACTCGACCAAACGACGTCCGAATGACCTAAAAATTTGCAGATATATCTAAAATCACCTAACGGAGCTACTGCAACTTTCGAAATTCCATTCCGACTCCCGGATCAAAATCTCACCTACCGTTCGGATTTCGCCAAAATTCAACCTTAGCCAATTCAAGCCTAAAACAACACCGGACCCCCAAATTCAATTCCGATCGCTATCCTAAGCCACAAATGACCTCCCCGAGCTGACCGAATCATTAGAATTCGATTCTGAGCCCTCTAACCATATAGTCAATTCTAGGTTGACTTTTCATAAACAGGCTTCACTCAAAAAGGCTATATGCCTCATTTTCCACCAGAATCAGTCCCAATTCACTCAATAGACTCTAACACAGGTATAGAAATATGAAACAACATAATTACAGGGTAACGGGATGGTAACTCTCGTGACATCGGGCCGGGTCGTTACATTACCAAATATTATTAACAAACATAATAACAAGGGAACCAAGATATGTCTTGAACGTACAATTCATCAAATCCACAAATGTTACTAGGACATTAGTCAACCCGAATGACTTGACAAGAAACTCGTACCGCCTATAATGAGTCCAAAAAGTTATCCTTGAAATGCCAGATTCCCTTATCTTTAGTTGATGGTACCCTGACCTTAAGTCAACTTAGAAAAGAACTTCACACCTAGTAACTAAAATGATATTTTTTTATAGTAACTTTTTTTTAACTGTCAGTAGTCAATACACATACACATAAATCCATACTTCTTCACAAATAAGATTGGAGTACCTGATGTTATAGTACCTAACAAGTGGTGGGGTCGAATTCCACGGGGAGTTTGTCAGGGGTATTAGGATAGACACTTGATGAGAGTACGTGAAATAACACAATTGCACTTCCAATAAAGGGGTTTTGTCTTCTAACTCTAAAATTAACACTAACAAATGTAAACTAATTAGGATGAACTAGAAAGCAAGTAAATTTTTTGTTGTTAATGTTTTTAATCAAATGGGAAAAAGTCTAGGGATGTAACCTTCGCCTAGGTGCTAACTTAATGGGTAAATTCCTCTAAGGCTTAGGTATCATCTTTGCAGCCGCATATGTTATTTTCTAATTTTTGTTCCTTATAAGTTCAGTTGTTACTAAGAATTATGAGTATCCCATCCCATAACTTAGAATCTAACTTTGGGTCTTAAGGCGTGATTTGTCGATAATTACTCATTGTTCAAATACTTAAAGCAAAATAAAAAAATATGGTGAGTGAATACCCATCAACAAAGGCTCATTGTTGGAGAAAAAATACATCGGTAGCTGCCTTAAGACTTTAGAACTGTCAATCTAATAAGATGCTATAATCATTCAAGTCATGGTAGAAAAAAATTATGGTCAATACTCAACACAATTTAACATGGTGGGAAAAAATAAAGAGAGAAGCTAGAAGAAAAAAAAAATAGAATATAAAAAACATACATTAAGGATATTAAAAGAATGGTAACTCAATATGTAAGTGAATATATGATTGTCAGTAATTTTATGCCTTTTACTTCTTGAGTTCAACAAATGACTACAAAGGATCCAGTAAATAAAAGAGATTTAACGAGCTAATTATTAATGGGTTTTAAAGAAACAGGTATTATTTTAATTCGATGGCTTTCTATTAGGTGGAGGATATTTTTAAAATATTTGGTTAAACGATAAGGATAGCTGTGACTCGATAATATAACGGAGGGCAAATATGGCATGATAGTATTACGGAAGATAAATATGAATAAATATACAAAAGTAGAGGTATATTTGGCCATTTCCCCTATTTCTATTTTGGCATAACGGTTCTTGGTGTTAGGGGTGTACAAAGGAAATCGACAAACTGCACCAACCCGATAATCCGAGTCAAACCGAAAAAAACCCGGCTATGGTTTGGTTTGATTTGGTTTGGTGTGGGAAAAAAAACCCGACCATAATTGGTTTGGTTTGTTTTAACTAAAGAAAGTCAAACCGAAACCAAACCAACCCGACATTACATATGTAGAAATTTTAGATATATTTAATATATAAATATACTTACTGTGATGCAATTTATATACACTAGATGAGTATTGCACTTGCTTGCACGGGCCCAATAATTTATGTTAACCTTTAATCGCTTCCACCAAAGATATATTGAAATCTAAACAACGATAAATATTTCAGAAAAACCATAATACCACACACATAAGCACAATTCTAATTTTTTTAATAGATTATGACATAGAAGATTACATATTACATCTGAGCATATAATATAATTTCACAATCTGTGAATTTAAGAACAGTGAATATTGCTCCATTCTTCAAATCACATTCCCTAAAATAGCCATACAAACGATATTCATGTCGACTTGTTCATACGCACTCCAAAAGAGTTCCATTTTCAAATTACTCCAACAAATTAGGATTGAGACATGCGCCAGTGTGTTAATTTTAACATATCTACATGAGATGTATAAATGAGACGTGTAATAACAATAAACTCTTTAAGTGAAAGCCTAGAATATACATACACAAAAGTGAAGCACGGTCCGATGACTAAAAAGCCAGTTTAACATATAGAAACAAAAGAAGCAATTTCATAACCAGTGAATTCAAGCAGAGAAAAATTTGCTCCTTGTTATAAAACTATTCCTTGCATCAGAGGCGGATCCAAGATTTGAGGCTTATGAGTTCGTACCGTAATTTCAAATTAATAGATATTTATAAATATTTAGAGAATTTTTTAATACAAATATAGTGTTTACGCAAGAATTACTGTGTTTTCGCGAACATGTATTCCATGCTCTAGGTCCACCCTGCCTTGCATGCTTGTTCATCCTCACTATTCTGGAGAAGCCATTGACCATGAGTCCCGGATTTCTGACATGGCTAAAAGTTATTACCTGTAGATATGACTTGATTTTTCATTTATGTTGTGCCTACTTCTCTGTTTCTCTGCCATGTAACACATATGTAAGTAATAACAGGGTGTCACTCAAATCAAACATATACCAAAAAAATATGTAAGCCCTCAGTATGTCAATAAATATCCATTGTCTCTTTAATAATGCATATCAGAACCCCAAGGAGCAGATAGTAACACAAACAGTACATTTGAAAGTTCGATTAACTTAAGGACGTAATCAAGACCTGCAATTTCTTTTGAGTTAACAACTCACAAGGCTTGTATGAACAAATACAAAAGGCTTTTTTATTACTAATGGTTAAAGTATTTGCATATGGTACAAGACTTTGACATGCATAAGAGCTTCAATATGGAGTGTTTTAGCCCCCTCAACTATGAGGAGCTAAAAATACTAATTCAGTTATAACTTAGAGAACAATCGTTACCTTTTAATCATTTACGCAAAGTACATTCTCAAATAGTAGGAAGTTCATGTACTAATAAACATAAGATGTTAGTCCCAAAAAGTAATGCAAGCTCAAATAGAATTCAAAGTAACTACAACCGATAATTCAAAATGGAAGATCCCTTTAGAAATACATGTGGAAGAACTAATTCTCTTCCTTCCAAATGTATATCTAAATAATGTTTTCTTCTTAAAAAAAGAAATTAGAGATACATATGAGGGAAGAGCATTGTATTCATCAAGGCCATACTATTCATTTATCTAGGAAGTACGTAAGAAGTCGAACTATCAAAAGCTTTATAACAAACCAATTACAAGCATATGAGCAACCAAAGGAACAAAAAGAGAAATAGCCCCTTGAATAAACATAACTTGGCATGTTAATCGGTATGTAAAAGGGTGGAGACATAAGTCTATTAAGAAATAATAGAACCAACAAGGTGCTTAGATTACATGTCAACGATTTATCATTGTCTCTAACGCAGTCCTATCAACTCTTATTTGATAAAACCTGGAAGTTTCATAGAAAACAAAGTCATCATGCACATGAAAAAGATGCAGCAAATTTAAGAAGAGATCAAAAATTCACATTAGAAAGTTAATGAAATAGTATTCCATTTGGCCAAAAGACAAAGTATATCTAAGTATTTAATGAGAACTCCCCTCATGAATACTTTACAATGGGAAAGGATATATTAACTTACAAATTTCAATGAGGCTCTATGTAAAAACAATCAAGTAGACTTTATAAAACAGTTCAAGTAGCAACTCTCTGTAATTCCTTCAACCTGTTAGCCCCCATTCGAGCTCTCGTCACCTATTTGTCACCTTATGATCTTAAAACCTTTGACTCTGCATAAACTACATATTGACAACCAATTAAGCACACTTTGTAACTCCTGAGAATGTTTTATTAGTTGAATATTAAAGTTTACCTAGTAAAAGCGAAAAGCTATTGTTTCTGATCGTAGGATCAATTTTAAATCTCATTCAAGAGCTCGGTGAGAGAAAGAGAAGAGGACTATAAGAGCATAGATGAGGAATCTAATGCGCAATGTAGTCAGGCAATACAAATAGAAAATTTCAAAGGGGTTATGCCTCAAAACAAAGGTTAATACCTAAATAATAGGAGAATCAGCTTTTAACTTAATAATAAATAAAAAGGAAATAAAATGCAAAACTCTTCCAAAAAAATAGTAATACCTCAATACTCTCATTCAGCAATTTCCAGAAGTGCTTACATTTTGCAGGAACAGTCTGAGGATTTTCTCTGTTTGAATAGGAAACTGGAAGATAAACAATTAAAATCTCGAAGTGTCTCCAGCAACCTACAACGATAAACCAAAGAACAAAACATAACCTTAGAAACAAAGAAAACCTTATATTAAAGAATTAACAGTAATAGAGAGAAAAATATTTCATAAGATCTGGCCGGAAAGATGAAATAGCTAACTTGAAGATTGTATCAATCTGAGTAGAAGAATTGGAAAAAGTATCTAAAGCAAAGGAAGATGGAGAACCCTGTGCAGTGGGATTAAACTATGCGTATTATCAAAGGCGAAAAAGTTTGAAAGGCACTCCGAGTCTATTGGAGATTTAAGCGCAAAGCACAATAAAAGTGTGAGCTTTATTAAAGAAAAAAGACGCAATGAAAAATAAACTATAATGTGAGAGAAAGGTGGACTTCATAATATTTTCCTTGACAATTAGTACCACTCAATTCAAAATAGGATACAATATAACTACAAATTTTTCAAGAAACTGAACTTTAAGCTAAATAAAACTTTATATAAGCATTACGTGTATATTATTATTATTATTATTATTATTATTATTATTATTATTATTAATATTTTGATAAAGTACATGTATAGTAATATTAGTGGTACCTTATCAAGAGTTAATCATTCTTCAACAAACGGTAGTTGATTTCCCACATTTTTAGCAAGAAAAATCTACTTCTTAAGGTAAGATTATTCAGTATCAAATAAGTCAACGTCATGGTACTAACAAAAAAATGAAGTGGCAACTCGCTGCAATGTATCTGAAGCAATATTCCTCAATCACGGAATAACAGACCATAACTCAAGCCATTAGGTTGCTCTTTACATCATATTTATATAAAGAACAGAAAACTAATAGACTTCGACTAAAGTTTAAATGTAAATAGAAAACACACTTCGTACTAAAAATACTTTCAATACCGAGAGATATAAAATAAATCCCTCAAGCGCAATAAAAATCAACATAAGATTATAGGAATCAGAAAGTTTTTCAGAACTCTACATAATTAGTAAATGGATCGTTCTAGCAAGATGTGGTCTTATATAAATAACGAACAATGCATTCAGTGGCGGAGCTAATATTTTTACTAAGGGTGTCAAAATAGAAAAAATTAAATACACTAAAAATTCAAGGGGATTCGACATATAATAAATATGTAATAAATATAAGAAATTACGTAGCAATACAATGCAATTTTCCAGCAAAAGAGTATCAATAGACAGCCTTTGGTTATTGAGTCTCGGCCCCATCATCAATTGCTAATGCATCCCATTGAACAAACAAATCATGTAGAAGAGGTCATCCTTTAGAGAATTGATTTAACCTTGTAGCAAATCTTGGCGCCTGATTTAACCTTGTAGCAAACCTTGCCGCCGTAAAAGGCATATATTCATATTTTATCATTAAGTTTTAGGGTGATTTTTATTTACTTGTTAACTGGTCAAATTGGATAATTTAATGAATGAAATTCTCCGGCGATTAAGAAATCAAAGATTTCAACATATTGATAAATCGTAGAAAATAACATAGGACACACAAATGACAAAACAAACAATAGTGAGATTCAAGGAAAGAAAATTAATGTTGAAGAACATTGAAGAGAGAGTTAGACAGAATAAAAAGAAAATAACCATGAACTAAGCCATGAAGTTGAAAAATGTGAAGAGAATCTGAAGAAGATTAGGGCATAAGATTGACATGTGTGCTAACCCGCAATTGCCACACCTAGATGAAAGATGCCGACAACTCAAAGATCGGTACTCCAGATTTATGAAGGAATCACATTTCTCTGTTGGTTGGAGTGAAGAAAAGAGATGAAAGAATGAAATTTCTAGAATATTGAGCGTTTGTATTAGATTAAAACTGGAATCAATACGTAAAACACATATGACATGGTTAAATTACTCTTTTATCCTTGGTCGACCAACTTCTCTTTTCTATATAATAGAAATTTCTTAAAAAAATTCATAATTTTATATTTTAAGATTGGACTTAGAACTTTTGAATGTTCCAATAAATTTTATAGCTATTAACATTAGTAAACTAAATAATGCTAACAAAAGTCTAAACCAATATTAGATCAATAATAATGCTAACAAATGACATTCAATTCAATACTATGAACCGGAATGCATTGAATATTTATATTTTGTTTTGCGATAGTTTAGATAAAAATGCATAACATATTTTTATTTTTCCTTTATCAGTGGTTAGTCATATGATTAACACTCCCTTATTAGTCTATTTATTTTATCATGACTTATTACTTTTAGATTATATTTATTTTCATTATAGCTTTTTAATTAGCAATATTTATATTACATAATTTTATTGTCTTTATTGTTGAATATTTTAGGATAATGCCATGACACTTCTCATATTTTGTATTATTTTCTTGGAAAATACTTTATATAGTTGTATCTTACTAGGATTAAAGAAATATTTTGAGCATAATTTATATGTTTTGTTTTACGGAGATTTTACTGGAAAAACCCGAAAAACTCGAAAACCCGAGAAAAACCGAGAGTGAAAAACCCGAGTTTATTGGTTTGGTTTTTTGATTTAATAACCCAATACAAGTGATTTGGTTTGATAATTACAAAATCCGAACCAACCCGACCTATATACACCCCTACGTGGTATTTTCCAACAAAATGACCGATAATGTTCGACACGTCAGCATAACTTTGTTTCCTATTATTGGGGCATAACGGTTCCTGGCGTTTTATGCATAATTGCCAAAATGCTCCCATCCCACTTGCTTTACTAAGTAACCAAAATGAAAAACATAAGAAAAACTTTCAAATCAGCCAACAATCACAACAGTTTAAGGTTGTGGAGCCTATCATGGATTAATAAACTAGAAAACGACGCAAAAACGTTTAAGGCTGTGGTGACCTCCCAGAAATAAACAAAGACATTTAAAAATAAAAATAAAATCTTGATAATAAGAAAATGCAAATACCTAAATAAGGTAGAACATTAGGCTATATTGGTGCAAAATCTATTAAAGACGATCCCTTTTTCTCTTTTTATTTTATTTTATTTTCCTTGTTGACACTACTTTATTTATAGTCTAATTTTTTTCAAAAATAAATACTTGTGCATTTAAAATTATTTTCTTTGTTCCAATTTATATGGCGTAATTTTCTTTTAATTATGTTTTTCTTTCTTACTTCCATTCCCGTATCACATAAATTTTCGACGGAAAAAATAATATTTTTACTGACATCTATGATTTGTTACTATTTACTTAATACGAACTAGCTAATTATCTTATTAAAGAGAAAGATGAAAAGACATGTTGAACTAGTACTATATCTCATTTAATTGTTGATTACTAATAAAGGCAATTCTAATACTTAGCATATAATTAGTTTGCGCATTACTTATTTTTATTTCTTAAATATCTTGTCCTCTCAAACTATATATAGTAATATATTCATGGTTCTAATCCTCTCCTTCTTCCGCAGCATCAAGTATTTTGTCCATTTTATTTCCACGCTTTCTTCCTCCCTTCACACCATCTTCAACATTACCATACCCTTTCTCTTTACTCTTCACTCTTCACCTTCACCATGCCAAGACAGAAAGGAGAAGTATGCTCTCTCTCTCTCTCTCTCTCTCTCTCTCTCTCTCTCTCTCTCTCTCTCTCTCTCTCTCTCTCTCTCTCTCTCTCTCTCTCTCTCTCTCTCTCTCTCTCTCTCTCTCTCTCTCTCTCTCTCTCTCTCTGAGTGTGTGTGTGTGTGTGTGTGTGCTGGTTTTCATGGTTCCATTTTCTTATCCCGTCTTTGGGTCGAGCTGCATGTTTTGTGTATTACTCATAATATGTACAATTCATTCATAATATGTACCTCTTAGTATATTATAGATACTTTTCCTTTCTCAAGATGTATCCAAGAATCTAATTAAGTTGGGGTGGGAGAGGAAGTTTTCAATAATTATAGTATATACTTTGGAAGTAATTAGGTTTTCTCAATGGTTATTTGCATGGCTTGTTGAAGTTTTTGTTATTCTTTAATTACGTAGTACTAATTCTCTTTCTAAAAAATTTTCCTCAATTTTTCAAGGTTATGTGGCCAAGATTGATAGCTAGTAAGGTCCTAAAGAGATTGGGGAGCACCAACTTCGTGGCTGATTTTCCAAGTGATTCAGAATATTTATTAAACATTCCTCATTTTGATAAAAAATCCTTCAGTTCTAATGACATTATTTTCAATGATCACGAGGACACTCAAAACTACAGGTAATTAGAGGAGAGCTCAACATACTAACCACTAATTTCAACCACTAATTAGATTTTAGTTGTTAGTGCTCAACCAATGAAATTATTGAAACATGTATTCTATTTTATTAGTACTATATTGTTTTTAAATTCTCAAAAAAAGGAATGATGCTGAGAGATTCCTATAGTTTCTAGAAAGCGTTTAATTTTTCATGGCTTATATTATATCATAAATATGTGTTTTTTTTTTTTGGTTTTCCACAGGGTTTTTGTTAATACATGGAACGTTGGAGGAGTTGTACCAAGTGACGACTTCAATGTGGATGATCTGCTTGGGACATGCCACACTCCGTGTGACATCTATGTTTTTGGGTATTTTCTTATTGCCCAAAATGTTTCTTTTAATTCAATTTAATTTCAAAAATGAACTTTTAATTTATCCATGAAACTTTTTTTTTTTTTTTTGGGTAAAATGTATGAAGGTTTCAAGAAGTAGTGCCACTAAGAGCAGCAAATGTTCTTGGATCAGAGAGTGGAAGGATTTCATCAAAGTGGAATTCCTTAATAAGAGAAGCTCTGAACAAAAAAACAGCCAAAGGAGTTGGAAATGAAGACACTAAACAGAAAGGAAAGGAAAATACGAATGGAAATGAAAATAAAAATGATGAAAATGGCATAATTCCACAAGAATTCAGTTGTATTATCAGTAAGCAAATGGTGGGAATACTGATATCAGTATGGGTTCGAAATGATTTTCGTTCCTTCATTCGAAACCCTAGTGTCTCTTGTGTTGGCTGTGGCATCATGGGTTGCTTAGGCAACAAGGTAATCAATATAGTTATTAATATTATTTTCATCATAAATCTAATTTTCCAAGAAAGAAACTTTTCTTTCTTTTTCAAGAACTATAATGCTCATATGTCCTTTGATGCTACAAAGTGACTTTGCTACTCCCGTTCCAGTTTAGTTTAGGTGAACCTATTTTCTTTTTAGCACGTTCCAAAAAGAATGACTCTTTTCTAAATTTTGGAAACAATTTAGCTTAAAATTCTAATTTTTACCCTTAATGAGAAGCTTTTATAACCACACAAATACCATTGACCCCTTTCTGATATGTTTATGACTACAAATTCCAAAAGTCGTTATTTTTTCTTAAACTCCTTCTCAGTCAAACAAACTCACATAAATTGGAACGGAGGGAGTATGAATATTTCAACAATCTTACGTTTAACGCATAAATAGTAACCTGACTTTTCAAATTGATGTTATTTTTGGATAGGATAAATTTTCACGTGTCTTACTATGAAAGTTGATTAGCTAAACCACAACTAATTTATATAAACTCACAAATTTTTTTAGTATTTCCGTGCTTTAATTTATGCTAAAAGGAAGTTTATTCTTTAATTATTTTTTGCAAGAATATATTATTGACAGAGTATTGATAACGTATATTTTATGTATAATTATGTCTAAACTTTTCTCTTGCAGGGTGCAGTATCAGTTAGATTTCAGTTGCATGAAACAAGCTTATGTTTTGTGTGCAGTCATCTAGCTTCTGGGGGTAGAGAAGGAGATGAGAAAATTCGCAATGCAAATGTTGCTGAAATATTTTCAAGAACAACTTTTCCAAAAGGCTCCTCCCTTGAATTACCAAGAAAGATTCTAGATCATGAGTATGTCAATTATTTTAATTAAGGTCCTTTAATATATCTTAATTTAATAAAACCGTCCAAAAAATATCTGTTACGATTACTTTGATTAATCGCCTTTTTTAGTTAACTCTAATCAATGACAGATATTTAAGGTAATAAGACATGAGTAAATTAAACTTAACAACCAATTAATTATTGGTTGTTGAAGAGTTAAACATTGTCTTGTTAGTTGAAGCCGCCAATCGAATCACAAATTCACAATTGACGTTTAAATATTATTTAATTACCTTTTGAACAAATTATAATATAATCTTGTCAGATTAGTAGTCTTTAATTGGTAGCTAAACAACTGAAAAGAATACAAGAAGAAAAGGACAATTTCCAACTTGGGCAATTTGCCTATTAAATATGAAGAGGTCTCTTTCTTAATCTGATTGACTTTCAACAAGTTGTAAAAGTATAACTATTTTTTGTACGAATGGTAGGAAAAAGTTGATTATTTTTACGTTAAGATCACAAATAACAATATAAAAAATAAATATCTGTGTCACATCACAATCAATTTTACATAAAATACACAAATATCGTTTTAAAAAGTAAATATCTTCATGACATCAGTTTTAACCTAATTCTTGAATTGGTTGGTTGTAGCCGAGTGATATTGCTTGGAGATTTGAACTACAGGATATCTCTACCAGAATCAACTACCAGATTATTAGTGGAACAAGGAGAATGGAATAAACTCTTGGAAAATGATCAGGTAGCATATGGAATAAATATCAAAATTAAAGATTATTGTTTCTCTTGTAAATTAAATAATTAGTAAATAATAAACAACTAGAGAACAAAGATTTTAAAATGTATCATGATAAAATAGTTGCAGATGGAGCTAATGGATGGACAAGCATTTGAAGGTTGGCAAGAAGGAATGATCAAATTTGCCCCTACTTACAAATATTATTTAAATTCGAGTGATTACTATGGTAGAACAGAGGTGAAAAGAGGCGAAAAGAAACGTGCTCCTGCATGGTAAGTTTGTTATTTACTTGTAATTCAAGTAACACAAATAAAATGCAGTTCTTCTATGTTTTTGTCTCCATATATATATATATATATGTGTCATCTGCATATCTTGTTCATGAGAGATGGCTTAAAACATACATGACACTATCATTAAGAATTTAAGTTTAAAATTACTTTTCAAAGAGATTGTCATTATTTTCTTATTAGTCCGTTTTAAAAGATCGTACATTTCATTATTTTCTTAATAGGAAATATTTATAACTATATAAATGCTATAACATGTTTAAAAGTAGAAGTTCCAAAGATTCTAAAGCCACTCAAAGATTTATTTTACTCTATTTTCTACGTTGCCACTGATATAAGTCAATTTAACATGATAGTGTAAATTCCTAACACAATAAATAAGTTCTATTTTTACACATCCCATTGCTGAATACTTGAAATATTCAGAAGCGGATTCAAAATTTAAACTCTATGGGTTCAACGTTTAAGTTTTGAGAATTGAACATGTTATATTTTTTTAATTATGAATTTAGACCTACTATTTATTATATTCTGAGTTATTTTCCCCTTCATTTAAAATAGCAACCAAAAAAAGAAGAAGATGATAAAGGCTAATTATATTTCTATTTTATTCAACTATATCAGGTGTGATAGGATAATTTGGCATGGAAAAGGGTTAAAGCAACAAGTGTATGCAAGAGGTGAATCAAGATTATCGGATCACAGGCCAGTGATGGCAATTTTCAGCACACAAATAAGAAACTTGAAGAGATTACAAAGTTTGTTTTTATCAGAAAGATTTGAGCAGATCACAAGCTGCTTAGAGATGCACTCACCAACAGATGACCTTCCATGTAATGCCAGATTAAGCCTCCAACTTAAACATATATAGAATAACACCCTCCCCTCCCCAAAAATATAGTATTGTGTGATCTTGACTTTTGTAATATAAATCTGAGATCATGAAGAAAAGAGCCTTTCAAGCTAATTATGAGTACTGTCCACGGCTAATTGCATTATACTGTTCAATCTCAATACGCATAAGTTACATAGTTATATAATGGTGAAGTCATAAATTCTAACAAAAAAATGCAAAAATGCTACACTTGAGACTCAACCCATGATCTAAAGCAATTTTTGAATCACCTTCATCACTGCACCAAAAACTTTCATTATGTCAAGGGGATCTATAAATCACATTATATATAAAAAAAAAAATACAAGAGTAATTTTACACAAATAACACAGAATAAGCTAAAGCAAACCATAGCCAGTAGAAAATGAAACTTTCTCTCTCTAGAAATTAAGCTTCCTCTCTGGCAACTTAAATGGGAGGAAGGCCAAATTTGGAGGAGGAAGGAGCGCGGTTCAGCTAGAGATAACTAGAAGAGATCCACGACGAGTTCTGCAGTCATTGGAAGTGGGGAAATTCAGAAATCTCAATGCAATTCAAGGAATTGCACTGGTATATTTGGAGAAATTGTTGGAGACATCATCAACAATGGCGGAAAGTACACCGATCAACAAATCCTAGGCAGATCAAACAGAGGACGAGGTAAACGAGCTAAAGTTAATTTAGGAACATAGCCATGCAAAAATACCAAAAACTGGGAAGAATTGGAGTAAATTAGTAGGAAATGAAGAATCGAGTGAAAGATATGATATAACTGAGAAGAGAGAAAAACAAGTAACAGGAAATGCAAAAATTACTACGGATGACATTAAGGATGTAATAATCTACTGGAAATCGGCAGATATATGTTATGTGTTAGGTTCAAATCCTCCTCAAACTGTGATAGAATGTTATTTCAAAAGGATATGGGGAACACTAGAAATTGATAAAATTGCACAAGTGAATCGAGGAGTGTTCATAGTGAGATTTCATTCACTAGATTGTAAAGAGAAAACTGTGACGACCCAAAGGGTCATCACATATTTTATTAATCATTTCGAGCTTCTGAGGCCTTGAAAACCTCATTCCATATTGCCTCGATTTACGTGCTGGATCCGAGCATGCAGCCACAAAGATTTGTGATAGAAAATATGAATTCTATGAGAAATTTGGATAAAAATGATATTAATATTGATATGGTTGACTTCGGTCAACATTTTTGGTAAACGGATCCGGACTCGAGATTGGATGGTCCCGAGAGGTCCGTAGGAAAATATGGGACTTGGACATGCGTCCGGAGTCGAATTCTGAGGCCTAGAGCCCAAGTTATGAATTTTTCTATGAAATTGTTTTTGATGTAATTGTTAAAGAAAATGAATTAATTGATCTTGGTATCGGGCTCGTATTTTGGTTCCGACGCCCGGTACAAGTCTTAAATATTATATATGTGATTTCGATAAAGTTTGGTGACATTCGGATGTCGTTTGAGATGTTTTGGACCTTGAGTTCCAAGTTTGAAAGTTATGAAAACCAAAAGTATGAAAATCATGAATTTGAGGCTTGATTTGATGAAAACGATGTGATATTGGCGATGTGATCGCACGAACAAGTTCATAATGTGTTTTTGATGTTGTGTACATATTTGGTTTGGAGCCCGGGGAGCTCGGGTAAAGATTTGATAGGCCGTTGGATGAAATTCTGAGTTTTTGCACTGCTGGTTTTTCACCCAGCTGTTGTCTTCGCAATTGCGAAGTATTTCTCGCAATTGCGAAGGTGGCAGGTCAAGGAAGGGTTCGCAAATGCGAACCCTTGGTCGCAAATGCGAAAGGTGCCCATGACCGTTTGGGTTCGCAAATGCGAACCAAACCTCGCAATTGCGAGGCCTCCAGTGAAAAGGCATGCTTCGCAAATGCGAAGCATTCTTCGCAAATGCGAAGGTCCCTCAGCCCAGCCTTGTTCGCAAATGTGAACAAACGTTCGCAAATGCGAAAGTCCCTGGAGGCAGCCTAGTTCGCAAATGCGAACATATGTTCGCAAATGCGAAGACCCCAGATTTACCTTGGCTTCGCAAATGCGAACAAAAGTTCGCAAATGCGAACTTCCCAGCCTTAGCTTATTTTTCAAACTCCAGAAATTGGTCGGGGTTCGCAATTGCGAACCCATGTTCGCAAATGCGAACACAGAGACCTGTAAAACACGATTTTCAGTTTATTTCTTCACTTTTTACAAAACAAAAATACCCATTTGCGATTCTTCACGGATTCCTTCTTCATCAAAACAATTTTAAGTCACTTTTTACTTAATTCTTTCAATTCCTAACATCATTAAACATGTTTTCAATAGAAATCAAAGGTTTTCATGGTAGAATTTCTTGTTTTTGTTAAAATATAGGGTTTTTCGTAAATTGGGAAATTGGATCTCGAATTGAGGTCCAATTTTGAAACAAATCATATACATGAACTCGTGGGGGGATGGGTAACCGAATTTTGATCCTAACCCCAAGTTCCGACCATGTCGGCCCAGGGTCGAGAATTACTATTCCGGGCAGAATGTTGTAAAAGTTGTAATTGGTCTTAGGAATTAGTTTGTTGAATAGTATTGATGATATTGTCACACCTCTTTTTTACGCACCCGCAAGGATGCAAAGAGTTTTTCCAATTAAAGGACAATCGAGGTGGGATTTATTTTAATTACTTCAGAGTCGCCACTTGGGAGATTTTATGGTGTCCCAAGTCACCGGTTTAATCCCGAACCGAGGAAATTTATGACTCTGTATTACAGTCTGTGTACCGAAATCCGGATAAGGAATTCTATTAACCCGGGAGAAGGTGTTAGGCACTCCTGAGTTCCGTGGTTTTAGCACGGTCGCTCAATTGCGATTTTTGGCTTATCTATCTGCTTTTTTGCAGTTATGTACTTAGTGCAAGTTAATACCCCTTTACCGCTTTTATTATTGGTTGTGATTTAAGAGAGAGTTGCTTAAAAATATGCTTTCGAATCACGTCACATGAAATGCACCCGGATCCTCAACATATTCTTATTCAACATTTCGGGGTTTGGATTTGGGTCACATGAAATGCACACCCGTATTTAAAAAGGTAAAGCTAAAATATGCGCCCGGATCGACTACTTATTTACACTGTTGGGAAAGGCGTGATATTCGTTCAGAAACGACGCATCTCGAAATCTAAGTATTTATATGTACATCTATGACGGCTATGTGATTAGTGTAACTATTTGGGCGAGGCGTACCTTTGATTCAAATCTAAAGCGAACTACATCCCACTGTATCTTACTTAAGAGTTGATTCCAAATTACTTAAAACTTGCTACGAACCACACCGCATGAAATGCGCCTGTGGTTCCTGACACGCTTTGTTCATTCTTACCCAAAATTGGGGTCGGGTCACATGAAATGCGCCCCCGACTCTTTTTAATCTAATTACGTCATTCCGTTGAGTAACAACTCCCTAGCTAACCTTGCTTTTAACATAAGGTCTATCATTTAACAGGTTTGGAGATTATACACATGAGTAGAGAAGATTGAACAAAGATACAACAGACTAATTCGGGTTTACGTGCATATCTAATGATAGTGTAACTTTGGTCTAGCTACATTTTCCGTAACAAAACTAGCAATACAAATTTAATTGAAGAATAACAGAATGTAATTAAACATAAGAACTATAAACGACTACATGTTTCAATAGACTTTATGCACAAGCTTCAAACTTCATTCTTTTCGTACCAAGGAACTACAATAACAGAGGTGTGTACCTGGAATGCGGAAGAACAAGGAAGAGTGAGCAATGGCAATGCAGCAACAGCAACAAGAACAGTAACAGGAACAACAACCAAAGACCAATAATAACCACAGTAAACCAACAGCAATCAACAATATACCAAACAGCCAAAACAACCAATGCAATCAAATAGACCAATAGCCCCAACAACCAGTGACAACCAATGGACCAGTAGTCACTTAAACCAACAACAAGTGACAAACTGGATTGACAGCCACCAAAACCAACCAGGCAGCACCACTATAGTCACAAAACAACAACCAGCAGCAACCCAACAACAATGAGACAATAGCAACAACCAAACCAGGCAGCAACCAAGTAGACCAACCAGCAACACAATAGACCAAGAGAACAACAAAAGAGTGGCAGTGGACCAACAGTAGCAACACACTAGCACTGAACTGGCAGCAATACTCAAACAATAGAAGAACCAGCACTGTGTTGGACCAAGCAGCAACACAGACACAACAACAACACACAAATGACCACCAATAGCAACCTCAACACAGCAACAACATACACTCAAAACCAGCAACACCAGCGATTAACACAGCCAGCCACGAACTAGAGTCTAGCCACAACACAATAACCAACCGACCCAATAATGCTTCAACAGAAACACAGGAGTTACCACAGCCCTCGACCACTGAACCAACCACAGCAATAGCACAGCACCAACCACACAAGAACAACAAACAACCAAATGGCCGAAAACACTCAGCTATTGAATCAAAGCACACGAGACAGTAGCCAAAAATCAATGAAACAGTGACTTTGTATGTGTATATCAAAAATATCTCTGCTCCTATCTTTTCTCCAACTATTACTCTCCAGTGTTCTCTCTAATGTGTGTGTTTTTTTTTTTTGCTCTCCAGGTACTCTCCAAAAATGTCCCCGACTGTATGTATATTTGCTCTCCAAGTATCTCTCAAGTCTCTGTCTGAATGAATCTCTATCAATGTATATGCCTCTTTTCTTACTCTCAGTGTGCTCCCCAATCTCTGTATGTATATTTGCTCTCCAAGTATCTCTCAAGTCTCTGTCTGAATGAATCTCTATCAATGTATATGCCTCTTTTCTTACTCTCAGTGTGCTCCCCAATCTCTGTATGTATCTGATACATGTATGAATATGCCCTATTTATAGCCAATCTCCTCCACTTTGGCTGGCCAGCAAGTTAAACTAAGGTTACCCCCTACCCTGACTCCCCTCTGCCCATCCCTATTCCCTGAACCCCACTACCTACTGTCCAAAGTATGGACTCAGCATTAAACAATGCTGGTGGCAGTGTTCAGTGGGATGCCCTGCTGTGCTCAGTTCCACTAGCCCTTGTATGTGTGTGAGATTAAACAATTAGTCTGTTAACTACAACCAATTAATTCCCTCTAATCTGAATCAAACAGTAACCAAATCCCACACTTGCATACGGGCAGGCCAGGGCAAATTACACAAACAAATTGGATTGTTGACGACATTAATCACATTGAACCTATGATTCAATTTAACTACTGAAAACAAGGGGAATTGGCCAAATAAAAAACCTCAAATGAGAAGAACAGACCAACGGATATGGGAAGTTAAAAGCAAAACAAACACACATATTCACAAAATCGAATTAAATTGACCAAAGAATGAATGGATACCTCATAAGAACACTGCCGACCCAGGCTTTGAACCAAATTTGTGAACTATTGAAGCCAAACGGGCTTTAATCAAGATGTTCTCGATTGAGAACACCTAGACTAAAGTCCCTTGGACTTCAATTGCGGCTAAACCGGCTTGAATTGATTTTCTTCAAAATTAGGGTTCTTGGGCTCTCGGATTTGGGGCTTTTGCATTTTTGGTTAGATTCGAAGCAAACCAATGTCAATGGGAGTGTGGGGGAGGTGCGAGGAGACTGTGGTGTGAATTTGGGGTGATTTGGCATTGGTTCGAGTTTGACTCGAATCTTCAAATGAAGATTCGAGGAGCTCCGGCATGATTCGAGGTTAGTGGAGGCTGGATCGTGATGGGGGAGGTAAGGGGAAGGTTTTGGCGTTGGTTTGGGTTTGATTGGCCTACCGGAACCGCCGTGAGGCGATTTCCGGCAGGCGGAGGAGTGGTGGCGGACGGCGGCGTTACGCCTGGTCTCTGAGGACCTCTGGGAGACGAAGGGAGAGGGGGGGTCTGGCTTGGGGGGGCGGGGTATGGAAAGGAGTTTATATATGTTTTGAGTAGTTAAATCCTGATCGTTGGATCAAACTTGATCAACGATCAGGATCCTCTCACTTAAACCCAACGGTGCCGTTTGGTCAAGTCAAAGGCTGAATGTATATTAGAATTAACGGATTAATCTGGGCCGTTGGATAATAAAATCCAACGGTCCGGATCAAGCGTTACATAGGCTGAAGCTGGACGGATATTTGGGCTGGATCAGAAGCAATTCATTTGGGCCTGGCTTTTAGACTAAATTTGGCCCAGCTCGGATCTTCATGAGGTATTATATGCATATGTGTATATATATATATATATATATATATATATATATGTATATATACATATATATATATATATACACACATATGTATATATACCAACCTATAACACCGCTGTTCTTACTACAACTAACGCACACAATTACATATCACCCAAAAAATGTAAATCACATGACTTCGATATCAAACACTGAAAATGCAAAGCCTAGCATATATTTTTGTATTTTTAATTTAAATAAATAAACGTGCACACAAAAGATAAAATTAACACAAAATCACACAAATCATGCCCAACACGAAACTATTTTTATTTTGAATTTTCTTGGAGTACTTCTCGAGTAAGGCAAAAATCACGTGCTCACAGCTGCCCCTCTTTGCGCGTAAACACGCCGAGTTTTCGTGCAAAGATAAATGAGCGGATATAAGCGATTTTTGCCTATCCGAACACTCCGTATGAAGCATTTTGGAAAAGTTTTGACCGAACCTTGCTTCAAAGGTCTCCTACATATCCCCGGCTAAAAGGGAATCAGGTCAATGTAGTTCGGGAAGTTCTGGTAGCTGGGACTACCAGCCTGCTGCGATCTCGCTGTTACTGCTGTTGCCGCTGTTACTGCTGTTACCACTGCTCAGCCGATTTCCTTGTTACACCGCATTAGGCAACGAAAAACAAGAAGCTAGACTAAGTTACAGTACTACAAGTTCTTATCTATCCTTTTTAACTTGATCTTGTCGCGCTCCTTGCCATCCCGTCTGACTTGGCGTTCCTTCTGATGCTTCTTCTCTTCTTATGAACTTGGATTCATGCCGGAGATTTCTGTTACATCCTACCGCTTTCCTCTACCAAATTAAACAGATCGCCACTCCATTCTCCAGGCGGGCTCCCTGACTTCAATTACTACTTCAAAATTAAGTCGCCACTCCATTCTCCAGGCGGGCTCCCTGACTTCAATTACAACTTCAAAACTAAATCGCCACTCCATTCTCCAGGCGGGCTTCCTGACTTCAACTAACTTCAAAATTAAATCGCCACTCCATTCTCCAGGCGGGCTTCCTGACTTCAACTAACTTCAAAATTAAATCGCCACTCCATTCTCCAGGCGGGCTTCCTGACTTCAACTACTACTTCAAAATTAAATCGCCACTCCATTCTTCAGGCGGGCTCCCTGACTTCAACTACTACTTCAGAATTAAATCGCCACTCCATTCTCCAGGCGGGCTTCCTGACTTCAACTAACTTCAAAATTAAATCGCCACTCCATTCTCCAGGCGGGCTTCCTGACTTCAATTACAACTTCGAAATTAAATCGCCACTCCATTCTCCAGCAGGCGGGCTTCCCGACTTCAACTACTACTTCAAAATTAAATCGCCACTCCATTCTTCAGCGGGCTCCCTGACTTCAACTACTACTTCGTAATTAAATCGCCACTCCATTCTTCGAGCGGCTCCCCGACTTCAACTACTACTTCGAAATTAAATCGCCACTCCATTCTCCGTGCGGGCTCCCTGACTTCAACTACTACTTCGTAATTAAATCGCCACTCCATTCTCCAAAGCGGCTCCCTGACTTCAACTACTACTTCAAAATTAAATCGCCACTCCATTCTCCAGGCGGGCTCCCCGACTTCAATTACAACTTCAAAATTAAATCGCCACTCCATTCTCCAGGGCGGGCTCCCTGACTTCCACTAACTTCAAAATTGAATCGCCACTCCATTCTCCAGGCGGGCTCCCTGACTTCAACTAACTTCAAAATTAGATCGCCACTCCATTCTCCAGGCGGGCTCCCTGACTTCACATACTACTTCAAAATTAACTCGCCACTCCATTCTCCAGGCGGGCTTCCTGACATCAACTACAACTTCACATTAAATCGCCACTCCATTCTCCAGGCGGGCTTCCTGACTTCAACTAACTTCAACATTAAATCGCCACTCCATTCTCCAGGCGGGCTTCCTGACATTAACTACAACTTCACATTAAATCGCCACTCCATTCTCCAGGCGGGCTTCCTGACTTCAACTAACTTCAACATTAAATCGCCCCTCCATTCTCCAGGCGGGCTTCCTGACTTCGACTACTACTCACTGATTTTCTCCTATCTCGATGACCTTCCTTTGCCTTTTGTACCATATCCTTGTTCCTGCATTACCTCTCGGACCACCTTCTCTTCTGAATTATCCTGTCTTGGAATTGCTTTCCCCTAGGTCGTGTTACTTTTCTTCTGACTGCTGGGGACATTTTTTGGAACTGTTTACTTTGCCTGCTGGGGGTGATGCTGCTGAGGAAGTATTCTTTGTTTCCTTCACCCCTCATTCTCTTCCTTCTCCCCCTACCTCTTCTGGGACTCACGCTTTTGTTTCCTTGATCAAATTATAGGATGTAATACTGCTGGGGGAATCTCGAAGCCATTTTTCTTTTTCCAATAACTGCTGGGGATGATACCCGGCTCAAATATCACCCCATCTTGTGTTGCTTTCTACACTTACCCTCTGAGTCTTGCTTTCCAGAAAATTTTCGCAACAGGAGAAAATTTTCTGCCCCAGTGTGATAAACTTCTGGACGGTATGCTTTTCTGCCGTCGGACCCTCTTTTCCTGCTTTAAATCAAAGAAAAATTGTTAGTTTCAAAACGCCGCGAGTGGTCGTGCCACTCTTGTTGAGGCCATTCCCTTTCAGCTGCTTGGCCTCTCTCGAACTTTGAGGACGACGTTGACGCTTGCTTGGGAAGATGCTTTTTTCCACGAACGACCTCTCATCTTTTCCTTTTATTCCATTCTTTGGTTTG